>VXAZ01005976.1:110834-194061 GCA_013399875.1 Gymnorhina tibicen | reverse complement strand
GCGGCACCGTCCCACCTGCGCTGGCGGGGCCCCGCGCCCCGAGCGGCCCTGTGCGCGCCCGGGCCCCGCAGCGCTGCCCCGGGCAGGGGCCATGTCCCGCTGGCCGCCTGGCCGGGACGGTGCCAACCTCCCGCCGCTTCTCCCAGGGCACGGCCCGTGGTGGTCTGAAATGAATCCCGCCGAACGCTCCCGTGGGAATTCGGCAGGACCGGCGGCGCGGCTGGCGGTGGCTCCCTGCGGCTGGAGAACAGGAACTCTTGCTTGGCTTTACTGTGGCTTGGTAGTACAACCTGCGCTGTGCTTGTGCCCTCGAGTAAGTGGCCGAGGAAGAGCATCAGTGAAAATGAATGCTAATCCAGCAAAGCCAAAAAAATCTGCAACTTTAAGTCTTCCCTAGAAACTGGAAAATTTCCTTGGAAAGTTCACTTCCTTTTCGGGCTCTTTACCTCTTTCTTTGATCTCTGAAGCATCCTCTTACAAACGCTGTTCACCTCTAATAATTTCAGATAAGAGAAGGGGCAAAATATCAAATATCATAGTAAAAAAACCCAAAACAAAATAACATAATAGTTTTGCAGTAATAACACTTAAGCAAAGCTCAGTCCACTTGTATTTCTCAGTTCTGCTTCACTGGTAGCACTTTGATGATATTTTGCAAAAAAATAACTACAAACTTTTCTAGGAAAAAAATCTATGGCACTGAAGAATTAACATCTGACCTTTAGGCATCGTTCACATTAAACATAGTACTTACTATTTCGTAAGGGAATATTTAGAATTAAATGTTGTAAATGTATAGTTAAAAAATTAGTGCATCCAAATAAAATCACTCCCTCATTCCTGGCCATGTTCACATATTGAATTCTTGCCAGTGTTTGTGTTGGAATAGCACACAGCCCTGTACTCTTTAGGCATGCACACCTTCCCCTGATTTAGTGATGTGCTGAGAAAATAACTGGGCAAGCCCCAGTACAGTCATTTGCAGAGCAGGCTGACACTGCCCTTGCTCTCCAGCAGCCCTTGCAAGGCCATGGTTTCAGTGACTGCCTGAGCCACTGGGACTGGTTTCACCTACTGAAACTGCCAGAGGGAGAGGTGTTTAAAGAGATCTGCAGCTCATTTACGTGGTTGTCAGAGGAGGTGCAGAAATACCTGCAGTCAAATTTCTGAAATTTCTTTTGTCCTAGCTATAGCTCTCAAAATTACATTCTGATGAGTTTTAGAAATCTTCCCTTCCTTGCAAACCAGTTTTTTTGCTGTTAAAGAATATTTTATTTTAAATAGGAAGTTTAGTACCAATGATACCATGTGTATTTTATAGTTCTCATGCTGATTCTTCTTTCATATTACTATAAAAATAGACAATACTAAGTTATGTGCAGGCTTTGCATTTGAGAAATATGTTGTTGATAATATCTCACATTTTTATTGAAAGAAAATTGTTTCCTAGAACACTTTGTGATGGGGGGAATTTTGATGTGTTCCGCTGCTCTTGTGCATAACCATTTAATTTCATTTGTTCTACGCTGTTAGGAAGAGACAGTGCTTCTCCACTTAGTGTTTTTTGTATAGTCCCAAAATGTTTGCAGTTATTTTTTATTTCAAGTAGTCTATTTGATATTAGACTGATGTTTCAAGTCCTTTCTTCCAGGTACCTTTTTGTTTTTTCTCCCTTCCCTCTGTTCTTTTCTTTTCTCCCCCTCTGGTGTATTTTCTTCTTTCTTAAAGTGAATACCATCCTACTTCGTTGATGGGTTATCAGATCCTTTGATTTCAGAGACTGCACAGCCACTTTCTCTATTTTATTCTGCTGCTTCCTTCAATCTTGTGCTTACTGTTTGAGTGCCCCTAGATTATTTCTCATCTTCCACATGGCACCTGTGCATGTCTCTCAGCTTCCAGGTGATATTTCTCATTATCTCAGTTGCTACCCTTCTTAGATGCCAAACTTCCCTTGGTCTTCATTCTTCTTTCTGCCTCATAAATTCTGGTACTCCCCCAGGCACTCTTACTTTCTCACCAATTCCAAACCTTTCACAAATCCTGAAGCCACACTCATCGGTCACAATGATGACACAGCTGTGTGATGTTTCAGGAACCTTGGGCAGATAAGTTATAGGAACAAAAAATGTTCAGTGCCCTTGAAAGGAAAAAAAATACGCTGAGCTGAAATTCTGAATCTTTTCAACCTGATTTTGATTTTAAAAAGACATCTTTCAACATACTATAGCAACTGTCTAGTCTCCATTGCCTGGTTGCAGGGAGAAAACTATGGGAGTGGGCCATACTTCACCTAGAGGTCAGAGATGTTCTGAAATCTGTGGTTGTTCCAAGAGTCACAAGATGATGGGAACCCTGGCTAAAGGTGGTGTGTCCTCTTGTACTTACAGTCCTTTTGATGCATTTATGTTGGAATGGTTCAGGATATGGGAGTGAACTTACATTTTTTTCCTTTTTTAGGCTAGGGATGATGATCCATTTTGTAACTATCCGAAAGCCAGTGAGGTTAAAGAGAATTACTTTGGATGCCAAGATGCTGGAATGAAGAAGCAAGGTGTGGTCCTTTCCTTCTGTGAGAGACAAGAAAAGAGATTCCTAGCAGAGTATAACTAACTATTCATTACCCTTTGTGCAAGTCTTTCCAACACCAAAATGAAATTTATATATTATTCTGGCTTTCCTAATGACTTGGTATTTCTGTTGCAAAGATGAACATATGCTATTTTTTAATGAATTCTCCATTATTGATATTTATGCAGACATTTTATTAGACATTTAAATTGCGAATTGAATTACAGTGAAATTGCTGTTCTGGAGAAAGTTATCAGATCTTCACTCTAGTATTTCCCATGAATATATGTATATATCTCTATCTATATATAAAATCAGAGTGAATACTGAACTAGAAAACAAGCTGGTTTTCCTGAGTCTTTATTGGGTTTGCGTGGCAGGGTTTTGGTAGTGGGGGGCCTACGGGGTGAGTTCTGTGAGAAGCTGCCTGAAGCTTCTCCCATGTCAGATGTCAGTGCCAGCTGGCTCCAAGACAGATCCACTGCTGGCCAATGCTGAGCCCATCAGCAGTGGTGGGAGCACTTCTGTGATAACAGATTTAAGAATGGGGGAAAATTTCTGCACAAGAACAGTTGCAGCCACAGAAAGAAGTGAGCATATATGAGAGGAACAGCTCTGCATACACCAAGGTCAGTGAAGAAGGAGGGGCAGGAGGTGCTCCAGGCACTGGAGCTGAGATTCCCCTGCAGCCCATGATGCAGACCATGATGAGGCAGCTGTACCCCTGCAGCCCATGGAGGTCCACAGTGAAGCAGAGATCCACCTGCAGCCCATGGAGGACCCTGTGCTGGGGCAGGGGAATGCCCAAAGAAGGCTGTGACCCCACAGGAAGCCTGGAGCAGGCTGACAGGATCTGTGGACCCCTGGAGAGGAGCCCATGCTGGAGCAGCTTTGCTGGCAGGACTTATGATCATCTGGGGACTTATGCTGAGCAGCCTGTTCCTGAAGGGATCCACATTGCATCAAGGGAGTGTGAGGGGTCCTCCTCTTGAGGACGAAGGAGCAGCACAGTGCGATGGACTGACTGTGACTTCCATTATCTGTCGCCCTGTGCAGCTGGGGGAAAGATGTTTTAAGATTCAGATTTTATTCCTCATTATCCTACTTTGATTTGATTGGTAAAAAATTAAATTAATTTTCCCTAAGTTGAGACTGTTTTGCCCATGACGGTAGTTGGTGAGTGATCTCTCCCTGTCCTTGCCTTGACCCATGAGCCTTTCCTTATACTGTCCCTTCTGAGTCCAGTTGAGGAGAGGAGTGATAGAATAGCTTTGGTGGGCACCTGGCATCCAGCCAGGATTAAACCACCACTGAGTCTTTATCTGACTTGTACACATATTAACCTTTCATTCTTTAGTGGTAAAAAATACATAACCTTGACAAAAATCGCAACATCTACATGCTTAATGTCTCCCTCATGTGCACCTTTTTTAGTACATAATCAGAAAATGCATCTGTCTTCTCAGATAAAAAGAACTGATACATTAATGTGAAATGTAAGTGTAGCTTAGAGTTGGTTTAATTGGTTTTATTACAGTCAGCAAGTTACAAACTATTCCATCATCATTCCCTCAATCAAGTCTAGTGACTGAGATATTTCACTCAGAAAGATGAAAAACAAAAGCTGAAAGCTCCTATTCTCTTTACAAGGGACAGGATGAGAGATGAAGTGAGCTTGCCTGACAAGTGACAGGCACATTGCTTAATGCACTACTAGAAGTCACTTGGGTGCCATGGCAATGAAAGCTGCAAAAGATGCCATGCAGGATAGTACAGCACCATGATTCAGCCTCACTGCATAACTCACTTAAAGGTCATCTCTATCTAGTGGAATTAGGTGCAATTCTATTGCTCACTTGTAGACTAATCTAAACCTGTTCCGGAACAAAAGGAAGTGGCAACGCCAACCTGTACTTCCAAGGAAATTTTCAAGGATTCATGCAATGATGTTTAATTGCTCATGTTTAACCAAAGTCTTTTTCTGTAAACTGGTTGGAATGCACTAACAAGGGTACTCCAGCACACACCACAGTCAGTTTCCTGGCTTTCTGTTCTACATTGGGAATACTATCAAAACCACAGTTGAATAAACCAGGAAGGGTGCAAATCAGTTTAACTGCAATGGCTAAGCAGTGTCACTTGGGTGTGAGTATCACTTGGAAAGAAAAGATGAACGCTTGGAGGTGTGAAGGATGTGTAACCTTCCTGATGGAATTCTTTCCTGCTCCGTAGTACAGAACTCAGAACTTGCTTTTAGAAAGCCTGAAAATGGAACCATTACTACTTAGTAGTTTTGTTAGTTCTCTGCATAAGAAAAATGGAATAACCATTGTCAACTACTAATTCCAATCACAGCTACCTTCTGCCTTTGTTTAAATGTGGATGAGGGCAGAATTATGTTGTGCCAACCAGAAACCTTTCCCTATTTCTAAAATTCTTCCTTTGTATAGTCTCTTCTGGCCACAATTCAACCTGCTGTTTCACATTCAGATTAGATCTTAGAAAGAAATTCTTCACTATGAGGATAGTGAGGCACTGGAATGGGTTGTCCAGGGAAGTTGTGGGTGCCTTATGCTTGGAAGTGTTCAAGGCCAGATATGATTGGACCTTGAGCAACCTGGTGTAGTGGAAGATGTCCCTGCCCATGCAGGGAGGTTGGAACAACGTGATCTTTAAGGTCCCTTCCAATCCAAACCATTCTACGATTCTATGACTTGGCTCTCATAGCTGCATCCCTTTTGTTTGTACAGAATGCTGCCTGGATGTATTTACGAAACTGAAGTTCAAATTTTAATCACAGTCAGAAATTACAGGTGAACCTTTTTTCTGCAAAGGAGAGCTTGATGAGGAGTTGGGCTTAGATGACTAGTGAGCCAGATGAGAGCAGTAGGACTGGATCACAGAAACAGGAGAACCACGTTCAAAAGCTGTTCAAAATGTCTTGGCTAAGGACAGTCTTGGGTGTTCATGGGCCAGAGATACTGAAGGATTTTTGCACTGTAAGAGAGTAGGGAGAGAAGGAGGGGTCTACAATGAGAAAGAATTAATTTAAGGATGTGTTCCTACCTGAACATTTATACTCAGGACTCTAGTTTGGGGGGACACAGAGATTTCTGGGGGCATCATTATTAATGGACTTCTAGGGATGATCCTACCCCCATCACTTACACATGTGTACACACACACTGCCCCCTCCCTTACAAGATCCCACTTAGCCTTTATTCTTTCCAGAAACATACAGTTCTTCTCTATGCGCCTTCACACAAGATCTGTCAGGCTACATTTGCCTTGGTTTACATGGTATAATTAATTATTGTCAAATAATTTAAAAATTTGGAAATGTACTAACACCCTCTTGTTCTGTATCTACACTGTGAAAGTCAGTCCAATTGAAATATTGTCATTAAATCCATTGCAGTTTTCATTGCACATAATTTTGTGGGTTTTGAATAAATACTGTGTTTCCAACCCAGTAGTCTGAGGCATATTGCTCAAAGATGAAGAACACTACTAGTTATCGAGCCCCTAGTCCCATTACAGATAATAAGACACTCCTTCTCTATTTAAGTGAGTAGGAGGATATTTGAAGTCAAAATTAGATAGAATTAACTAGAAAACGTCTTGCTAGTTTCCAAGGAAGTGGAAAAGTTTTTAACCTTCCAATCAGGGTGTATACGGAAAGAGATACTGGACCAGAGATCATGTATGTCATGAAAAGCAAGACTTATTTGACAGAAATCAATAGATTTACAGCATAAGTGAGATCAAGATTACATTTTTTTCCCTTTTCTACCTTCTTTCATTACAGAAAGAAATAAAATATTTTCAATTTGTCATTTTAATGACTAACCTAAGAGGTTTTCAATGTCCATTCCATGTTCATGCAAGGCACTATATTAACTTCTGCATCCTGCCTGAGTGGTTCAAAGCATTTCCACTTGTCACTTAAATTTGTCACAGCAGCAAAGAATGTGATACACTGAAGCCTTCCATGTACATACTTTGCAGAATCATGTGGTGCTTATCTTGGAGATTTGATATTTAGACCTGCAAATGCATAAAAAGTAAATAAGTATCATAAAGAGTGACAAACACATTACAGTTCTAGCAAAAATTCATGCCGTGACCACTTAACCCTCAAAAGAAAAGAAAAAGACAATTCTAGGATTTAATAGAGACTTTTTAACATAAAATTAGTCCACTAAAGGAGTTGGATGAGGTTGGGGCATGGGGACAGACAGGGATGAAGTTAGGGCAGGGGAACAGACAGAACAGCTCTAAGGAACATTATTTTACTCTTCTGATTAAAAATACTCATCAAAAATTGGAGAAAATCTACATCTTTAGAAAGATTTGGTTGGGCTTTTTTTTCCATTATCTTACGACAACTGATAAGTAGTAGGAAATCTTTCCAAAATACTGATCTCTTAAATTCAGTAACAATAAATTAAAGTCTGGTTCTTTTGTTCAGGCTTTGTAAAGTATCTGCATGGCTGGTGTATTTGTAAATAATGCTACCAAAGAAATAAAGTGTGAAGATGAAAGCATTAAATCTTTATGCTCATATCCTTTTCAGTAAATATGCAGGTTCTTCTTTTATCCCCTGAGACCAGATGTACCACAGGTAATGAGATTCGGCAAAGCATCAATATGCACAAATATCACAAAAGGAATCTGGGTATTCCCAGATTAATCCCATAATCTGGGATTAATGAGGAATGAATAAAGATGTATGTAAAAAGCAAGACTGGATTGAAAGTCTTATGGACGTGGTCAGTGTTTAAAGATTACTGATGATCAATACATTGAAGAAACTCTCCCAGAGAAAATTTGTTAGGGGGAAAAAATATTTTGAATATATTTTTGAAGTATATTAAATAATTTTGAATAAAGCAGGCCTACTGAGAGTTGAGCTATTCACTCAACACTTCCAGGTAAAGTTTAACAGATTTTTGATTGTTTAGTCAGCAGGTCTCTGTTTTCTTCACCAAGCTGAAGTTGCTAAACAACTTGCAGTTGCAAAACATCTTTGTCCCAGACTTCACAGTTCTCAGGTTCTCTCCAGTCTGCTGATTCCTCAGAGCTTAAGAAAACAGATTGCAAAAAATACCTGAACTATATGCAAACTACAGCAGTGATCTACTACATCAGTTCTGTCGAGTACAATTTGTTCTGTGCAGTTCACCTTGATTCTGAGATGGTTTTTTACTGAATTAGATGTTACTGAGATTTTACTCTGAAGGGAGTATATCTGCAGTAAAAGCTATGCGAGTGTCCTGCACTCATTCTGTTATAGTCCATGCCACCTGGAATGCCATATATGAATCCAGAGTTGTGTGATGTGCTTTTAATCTTGTCTGAGTCCTCCAAACTACATCATGGATGAATCTCCTCGTAGAAAAACCCTCCTCATTGATATAAAAAGATGAACCACTGTATTTTTAACTCTACATGGCATCTTTGAAAATACGACTAACAAAATATTCTGCTGGTCTCTACAGGATCATTCTTGTAGATCACATTTATGTGACAAAAAAGCGTTTAACAAGGACAAAGCAAAAACTTACCTGAAACACATAGTACCCACAAAACTATCCATATTATGTCACATAGGCCACACCCTTAGTTGTACTTCATAATATTGATTAATAACAACAATAAATTAATTCAAAAAGGGGTTCATTTATTCTGTCAAAGCAATTTGTGTCTTTAGCAAGCAATTCAAAGTAAAAAAGAAAGGATATTGAAGAATTAAAAAATACATAAATGCTGAATCTTATCCAAGATGCACGAGCTAACCTGCATAATGTTAATTATATTCTGATTAGATGAAATTTTTCACCCAAAACTCTTCTCTGCAATATTCAGCTGATCCAGTGTCCACAAATTTGTCAGTTATTACTTGACAGGTTCTTTTTGTCCTGGAAAGAAATTAAATTCCCAAATGAAAAACAGTCATTCTTTGTCACTTCAAAATTTATCCCCTTGATTTTTTTTTTTCATTATTACTTTATTTTGATTTTAGTAATTACATTTGAAAATCTAAAATGAGAATGAAGTACTTTAATCACCCTCAGAGTTAAATGATTCAGGAAGCCAAGTATACTTGATTTTTTTCCCCATTAATTAAGCATTGGAACATTTTCATCTTTCCAAACAGTGACAATTAGTACAAACTCTTTGAATTACTGACAAAGAAAAACTTATTGGTGTCAGCCTCCACAGTAGATAGTCCACCAGAAAACTAACGACTGAGATGAAATTATCCCACTGGAATCCATGGAAATCATGTCATCAATGGACTACAACAAAACCAAGAGTTTATCCGGAGTATTAGCAGGATTGGTACAAGCTTTAAGCAAATCCCAGCTGTATGGATGAGCTAGATGAGCATCTTTGTATTATTAATACTTAGTAATAATACCAAAACCTCTCCTGGAACTACAGGCCAGCCTAGTGGAATTCCATTTTATTGTTTTGGCCTTGCTTACTGGGAATTGTTGAAAATTACTTTAAAATTTATCATTGTATTAATTACATTATCTGTGCTTGCAATATTATATTCTATAGAGTCATGAATGTTTGATGAATGCTTTCAGAATCATCAGTTATAGGTCCAGTCACCAAATTCAGAAGACCTAATGGGTTGCTATATCATGGCATTTTATACCTAGTAAATCCTGAAATTCTGCAGGTGTTTTAGATCTGTGTAGGTGTTGGGGTTTAGGAATGGTATTCTCCAATTTAGTGCTCCCAGTGAAACCACTCCAAGCCATGCACTGCTCGTTCACTCCCCTCCACCCCACTCCTTACCTCTGGTGGGCTGGAGAGGAGAACTGGAGGCACAAAAGGCAAAGATCACAAGCTGAGACAAGAACAATTTACTGGAAACAGCAATGAGATAAGAAAACCAACAGTAACAGCAACAGTACTAATGACAGAGGGTACAAGAGGGAGACCCTCATAACCTCTGGGTCCTGGCCATGTCCCTCCTGGCTGCTGCAAAAATTAACCCCATCCTGGCTGTAACCAGAACAGTGGGCATCCTTGTTCACTGTGGTTGCACTGTGTATTTGGTGCTAAATACATGATCTTTGCAGGACTGAAGTTTCTTGGAATTGCTCTTTGAATCCCATAATAATTGTTAGTATCCATTTTCTGTGCTAAGGTACCTATAGTAGATAAATATTGTTAAGCTACTTTGACTAAAACACTTGTTCTAAGAGTGTATGTTGTTCTACTGGAAAGGAACATGTGAGCTGTGAGACTGGAGATAAGAAATCTCTGCAAAAATGAATTCTCGGTTTCTGTCCTCTTTGTTGTATTTTTTTCTGAAACACTGATTTTTTAAGAAGTGCTAAGGTTTCCAAGGCCACAGTTGCACTCTAAAGAGGATTTTTCAGGCAACAGCTTACTTCAGAAGTTCGTTTTCATTGGAGAAAATAAATTGTTGTGACTTAACTGATTTATTTAATAAATTCTTGGATGAAACTCCCATGGAACTGTTTTCTGAACTACAAGACTGCTGTTATTCATCTCTAAGTAAAGTGTTGCATATTGTAAATAGCTCTTTGGAATCTTGAGTCAAATAATCTGCTCGCCTTCTTCACTTATCAGCTCTTGGGACCATGTTACTTGCAGGAGGGTTCTCAGTGAAAAAAGCTTCTAGTACTCTGAGTTGCAAAGACAGAAGTGAAAATAAGAATCCACTTCACATTCCTCTTGGGAATAATGTTTAAAATAATTCTCAGACTTTAATGTTAAAATTAATTTTGACTTCTTGAAGACTAGGAATTGGTTCCAATGATAAGGGGGAAAAAAAGCAGTAGATCCCCAGTTTAGACACAGTAGTTCTGGGAAGTTCCCTGTGCCCGTATCCTCTTTTTACCCACTGAAGCAGCAATGAAAGGGCCTTTCCAAGCCCTTTCAACAGGACTCTAGAAGCAGCTCTTTTTTCACGTAGGTTAAAATTAGCACTGAATTCCACTCAGTTATGAAGTGTTGTGTTCAAAGTGAGAATACTTCTTCAAGATCACATACAGTTTTGTTTAAAACTGTATTTTAAGCAACATCCAATACTGTCCTGGCGATGGTAGCAGCTGCTCAAGGACAGAAGTATAAATTTCCAAACACAGAGATATTGCTACATTGCATAGGATGCAAGAGGGAAATGTAAGAATACTACACAATGTAATATATATCTCTGACAAATGGGTAGTCCTCAATTCATAGGTTCCAAAATCTACTTTCAGCAAAAATAGTAAATATTTTTTTCCTACACTATTGACTTAGATTGTGATTAAAACAGAACTATAATAACTTAGTCCAGAACTACTTTCTGGAGGATTAGAGGGTGCAGCAGTCTCTTAGATTAACACTTGCTTGTGTCATCAATGCTCTTGTGCCACAGCTGGGAGGCTGCACAGCCTACCCCAACCTACCAGCCTAGGGCACTAGAGGACCTGATTTAATGGTGAACACAGTGCTGGTGCTGAGTTGATGGTTGGACTTGATCTCAAAGGTCTTTTCCAAACTTAACCATTCTGTGATTATAAACACAGTGGAGTTGCTGGGATCCCATAACTCCACTGTAGTACATATATACTTCAGCAAGGTGTTTCATGAAGTCATCTTTCCCTAATTTGTTTTTTCTGTATTTTAAACTTGATGCTACTGCCACTGTATTCACTGTTCCTTTCCTCATCTCCTGCTGCTCCTTATTTACATTTCATGCTGCAGTTTTAGATGTAACATGTTTTTAGTAGGCTATTAGATGTTACTGCTGGTGTATAGTAGAGATGGAACCCATTCAACAGTCCATGATATATTGAATTTAAGTAAGGCAATCTAAGTACTTGATTAATTATCCATTAGCAGTAAGTCACTACTATGCAATCTGTTTCTGAAGGTATCACACATATTATGCAGTTATTATGCATTTCTTCTTTATGAGTCTGTTCCAGTGTTTTTTTCACACTGAGTGCTGCATCACTGTTTACATATGCACATCAAGCTGTCATATTAAACCCTTAATTCTTAATTACCATTAGGGTATTAGAAGAACAGCCTGGCCAAACTTTAGTTTCCCAGCCAAATCTTTAGACCTGAGAAGTTTTAAAAACTTTTTCTCCTCTCTTAATCATCAAGCCCTAAACAGAAGATGTTGATTTTCACCTGAACCATCTTCACCTGCTTCAAAATCCTCACTGACTGCTCTGATGTGACTCTCACTCAACAAAGTTTCCACTAGAAGTTTCCTATAAGAGTCTGGGCTGAACAAAGGCTGAGCAAAGATCTTGGAGCTTGTCCCAGAGGATTTAGCACATCCTTTGTAACGTACAATAAGTTTTATTGTGCATGGCTTTGTCTTTTTAAACCTGAATAATTCCACCATCTGTGTTAAATAATTAATTTGGGGGTATTAGCATGTCAGAGATTCCTTGTATAAAAAAAATAAAATCTAATGTGCTGCTATGTTTAACTTTTATCATATACAATTGCTTGCTTGATTTTATATCCATGTTTTTATACTTTACATTCTCATTCTCACACAGTATAAATAATAAAACTAGCCACAGTCCTAAACTTGTTATTTTGTTATCTGATAAAATGCACTACCACTGAACTCCCTCCACAGTTTCTATAAGGTTCAATATGTATTTTTTCTGTCATCAGCACTTACACATTACTTTAGCTAAGGAATTCGAATTTTACATGAACCTCAATTACTTAATGCATCTTTGCAGCAACTTTGAGAGACAAGAATGAATTATGGGTAAATGAAGACACAGGAGATTTTTTATTTGCTGAATTTCAATACAGGTGAGAAGCAGAATGAAGAACAGAACTGCAGCCCATGGAGTAGCCCAGGCCAGAGCAGGTGGATGCCCAAAGGCGGTTGTGACCCTTCCTGAAAATTGTATTGAACTATCCCTACAAAGCCATTTGGGCTGTTACACACAAGTATGTTGCTGGTGCAGTGCAGTCCAGTCCATATGTGTGTTACTAAGTTCTTCTTTAGGCAAGGAATTAAAATCTCTGAATAAAAGTACTTGCTTAAAATTAGCACAGCTAAACTCAGGAGACCTACTCTGGTTAGCAATTAATTTCTATGTGTTTTCCAAATTTAAAAAAATGCTCTTAAAACAAAACTAAATAATCAGGCCAAAGCCATTCAAAATTAACTCATTTACCAATCAACTCATCAGCATCTCTTTCATCTTCTTAGTGTTGAAGAATAGCACAAATTTAGCTTTGGCAAATGAGACTCCAAGCATATTAGACCCATATTTGTCAGAATATGATTCAACTAAAATGGTGAAATATTGAAGCTGATTCTGTGGTTCATATTCTGCTTTATTCCACGTTCAGACCATTGTGCAGCAGGCATCCCCTATATGAATAAAATCTGAAAGAAAGAAGGAATAACAAGCCAACATTTTGCTCTTTGCTTCATTTTGACCTCTATACACACTTGTGGGGACATCCAGGTCCAACATTAATCCAGGGCTCCTGGTATTTTGAAGTCGTTAATCTACAGAGAGCCTGGAAACAATTCCTCATTCTTGCTCCCCTCACAGAATCACAGAAAAAAAAGCTCAGAAAAGTTGAGCTACTACTTTGTGAGTCTATTTTCCTGGTCCTTTTGAAAGTTTTCCAGGAAAACACTGGCATTCAACCTGCCAACAGATTGGCCAAGGGGCTAATGAAGGTTTGCTTGATCCCTGTGCATATGGGCCCTGGTGGGATTCAACACCACCATGGGGAGCCCAGAAATGGAGGGAAAACCCTTAGGAAATTCATCTCAACACAACTGTATGTTTCATTTGTTTCTGTTCTGCATTCTTACCTAGGAATAAATAGCAGAAACACATGAGCCTTAGACTATTACTCTTTCAAAATTTTCTCACATCGGCATCAGTGTATTCAGTAGCCAGCTTTTGACAAACAGAAACATGGCTCATCTGATACTCTGTGTGTGATTTGCACTAAATAAACATCAGATTTAGAGAAAAGATAACTTTTCCAGTTGGGCTGTTTGAGATTGTAAGATGAATGGTTTATGAAATCCCACAGCAGTTCATAGTACTGTGTAATTGCAATTCTAAAATCTAAAGGCTGTTGCACATAGAATCTTTCAGATTTATCTTTGTGATTATGAAGTGTTGCTTACTACTAACTCTCCACCCTGAGTCTAATATGTGAACAAAAATCATAGAATGGTTTAAGGTCTCCACAGAACCTTCTTCTCTCCAAGCTGAGCAACCCCAGCTCTCAGCCTTTCCTCATAGCAGAGGTGTTCCACTCCTCTGATCATTTTTGTGGCCGTCATCCAGAATCTCTCCAACAGGTCCATGTCCTTCCCGTGCCGGGACCCCAGAGCTGGATGCAGCACTGTAGGTAGGGTCTCAGCAGAGCAGAGCAGAGGGGCAGCTTATCCCTTATCCTTCTGCCCATGCTGCTTTGGATGCAGCCCAGGGTACAGCTGGCTTTTCTGAAGCTGAATTATGTTTGAATGCAGCACAATGAGCAGCAGTTAGCACCACTGGATGGGGTTTTGAGGGAGCTGAAACGGTTTTAAAAGTCCTAGGTCAGTCTCTTACGAGGAATAGAAGGTAATAGACCTTAGAAGTCTGTATGTGCAGGGTGCTGCTGAGCATGTCTAGGAGATTTGCTGTTCAGAACACAGATGTCACAAAAATTTTTGTGTGTCCTGTTTCAGGTGCCTATACAGAGGTTGACTTGAAATTGATTCAAATCCCCACCTCAGAAATTCAAATTTGTCCTCAGTCCATCCGAAGCAGGATAGTAAGCAATTTCACTGTGGACTAGATTCTCACATCAACTGAACAATCCTGATTCACATCATCCATCTTTAAAATAAATAAATTATCTAATGTCTAGCTGCTGAAGGAAGAAAAAACAGCAGTTAACATCAATGTTTTGGATACAAAGTAATTTTTTTTGAGGTGTGTCCTGGGTTACAATGTATTCTATTACCAGGAGCTGTTGAGACCAGGTGTAGCAATATTCCTTGCCTCCTCCCTCTGGACTATCTCCTGTTAATAGGCCCAACAATGCCTAGCTGTATGACTCATAGATAACCTGCACCTGGACTATCTCCTGTTAATGGGCCATCAGTGCCTTGCCCCATGACTCACCATCCCATTGTGAGATGCTCCGCCCAGGGGGAAGGAACCAAGCATTCCCATCAGGATAAAAATCTGGGGCCTGGAACAGCAGGGGCAGACTTACCTACTGGGATCCCAGAGGACAAGATCTACACTGCTGGACCTTCAGAGGAAGACCAGACCCTTCAACAGAACCATCACTCCAGGAGGACTGCAGTCACCATCTCATTGGACTGTTACCAACCCCCTGATTATCAGGGGGTCAGGTTTGTGCTCTGACCTTGTCAGTGGGTTGTTTTTTTGCGCTACTGCATTTATTTTATTTTTCCTATTAAATTGTATTTCTGACTTGGACTCTCTCACTAGTTTGCTTTCAAACTAGTACAAGGTGTAACAGTGCAGGCACTGCTGTTTTTTGTTTCACTCACGTATGGTGGGGAGTGGTGGTAAAATACCTCACAGTGTATGTTCTAGATGCTTTATTTCAAAAATTCATACTATAATTGGATAATACTAACAGTGTGTACTGGTCACTGCTCTACTACTGACTATCTTGATGCCTACATCACTCAGGTTTTGTTTGTTTGCCTTTTTCATCTTTCCAACACTTACTAAACTGTCATTATCTTGACCCATGAGTTTTATTGCTTTTGCTCTTCCTATTCTCTCTCCTCTCCATTTAAAGAGGAAGAGTCAGTGAGCAGCTGAGGGGGGTTTAGCTGTGGCCAGAGTGAGCCCACCACACACCAGGACATTACAGAATCTCACAATGCTGCAGACAAAAGAAACTGCTTTCTGAAGATAAAGAATAGGAAAGAAATAATAGAAATATATTGATCTATCAAAATGTCAACCCATCTTATCTATGTAGTCAAAAGGTGTGAGTGTATATGAACAGGATTTGAAAAATATAAAACCAAGTATAAAGATTAAATAATACCAGACCAATATGAAAATTTGTAACACATAGGTCAGAGTAACAGTCATAATAGGAGCAAAGGATTGGTGCATTTTCTCAAGAAGTATTACATTATCTCCTGAAAGAAAAGCAAATATGTGTGACAACTGACTTTCAGTCCGTGAACTAGGAAGCTGCAGATTGCAAATGTCCTGTATTCTTGAAGTAATGATGCAAGGTCTGCACACATCCTTCTCCTTCATCCTGCTTTTTTCAGAAGAGTGTAGGAGTCTCTTCTAGAACAGATGAAGCACTTCGCAGAAAACAGTGTGCAGTAGAACTTGGTTGCAAAGCAAATATCTGTCCAAAATCTTATTGTAAGGGCTTCTTCAATAAAATCTACAGCAATACCCCTTTCATGAGAGGTGACCACCTTAGTTTGAACAACACAATTTTTATCCTTTTGTAGTCTTCAAAATGGCAGTAAGCGTCATTAAAAATAAATCCAAACTCAAGAGCAGAAATCTGATCTCATTACAGATTCTCAAGTCCCTAATGCCTTTGCTCACTAGATGAGATGGTTTTCTTGAAAAGGAATCTCATTTCCTATTCCAGGTACGCGTACAACATTGCCACCTCCAAAGCACCTCTAGATCATTGCCTTTTTTTAAGCAAGAAGCATGTTGAGAAAGTTCTTCTGTACAGCAATGTCCTTTTCCTCTCACACAGAAGGCAATTTGAATGCAGTGCACTGGGTGCTCTGTACGCTTAGCAGCATTGAAAACAGGTCTTCAAACACAAGATACTTCAGAGATTTCTTGGTTCTGAGTGTGAAGAGACTGAAGGGAACCTCTGAGTTTTGTCCATGTGTTTATATGAGTGTCCATGGGCACAAGCACATGGACATTCACAGACTTAGCTAACTACTACCAATTCCTTGGTGCTTAATAGGACATTGTACACTTGTTTATGTTCTACTAAAGGAATTTTAAATGTTCATTTTGCTAAGAAAGAGCCTTCCAATAGTGCATATTAGAACTTCATTGAAGTATTTCTGCTTTCTCCTTTGTATGTCCCAAGACCTGCAGTCAGGCACACAGTGGTTATGACTGCTCTTTTCCAGTGCTTTTTCCTAGCTCTCTTCCTCTCCTGTCTTGATTCTGTTGTTGACACTAGGCAACTTGCACAAATCAGATAGTTGAAGCTGGATGAAATGAACCCCGACAAAAGACAGATAATAGCAATTTTTCCCTGGCTAGATATCCACTATTGGGTGTGAAACGACTTTTTAAAAGGGGAATTAAAGAAGGACTCATTTGTCTTCTAATGTTATATACTTTAATGCTTCCTTACCATCTCCCCCGCACCAGCCTCTGGCAAGGGCTGCACAGGGTCTTCACAGGAGCAGAATCAGAGAACTCCCTTACTTGGCTGAGGCAGCAGCTCAGCCCTGGTTTTTCAGCACACAGACTTGTGAATGATGCACCAACACAACTCCATCAATTCAAGCACTGAGTGGTAAGAACACATTTGTTGCCACTGATTTTATGCAACAATTCAGCTTTCTGATGACAAGATTATACAAAAGTCTGATTTAACTAACTATTCGTTATCGTTCCTCATTTTCCCAAATGATGAAGCATTCAGTGCCTCAGAACACTTTTCAGCAGATTTCTTGAAACTCTTTCACGCTCTGTGCATTTTTGCAGATCTGCTACTTTTCAAATGTTTATAGTTCTGTGACATGGGTGAGCATTTTTGATGTTCTGAAAATCTTTCATTGAGGAAAAAATATCATAAATTTACTCTTCATAATCTGTTACTAATTTTAATGTTATTTTACACACGCAAGCCATCCTTCAAGATTAGGTGAGACTTGCAGATCATGATATAAATTCTGAGATGCAAAATATGCAATCCATACAAATCTGATTTTGGCTTGTCTGTACTTTGGCATTTGCAGGGAGAAAAGATTTCTGGTAAGGCCATACTAAAACTTCTATGTACAACATTGCAGTTATTCCTAAGAAAAAATAATAAGATTTGAAAAAGCATTAATTTTTTTTTAAAAAGAAAAATGAATGTGAAAGATTCATCTGACTCGATCTGTGCTCTACTCAACATCCACTTTGAAGAGAGGATTACAAGGAAATATTACCAAGTATGTCAAGAATTTATGAGGTCCAGATTATCTACAGTCTATAACCAAGAATGGAGAAAGAGCAAAGTGCCGTGACTTACCCATGATTAAGTGGGAATGTCTCTGGCAGACGTATCCCTCATCCTTCTGGTTGCATGGTGCCTTGGAAGAGCAACAGGCTACGCTTACATTTCAGCTAATCGTGTGGTAATTTCGAAAATCTGAATGCGATATACTCTTTTTATACAAATCTTAACCAAATGAGAAGTTTCACAAGCCAACAGAGGTTTCATTACGGTTGAATTTGTTTTTCCAGTACTTTATGAAATGTTTTTTCATCTGACAATTTAAAACACGTCCCACAGATAGAACTGCGCAGGCCGTAATACACATGAAGTGAACAGAGCCTTTAAACGTAGTTTTTGCCTGTAAAGGAAAAGAACAGCAACGGACAGATATAAATCAAACTGTTGATCATGGAAATTCTACAGTGAAAGATAAAACTAACAAGAATAGAGAAATGTATGAGGCTGCTTCTATGCATCACTAGCCTCTGTTTGCTTGAAAATCTAGATAATAAACAATCTTTTTGTAGAATAAGATGAAAGGCTGTTGTTTTGTGCACTTTATGAGCCAAACTAATTAGGCATGTGCTCCTATCCAAATCATGAAGTTGCAGAGTATCATAAAATAAGGAAGGTTTACAATATAAAAAATACAGAGTGCATTAGTAAAAATTCAGTGTAAATCAATTGCTATTTGCTGTTTGTTTTGGCTGATTTCCCAGAGCCATACCTAAGAAAAACAAATTTGATAAAGTGCACTTGAAGTTTTATCTGCATAAATTTCTGTAATTAGACTTCCTACAGCAAAGGAAACACAAATGAGTCTGTGCTATGCCAAATCCCAGAAAAATACTGCAGAATCCCATTTTGGGCTATTTGTGTGGCCCAGAGTGAGTGTCTTAATTTCCAGGGATTGCAGGAATTCCACCTGCAAACCCAGAGATATTTGTAATAATTTGTCCTGGAAATGTAATACCCAAATTCTGGATTATTTCCCTTGACTTGGATTTTATATGTATGATATAATGTCTAGAAAGGATTAGAGACAAAAGTCTTTATCCTCAGTGTTGGTATGTGCATTGTAAAATGTCCAAGTCACTTAAAATGTACAGCTGTATGAATAATGCTTCTTTAGTTCATGTCCAAATGAAGAGAAGAGAAAAAAAAAAACCCCAGAGCTGAAACAAAATTGGGATGAAGTGGGAATATTTTAGCACTATTTTAAAACTCAGCGAAGCTTAATTTTAGATTAATCACAAATGTTTCATTCTTCCAAGAGTACGTGATTTATATTCCATTTATGTGAAGAAGTCACCCTGTTCTACAGAGATTATGGCAAGTCCCACCCTGCCAGAGAGGGCGAGCTGAGCTGAGGGAGCTGGGAATGCCCACCTTGTGCCTCTGGCAGGAATATTGCATTAAAACGTTCTGGCAAAGACCTAAGGAAATAGTTGCACAGAGGAAAAAATACTTCAGGCCTGAAACAGGATAATATGACAACAGGACTAGATGACTATTCAGAATTTATTAATTAATGCTTTCCTGATTTTTAGTGAAATCAAATTAAATGATTGTCATTTCTGCCATTCTTCAGAGCTGAGCCAGAAGTCTGCTTTGCAGGATCTGCCAGGTCACTGGACACCACTGAACGTTTACAGCAGTTTTGAAATATGTCTGGATTTTCTTGTTCAAATGCAAACCACCAAAGGTATAAATCCAATTGTGAGCATGAGACAACTGTAATACTTTAAAGTCATATGAAACTGCAAGTCATGCAAGTGTTTTGCCAAAGCAATTGTGAATATATTACAATGGTACTTGTTCTTCCTTATGCACATATTAATTTAATGTCTTAATTCCATGTGAGGAAAAATACTACATACCTTTACCCATTTTAACAGTAAATGAAAAGTGTTTATTTTTGATTTCTTACCTGTGCATGCTTTTCCTCTACTGGTTGCATATTTGCTGTAGCCTTGCTCTCCTCAAAACAAGAATATTTACTAAAATTGCTGCTATAAACTAAAGAAGTGTTACAGCATCTCAGATAAGGTATTCTGAACAAACCTCTGCATTTCCACAGCTCTATTTCAAAAAGCTGGCTGAAGAACAACCAGAAATCTTGATGATAGAATATAATCTATAGCACCTTTAACAGAAACTGCATAGCATAAGTATCCCAAAAATGACAAGGGAGGTCATGGCATATTGGTCTTTTAGGAGACCAGTCTGAATGAGGGTCTCAAATCCCATTTAGACTTTCCATAGGAAAATCAACTACTCACCAATTGTGCTAAATGGAATTGGTTCTGGGTCCAAAGAGACCCTGACAGGATGGACACATAGCTTCCAGTTTCCCACTGACATATTTAGTGTTAGCTCAAGTTCCCTTGTAGCATTACTATACACAAAGTTTCAAAAGCCCCATTCTAAAGCCTCAGTAAATAGCCATGTATTTTCGCCTTCAGTTGTATTAACACAAAACTATAGAATTAGAAAGTGGTTTGTGTACTCCTTTGTCCACAGCCATTCCAAGTGAAGGTGGTTGAAACACCCCAGCTCTTGAGTGAGTTACTGAGAGAAGTTAATAGCCCTGGGACTATGAGTGGCATCAGCAGCTACTCAACATTTTGTAAACACACCTTGTGTCTCAAAAAGCAGCTAAGTGGCTGCTGGAGTGATGAGCCCTGTGGCTGAGACACACATTGAGGAGCTGAACTGAATCCTGGGTTGCGCTTTTCATGAAGGGGTTAATTTCCACCACCAAAATGGAGATTTGGGATATTTAACTTCTGGCTTTCCTTGTAGCTTTTCACTATTTGAGGAGTAATCCGTTGCAAAATCCTAAAGATTTTGTTATCTCAGGATATTTGTTCTCATCTATTCCTAACCTTTCTCTTGTCAAACAGTGGGAGGAATCTTATGGGATTAAATTCTCTGCTGTTACAGCAAGGGCACTACATTAAAAGGTTGCTAGGGCATCAGCACACGATGATTTGGCCTTTTTGTCATTTCTAATAAGCTTTATGAAATGGTAACATTCGCACTCCTTACTTGAGGCATTTAACTTTGCGCCTAAGGTGGGAGCCCATGTGGGAGTGGAGGAGGCTCCCAGCACGGCTGTTTTCAATTACTCTCTAAAGGCTGCCTTTACTACAAAGGGGTTCTTAGTCCCAGCACATGCATCCAAGTCAAAGGTCTAAAATTATCTCCTGGATCTGTTATAGCCAATTTTCCTGCACTTCACACGGCCGGCTGCGTGGGACACTGTGATCAGAACCGCCCCGCACAAAGGTGTTCAAAACTGTCACTCACGGAAAATTCTGCTGCCTTGGTAAAATACAATGACCTATAATGACGTATAATTCAGTTTGTGGAGGATTGTAATTAGCGATAAACCAAAGCTGAAAAACTGTGTAGGTGAATTGCAGTTTATAGAATTATAGGGCCTGCTCTTTCTGCCGTTTAGTTCTGTAGGCTCTGAGCCATGGAGCAGTTGCAGCTCCACTCCTCACACCCCACTGAGCAGGGCAGAAACTGAAACTTACTCCATCTCCCATTGGGAATTGCTGCTCAGCAAGTACAAAACCCAGAGAGGTGGAGAATATCATAACCCAAGAATAACTTAAAGCTAGGATGTTTCCAGGGAAAAAAGAGGCCTGAATTCACTTGGGTGCAAGAGGGAATTAAATGTGAGGATGCTACATTCTGAGCAAGTGCTAAGATACTGCACAAAAACAGCAGCATACGACTAAAGGTTCAGTTTTAACAGACACTGTTCCTGCTTCTGCTTTAGAAAGAAAGAAAAGGTGCCATCCCTGCTGTAGGATTCAGAGGTGAGAGTCTCAAGTGGAGAGAAGCACTTATCTGCCACCCTGCATGAGGCATCTCAGCCCTGGAGAGAAATGGCATTTATTATATATCCTGCTTTCAGTGTTTCTTCACAGGCTGACCCTAGCCTGCTTCCCAGCCAATGCTCTGCTTTAGCTGCTCTCATTTTTGGGCACTCCCTGCTTTGGGGCATCACTCTTCCTTCCCAGGCACTTCATGGAGACATCAACTATATAGGCAGGGATGGGGCATTTCAGTGCAGCAGTGAAGCACCCAAACATCTGATTGTACCAGCACCAGAAAAAATTAAATGTTCTACTATTTCCCCATCTCATGAAGGAGAGCACCACTGTGAGAGACAGAGCATTAAACACTGAGATGCTCAGAAACCATAATGATTAGGGGCTGCAGAAGAGCACCAAGGTATGCTGAATTGCAGCCCCTTTGATTTAGGAGCATCTGAACTGGCCTCTGCCTGAAGGTACTGTAGCAGTGATTTTCTCTGTCAATGCTTAGCACCCGGAAATTCACAGCAAAGTTACATGAACAGAGAATACCCTGTCAGTATTCTTCACTTGGATGTTTAATATTTTTTAATACATGTTACCCAAAAAGTTACAACTGATTTTTTTAAATTCATCAGTTGTTTTTTTACTAGGTCTTAGTTTCATTGACAGCCTTCCAAATATGGTTCTATGTCATAGCAGTGTTACAGACTGAAAGGAAACGCTTCCCTGTTTGGAAAAAAATAGTGTTGTATAACTGAAAATTACTTCTCAGGCATAAAGCACAGAGACTTATTAACTTTTTCACTGGAGTTAAAGTGTCCAACATTTTGATGTATAATCAGAGATGTACTGGGGGTCTACGGAGAACATGAATTCCTATTACTGAAACCCTGGTCTTTCTTCAAGCTGTGAAATGCTTTTATGAAAGAACACTGTTATTATGAATATATGCACTTGAATTGTAAATTCTCGGGGTGTAATCTCAGACTTGGGTATGCATATATGAGATAGTGATACAAGAATACATATGACTTCATGCTTGAATAAACTGATGTTAAAAGTAGTGATTTACTTTTCATGGTATTTTTGTCTCTTAGCAACCTCAATTGTTTTCATCATAGCGCATTTATGTTTGAGTTATTCATTAACTTACAGTACTTGAAAGTGGTTATTACTATAATCTTTTGGGTTATGAACTGTTCTTTCGGGCTACAAACTAATTACAAGAGAGGCAGCCACTTTAGCTTTTAAAAGTTAGATATCATCTAAAAGTTTTTAAATGTTATCAGACGAAATAATTCTCTTATCAGAGTATTAACAGGGCTGGATAACATGAGAGATATCTTTTCTGGATAATTTAGTCTCAGACCTCAAGCATGCATAGGTGAAAACATATTCTAAACTTTCACATGTACTTTATGCATCATCTATGGATCTGAATTACGTGTTTTGAGCAAATGCGTTTCTTGGTTCTATTTATTGGACAAGGCTATTGCCTACTTCTCTTTTGGTTTTCTAGAAAAGTTCTTTTCATTGGGGATTTTTTATTAACTTACTTCAAGAAGATTAACCTGACACAGCCTAATAGTTGTTATAGTTGTATAGAAAGCTCAGTTATTAAAGTTCTTATGGGATATTATAGAGACATAATCATCTCCATCACAAAAATTGCAAGAGAAGTTAAAAAAAAAGACAGTGGTTGCAAGGATTCAAGTTTATATTGGTGTCCTTTTCACAGGATGTAGTCTCAGATGATATCCATGAATATATACCAAAAACATAGGAACTGTTAGATACATTTCTTAATATTTCTTCTTTCCTTATTATAAAAACACTTACTACTTTTTATGTGTGTAAATTATTAAAGTCATACAGCAGTAATATTTCAACATAAGGAAATTGTTATCTTGGAACAAGTATTGCTCTATAGCATCCAAATCATGAACAGAACTATTAATAAATGTGATCTTTACTGCAGCAGTGGAACTGAGGTGAAACTTGACAACTAGGAGAGAGATCTAATTGGCTAAATCAAATAAGGGTGGAAAGTTAGTCACTGGTCTTTATAATCATGACAGAAAAATACAGTTCTAGACTGTAGCAGTCAAAGTGTTTCCTCAGAGGAACAGAAGTAGTGATAACTGAGTCACTGTGAGCAATAACCTGCTGTATCTGAGACATCTGTGTGAGGAAGATGTATTTGATAATCAACCATGCCTGACCTACAAATGGCAATGGGAAGCTAAATAAAACATCATCTCATATTGCACTTGTCACAGATATTTGGGCCCCTGAAGTGCACCCTGGGATTTGTACCTGTTTAGGTTCATCAATCAGTAATGGAAAGGGTGAGAATGGAGCCCAAGAGAAAAACATGTTTCTTCAACTTGACATTTAAGAAGTTGTTAAACTGTTCCTTTAGGTCCACAACTTTCCAAGAAGTCCATTTCATTCCCATGCAACAAGAAATTTTACTTTCCTCAAAAGAAAACTTTCCTCTAAAGGCAAAGAAATAAAACATTTTTGGCTGTAATTAAATGAAACTACAACTTCTCAGCAGCATTCCCCATGCCATTAGGAAGTGAAAGCATTTAAAGCTCATGAATTCTGCTTTGATATGTCTTTTAATAACTGGAGTTATGCCAAGATTAACTGATGTATATCTGGTGCTTCATGAGCTGCTTATAGATACACTGAAAGCTTCACAGAGAGTTTTGCAAGAGCATGTGAAAGAGAGTACAAACCTCCTTAGCTTCCCCAAAAATTAATTTTACAAATGCCAGTAATGTGCATTACACACACTCATCCAACACAAACCAACTGTTCATTTGCATACCTAAATGAAGACTGGTCTCATCAGGATATCTGTCTTCCCCTTTGTCAAGTCTTTTCACATACAAAATATGATGAATATATGTGGTTATGTATCTAATATCATTTCTTGGAAGGAGATTAAAAAAAAATCCGCAGTATAGACTGTTTTACACTTAGATATATTCTGATGTTTGGCGTTCCAAATCAGCCTTATTTAGGTGTCTTCTAGAGGAAGGCCAGCCTGGTTTGGCTATTTTAGGCCTTTGATGACACATCTTCCAAGGTCAGAAATATTTTTCATTGCCAGAGGACCTCATGCTTGCTGTACATAAGGCCAGTGGTGTGGAAGGAAAAGACAGACAGTGCCCATATTCAGTGAACATATTGTTTCATATATTTGAACTTTTGCTTTAGATCAGCTGCTACACTCCCTCCTGGTTTTCAAATCTAGTAGAGCATCATCCTGCTAAAGGTCATCTGGCTACAGTTAGCCTGTGAAAATTACATTCTTTGTTCCAATGGATAAGTAATTCCTCTCCAGATTTTTTCCTGTTTTTTTTTTTTTTTCCAGAGATAGCCCAAATCTGTATATGACTCCTGTTGTTTCTGGAGAACACATTCCTCACCCTAAGGACCACTTTATAATTTTGAGAATGTTGAAAATGGAAAATATTGATTACAATTAAAAAGGTCTGTAAAAGTATTGTTTGCAATATGAATTAATGTCCCAAATTCACAATGAAATTTATTCAGCACGAATTTTACAGAGCTACCACAAACCTCTAGTGGTTTAACTGAAGGACATCCAGAAGAAGAGATACACAGTCTGATGAGACAAAAAGCACCACAATTTTTTCCTAAAAGTACACACATCTTCATAACCTGGCTGTTGGCTTTTACTGATTCAATCTGAGTTGCCATAGTTTTTCACATATTATTAGTGACCTCAGTTTTGTGGTCATACCTTACAGCAACCAGAATAAAAGCTTACTGTGGTGGAAACTTTTTAAAAAGAAAGCCTAGAAGGCGGTGAAAGGATGCTGAAATCAAGAAGGTGAACAGAAGGGAGGCTGAAGACAGAGATGCCAAGAGGGAGAGGACCGTCTACCTATTACTGCAGAATATCCTCTAAATATCCTCTTTAATCCTCTAGGTTTGAAGACCTCCTTGGTAACTCCCACATCTACTTCTACCAGCTGATGTTACTCACTGATTTATCTTCATTACAAACCCCCAAGCAGACAAAATCTCAATTAAAAACTAAAAAACAAACAAAAAAAAGAAAACCACCCCCCTAAAAAACCCCACACCCCACAAAACCAAAAGAAAACCAAAAACAAACCAAAAAACTCATAAAACTCAACAAAATTCCACCACGCTCTGATAGAAGAGGGTGAATGGTGACAAGAAAGGATTCCCCAAGCCTGAAAAAGTCTCCCTTGTGCAGTCATTTGTTTGAGAAAATCTAGAAGTAATTGCATTTTAATTGGACATAATCTTATTGGAACGGGGAATGTGAATTAAATAAATAAAATCAAACTACTTTCTAATTACCTTCTTACAATCTCAGTAAGGAATTCGCAGTTAGATTAGGGTGGTTCAGGCAATTACATTAAAGACTTCCCAATTCAGAAAAGAATCCAGCTGGCACTTGAAAAGCAGTATTGTCCTTGCAGTGCAAAATACAACATTCTCCTGGTTACCTTTAGCCTTCTTTTTTATTTTTTTTTTCCTTTTTTTTTTTTTTAAGAATAGTAGCGTTTGGAAGGAAGTGTTAGATCCTAGAGCAGTAGTTAGATCCTAGTGCATGTTTCAACCCACAGAACATGGCAAAAAAGGAACTGAATGCAGAACTCATTTATTTCTACACCACCAGCTATCACTATAGCTGCAAATGCTCCATTTCCTGACAAAAGCTACAGACAGAAAGGATATGGTAAAATGCAAGTAATGTTTTCACACATTCATTTTTCATTCTAAAACTACAGCTTAAAATGGATGGAGTAGAGGCGGAGCATGCCTGATAAATGTCAGCTTAAGATACATAGAACCGGCTAAAGCAGCGTCAGGGGAGTGCCTGCCCTATTTGAAAAGCTGTGGAGAATAGAGAAAGAAGGCAAACACGGCACCTTTCCTCAAAAAAAGGAATCAAGCATTTACAAACAAATCTACTTAGTTTACCATAGAAATTCTGCTAAAAATAATTAGCTAAGATCTTAAATGAAGACATACTAACACAAATGTGTTATGAATAAATGCTCTCAAACCCGTATAGCTTTTTCCATGACTGCATGACAGGCAGAAGCCCTTGTTTTGGCACAAGCCATTGGTGTGCTTGTCAAGTATGGCATAGAATTTTGTAGGCAAAACAATGTCTTAGGCTTCACTTTTCTAAAACATGATACAACTACGATAGGCTGGATATAGCATTAGTAAGAAAATCTCATTGAGATAGTGGTTATTTTTTGTTGATTATCAAAATGGAAAGTTGTACTATTCAGTAGGGATGTAGTGGTAGGACAAGGGGTAATGGCTGTAAACAAGGAGAGGGGAGGTTTAGATAATAGGAAGAAATTCCTTACTGTGAGGATGGTGAGGCACTGGTGGCCCAGAGAAGCTGTGGATGCCCCATCCCTGAAAGTGCTCAAGGCCAAGTTAAGATGGAGCTTTGAGCAACCTGATCTCATGGAAGGGGTCCTTGCCTATGGTAGGAGGGTTGGAGCTGGAAGACCTTTAAGGTCCATTCCAGCCCAAACCATTCTGAGATTTTATGACATGCACTGGATTCAGCACTATTCAATAACCTCCTGTACCACCTGGAAAACTGAACAGAAAGTATGTGATATTAAATTTGCCGGTAATAAGAGACTGAGAAAAAAGGACTGCCCTGGAAAGAGAATTGCAATACAAAATGAGCTCCTGTGGAGGGTTCTGGAAAACAAGGACAAAACTCAACAGGAATACGTACAAGGTATTTATTTCAGGAAACTGAATTTTACAAGTGTCTAGAGAAACAATTAGAAATATTTTCCTAGAAACTCTAGGGACAGCACATTCTGGAAATCAGTTATGGACACCTTAATTGTTAAAAATGTGTGGGTGTATTAGAATATGGCCTGCAAGACACAAGAAGCAGTCCTTACTCTCTGCACCATCCTGGTAAACATTTTGGCCTAGTACTGTGCACAGCTTTGGAAACTGCACTCTAAGGAAAACCACTGAACACTAGGGATAGTTCAGAGAAGAAACTGATAAATGGTTTACAGAAAAGGAAGGGGAAAAAAATTGCTTGTCCTGTTCACGCCTAATGATTCCAGTAGTAGCAGGCTAGAAAAGTTCCTGTTAGTCAGGATGGAAAGATTCATGTGAGATAGTAGGAAAACTGCTAATAATATGGCTCTAGACCTCTACACTGCTTGGGAAATTGGGTTATGTTATGGAGTAGTGCCTCTTTACACACTTCCATGAAACATATTATATTGTCAATTTTGAAGCAAATAAAAATTTTTAAACTATTTAAAATCAGATGGCACTAATACCTGGAGAAATTTGCTTTTTAATGTACTCGCACCTGTAAATAAATATGTGATGATCTTACCAGTTGCTGCTCTATCATAATAAACCTTTATTACAGCTCTTGTAAAGTGCATATTTTGATAACTGTATTTCATAACTATCTAAATTCAGTAAAACTGACAAATTCAGTTCATTCCCATCTTGGTCATTACTTATAGCAAATTGTAACTAAGACCAGTTTACAGACTGAATTATAGGAATTAGCCAAAAGCTGTTCATTTCAGCTGTCTGAAGAGAAAAGCATTGAAAATACCTGGATTTCCTATCAAAAACTCAAAGTGAGTGAAGTGACATGACAGATTCATGTGTGGCCCCAGTAAGTGCAAAAAACCATGTCGTGGTGTAGAAGGTTTGTTTTAACTGAAAGAGTAGCAATAGTGTAGCTTACAATAAATTCTGAAGTACCACAGAGCAATATACAGTTTTCACCAAAGGAGAATTACTACCACTATGCCTGCTCCTGTTGACGAAAGCCTAATTGGCATTTTGAGAGCAAAAGAAAAGGATTTAGATCTGAACTGCAGTTTTCATACAGAGACAGAACCATAAAGAAAAATATGTTAAAAAAAAATTGTAAAAATCATTCTTCTTCCATTAAATTTCTTTAATTTGTCCATAAGTACAATCTTCTTACATGAAGATCTGAGTAATTTTCATTACTTAAAATGAAGGCACAGATGTTCTGCTTAGTTTTTGCTTGGTTGTGAGCTCACATCACTGGGTCTTGCTTTTGAGATTAAGAGAATTTTTTTTTAAACCAACACAGAAAGGACTTCAAAGAAGTTCAGGTACCTCAGCTGAAAATGAGGACTGGAAATTTCCTGGATTGGAAATATTTATAATATTTTATACTCAGGGAATGAAGGTCCATGAGATTCTCTCATGTAATTTCCATTCCCAGTGCCATGCACCCTGAGTAGTCACCTGCATCAGCGAGGTGTACGTCTGGGTTCAGAAATAGTTTCTGGATCAACACAGTAACTTTTCTTTATTTCGTATTTTCCCCAGGCTTTCTCTTTTCTAGGACTTTTATTGATATTGTTTCATACTTGCTACATTAAAACAATGCCTAGTAGTTTATAACTTATAATTAAAATTGAATCCATAGTCTGACAAATGAATATGAGCTCTTTATTAGAAAGATTAGTTTAATTAAGAATGAATGTCATTCTTTCACTGTGTCAAATTCTCTAAGCTGATAATTTGCAACACCTGGGTTTTTCATTGAAATAACGGCAGGTGTTGCTACATAAGCAATGCAAAACATTTTTATCACACATGAAATTATGTTTTTAGTATGTTAAGCTCATTACTTAATCATCCCGATGAAACTGCGTTCATCAGCAGCGTAGCATTTAAGTACTGCTGTGACTTCAGCAAGAGCACATTCATGATGCAGAAGAAATCCTTCAGCTGGCATTAATGGGATTTTGTATGATGGGCAGCAGTGTCCGCACATGCCCTTTGCTGAGGAGGACAGAGCCGTGACATCGGTGATGGACAGGCATTCCCTCCATGCCACCCAGTGTCCAGCTGGGCCTCAGGGGCAGCCAGGACAAACCTCTCACTGGGGACACCTCTGCAGGCACTGCTTTCCTCCTCTGCACTGACTCCCTTCTGCCTCCCTCCAACAAAGACCAGGTGCTGATTTAGGGATTAGGGCAAAGAGAAATGCAGAGACAACATGAGGTGAAGAGAGATAGGTAACATGTTTTGCATGTTCCATTACGGACAGGGCTCTGTCTAGCGGGTGTGTTTTATGGTATGGCTGCACCAGGAAGCATGAATCTAGATGAATTTTTAAAATTTATTTTTGGGAGAGGGGTATCATTCCTACAAGTTTCTCCCCAGCCTGTTTTGCTCCAGTCATCCAGCTTCTGAGATATTAAAGACTCTTGACCACTTTTGTAACACAGTTGTTTATCTAAACATGGACTTTCTTCCCAGAATTTTTAAAATCTGCACATGACATTTACATATTCTTTTTAAGATGTTAGAGAAAAGTATTACAAATGTCTGTCCTGTGGCTCTTAAACAGAATACCAGTATTGGCTGACATACCAAGAACAAATATTTTATGATGTCATACTAAGTACCAGAATTTTTCTACGAGGTAGCTAGGGAAACCAGAGCTCCCATTTTGCCCCAAGTTCTTTCCCCAGCACTGTGAGCTGATGCTAGAGGCAGAATTAATGTTCCTCACCATGGATACCTAATACCATTTGAGGTGCTCTAGTGATATCAGATAAATTCCACAAAGGACTGGCAAGCTGATACAGCACCCACTAGAAATCCATACTTCACCGGTACAGCCAAGGGAAGTTCATTAAAACCAGCCATTGACCTACAATGGCATTAAACACGCACAATTAGGCAAATACATGCTGCCCAATCTACGTCTGCTCTGGGTAGTGGAGACATTCATGTGAAACATGAAAGTGGAGAGGACTAAATACTTACATATAAGTAAACAACTTCAATTTTGAATCTCTGTGGGCTCTACTAGAAGCTTGGACAAACTTCTGCATAAGCAAACATCTACAAGTTTATAAACTGAGGTATGTTATTTGCATCCTGAATCCCATCTTCCATGGCTTGGATTGTTCCAGGGCCATGGTAGCATTTCTTGAGTTTTGACCTTGGGTTATTGAGCCTTTCAGCTTTAGTCTGTACAAGTTTGTGTTCTGTCTACTGGGCTGTCCTCAGACAGTTTATTGCCCTTCCAGTGGCTGTACTGTAAATAAAACTGAGAGCTCCATCTTAATCTAATCCACCTTTTTCCTCAGCATTGTTACAGAACAGCTTCTTTCCCAGCTGGTATTTACCTGGATAATCACATCCTCTATTGTATAATCACATCTTCTATTGTAAGACCAGTGTTATGCAGCGCAGCTTTCAGCTGTTTCACTTCTTTGTTGTACTAATACCATTGTTTCTGGCACAGCTTTTGCCTCTTCACCTTCCTTTATGCAAATCAAAATTTGCAAAAATTATGTGTGCTTTTGGGCTGCTAGTTTATTTTTTGCTGCAGTGTCACCTTTTGTGTCCAGCTCTAATTCTTTTGAATTAAGATCAGTGCCTCAATCCTCCAGTCCATGCTGTGCACACTGCTGTCATTTGTAAAGTCCAGACAAATAATATAACCCATTGCTAATATTACCTTCTCTCCTGTCCATTCTCATCTCCCTACCCAAAAAACACTAAGCTAGTTCTGGAGTTACGTATGGCAAACAGATGCTGGCTCTGAGCCATTTTTCACCTTGGATCATTTTGCTTCTATTTCACATTGCCTCTCTGTCATGGCTGCAGTGGCAGAGCCCTCTCCATTCCTAATCAGCTTCAGCTTGAATGGAGACGTGCGGGTGTCTTAATTTTCTTGGTAAACCCTAATGACTCTGAAGGTTTGATTCTATTTCCTAGTGTAAGTCTGCACTTCTGCCTCTTCTGTTGGCATCCAAAACAAATCTAATTATTTTACCAGTATAACTGTCCTGATCACTGAGTGCTGTTAAAAAATAATCGTAACATCCACCACCAGAAGCGTAGCTGCCCTCAGACTTTGTGCTTTCGTGCTGCAACCCACCAGTTGCAGATTCAGCGATGTGTGAGTAAATCTTCTCCACCTTTCATGAGTGTCAAAGCTAGCAGAGCTTTTATCCTCACCAGTCTCTCTCTCAGGGTGATGTTTTCATCACCATAAAACTGACTCCATATTATTTCTTATTGAGCAATTTCAGACAGGCATTTCACTGCAGGAGCATGATTCATTTCCATCTAAAGTAATTTATCCTGTACACATCTCAAGATATTTTGTTGCAAAAAATTTCTGTGCTGTTGATTCCACAAAGTACAGACAGAATTGCTTAGAAATTTTATCGTGGGAGGGTTGCCTACCCTGTGAAGTAAAGCACAAGTATCATCCTGATTACATTTCTTTCAAGCTGATACAGTTTTAAGAGTTGAACTTTACCTATCAGCGACTACATATCAGTTAATAGAAGATTTTAACCTATTTATCCATTTAAGATCTGTCTTCTGGTTAGCTTCTGCAAAGGTGTTTGCCACTCTCCCCTGCCGATACACCAAACTCCTAATTTTGGTCCCTCGACCAGGGTGGGGTAGAGGATGTGTCATTCCCTTGTGTCCCCCATTTGGAATACAAGCTCTGGGGTGCAGCCCTCTCTTTGCAAAAAGCACCTCCACGGTGAGGCATCATGTTGCCAGTTTGTGCAGGGAGTACAGGAGGCGATAATTCACCACAAGACGGTCCACAGTGAAGTCTCATTAAAATACGTTTCTCATATTTATTACACAAGGTAGTGACATAGATTAAAAATCACATTTAGAATGCCTTTGGGTATTTTACTTGGTCTAGGGCAGGTGATGCAAGTCTAAGATAACCATATTAGTGTTAGAAAAGCAAATTGCCATAATCAAATTCTGTTCTTTTCCTTCTTCCTCTGTTATTTACAGAAAATTTTACATTTTTATAGACATTAATCCAGAGCAAACCAGAAAAATCAGTGAGTATTTTTCCAAAAAATGTGTGTTGTGAAGATCATGTTCTAGGCACAGCTGCACTATTTTCTAATAGTTTCTTAGCAAGAAATGAGGCTGTGATGAACACCCATTACCCAACCCTTAGCCCAACATTTTTTCCTTTCTCCTTTACTGCAGGAATTCAGGTTTTGCTTGTCCATACAAGAATTCCATTTGAAGCTGAGATATATGACATGGTAACAGCTTCCTTAGGGTTGGTGTCCATTTGAAAGATTAAAAGACTTTTGGTTCTTCTCTGGGGCTTTTTAGCAGCCAGTTCTTAAGAAAAATTACTGTTTCCTATGTAAGAGCATCTTAGGGCTTCAGACATCTGCAGGAAGCACTGCTTTGCATCTATTGCACAAGCTTTACGGACCATTCAAAGAATAATTTAGTCAAATGTGGGAAAAAAATTACTACAGTCCTATTCAGCATTCAAGTTTGATTTCGGTCCATAACATCAGAGTTTGAGACATGCCTTTCTGCCCTGAGATGAACCGTATATACACTTAAATACACACATATACAAACCCACTTCACAACTTTTTCACGTACATGTGTATAGTTGATGACTTCAGAGCATATGCATGAGCAGATCTTTGCTCCATCCTTTGAAATATTCAGCACTAAACACTTTTAGTAAGCAAGGACAAGTGCTATTTTAAATTCCTCTTCTTTTTTCCCCTCAAAACAATCTAAGAAGAAAAAAGGTATCATATATCTTCAAAACTGAAATATTTATGGCTAATTTGGAACAGCATATTTTCTTTGACAATTTTAAATCACCTGCTGTATAAATTATGATACAGATGCTTCAAAAATTACATATTGCTCCCTGTCAATGAAAATTATGTGTGGCACACTATAAACAATTTGGTCTATAAACAATTTTCAGAGAATACCCTTACTTCAAATCATTTGAAGTAGACTTGAAGAAGACCTCCTGAATCATTTAGGCTACAGAATACGCTATGTCATATAATCCCCATCATAAATTTATTACTGAATTTCACCTAAAAGTAGGCTCATATTTCATTCCTCTCCAGAGCTACTCTTGTGGCCATGTTTAAGAAAGGTCTTTGGATTTTTAGCCAAAATTTAGTTATTATCTTATTCTTGTTTGGTTTCATATATCCTTTCACCTTACCCTCTCACCTTGCAGCATGTCCTTTGGAGGTATTTATAAACAGGGGACACATTTTCCTGAAGGTTTCCTGTGTAAGAGACCATTTTTCCTTTCATACTCACACAACACCTAGACAAACATGAAATGGTTTGCTACTGATTTTCCAACAAATCTTAGAGCTTCTGTGTAAAAAAATCTCTCAAGTATCAAATGTTCCTCTTCTTTACTGACTTTTTCTTTTATAGCTTGTGTGCTTTCTCTTGGTCCATACACCAGCAACAACCAGCACCACAAGCGGTGTTACAAGATCAGCTGCGGGATCAGAATTACCTCATTTGTCCACCTCTTCAGATTTCTCTTCTTCCCTCTAATAAAAACAAGTTGTTAAGCCAATTTTTAGGCTTTGTAAGTGAAGAAAACTAGCTCATTCACTATGAAAATGTTAGTTCAGGTTTTTTCTTTCCCCTTTTGCTGGGAGGCACAAATAAGCATGTTATCACTGACTCCTTTATGTCTAAACTTGTCCCTTTTTGCTTCTAGTCAGGTGCTGACAGAAGCATTGTACAGGGTATAATGAACTGTGGCTTTCATGATTAAACACATTTATCTTCAAACATACTCTTCAAGTCAAATTGAACAACAGACCTCCCTGGAAACTCTCTAGCTGCAAACATACTGATTGGTTGTTCAGTCAGCAGTGATTTTTCATTAAAAATGTTACTGTGTGATAGCCAGGTTTTCCTACTTTTTTTTTTCTAAATTATGTCAAGAAACAGTCTGAGACACAAACTAGGGGCACAAATAAGTCTTTCAGAATATTAAGACCACCCTTCATAGCAACATCCAGCATGGATGCCGGTATAGTGTCCAAAAGGAGATTTGGGTGTTAACACTGGAGTCCTTGAAGCATCTCTTCAAAAAGCATGGGCACAGCACAACTGTGCTAGAAATGTTAGTCACCGCAATTAAGGCCAATTTCTATGCAGAGATGTCAAGTAGGAGCTGATTTTTTCATACTTACTTCAGTGGTGGATGATTAGTTCTCACCCAATTACTTCTTGTAGCTTATGGGTTTCTAAAGTTCAGGGAAAAGTCTGATACTGCTTGCAACACTGTGGTTTCCTAGCCCTTACTGTTACTAGGCACACAGTAAAGAAAGATGGATAAATTCTCTCATCCATACAAAAGCCGTATAATATCAGACCCCTTCAGGTTTTATTGACATGGTTTAATCCCTCCTGTGGTTCCTCCATTTCACCCTTGCCTCAGAGTTGTCTGCAAGCACCATCTAGTCTGAAATTGTCTTGGAAAACAGCCTCACAGCCCTGAACAGCTTGCACCTGGGCATTCTCTAATCTTTTTTCACCACTTCACCAGCAAGTGCATTTTGAATTGCAGCAGCCGGCACAGACAAGAGTCACCAGAAGCAAAAGATTAACACCTCATACATTAAATAGTAGCTTTGCCAATGTATGTACCAAGGAATTTACTGTAATTTACTCTCATCGAATACAGCCTCTATCTCAGTCCATTTAAACAGATACTTAAAGATCATCCAGTTCAATTCCCCTGCCATGGGCAGGGACACCTTTCACTAGACCAGGCTGCTGGAAGCCCCATCCAACCTTGAACACTTCAAAGATAATCTGATTCTGTAAATTTTTTCTTACATACTCTATCAGATTTATCTAGGGGAAATTTTTCCTTGTGTATTTCCACCCTGCAATTTATTGTGCTGAAGCCTACTTCTAGCTGAGAAGCACAAGAAAGCTGGAGTCCAGCTTGAGAATCTAATTATCTGACACTACTCCTTCTCCAGAAATGCCATTTATATTCTATGAGAAAGCACTGAGGAATTCCAGATGTTCTGAAATCTGAAATCAAATCCTATAAGACACAACTGATCCTTTATTTGTTTACCTTTCATGCAAAATAGTTTCAAATTATACATTTTAGCATTATGTTTATTTACGGTTCACTATTAGTTATGATAATTTACTTTTCACTGATTAAAAGCTTAGTTTTTCAAGTGTTTGCTTGGAGTTTAATCAGCAACTAACATTTCTAGAAATAGTTCATGATTTTTCTGTCAATGCAAAATAAATTTCCCTGCCATTATGGCAGCATTTTCTGTATTCCTTTTGCCTGGTGCTAAACTCAGCTCTATTACTGAAGAACAGAAATTGCACATTACTTGAGATTTCAGGAATTTCTCTATAGCACCAGGAGCAGCTGTTAAAAACTCCTTTAAGAACACACACCTGAGTCACTGAAGTTTCCTCTGTAGCTGTGTGTGCTGTTACGTGCACAACTGGGCTCATTCAGCCTCTTTTCCCAGGCTCTGGGAATGTCCATCAGCTCTGCTAAACTGGCATCAGGTGAGAGGCAGCACTTCAGCTAAGAACTGATTTTAAACATGGTTATGGAGAAAGAATATGCTCTAAAATGAGGGTTTATTACATCAAATTGTTGAGCAGAGGCTAACACTCAGTTTCCATCTCCTAAAAATGTAATTTCTTAGCACGTTTCTTTGTATCTCCTAATCCAAAGGTGATTTTTTTTTTTTTTAGCTCCAAAAGAGAGCAGTATTTAGGGCTGCATGGACTGCAGAATTCCTCTCCTATCAGAATTCTCCCTCTATCTAGTTTGTCTTTTGGGGAATCACACACGGCATGCAAGCATACAAAATTCAGGCACTTGACATGAAACCTGACATGTCAAGGATCATCTGTCTAGCGGAGTTACTAACGTAACTACAATTTATGTGTAAGCTGCTGTATCTGTCAGCCAAGAGTTATGAACTGGATACAGCCTCCCAAAATAGAGGCACCACTTAGAAGTCCTTCACACTCTTTCACCAAAAAATAAACATGAGAGTCACTGGAGTGACATGCCAAAAGCAAAGCTGCATTTTTCAGAGGTAGAGAAGTTATAGCTAACACATACCCATCTGTTTGCACCTGTGTCACCAATATTGCCCAATAGCTTCAAGACCATTTTAAAGTTTTAAAACTCTCTTTGAAAGCTGCTGAGGGAGTTCTACCACCAGAGTTCACAAGCTTGATTCAGTCAGAAAAGTGACTGAACACTCTATTCTTACTTTCTTTTTTTTCTTTCTTTTTTCTTTTCTTTCTGTTCTGTGTTTTTTTTGTGTTTGTTTTGTTTTGTGGGGGCTTTTTTTGTTCATTTTTCTTTAATAAACATGAAAAAAATCTTAAAAGGTCTAGATCTATTCACTTATGAAGCTCACAGTTCCAAGAAGTAAATCCATCACTGTTTTTGTGTATTACTTATGATCAAAGCCCAGGCTGAAGTAATGATAAGCAGCATCACTGCAGTGTACTCTGAATACTAGCTCCAAGAAGTGATGAAATTAGCTTTTTGTGATGGTATTTGAAAACAGCCCTCCTGGAGCCTGACTTTCACAGTGTGTTTGGATCTCAAATTTCCAGGACAGTGTACACTGTAAATTAAATTTATTTTTATAAGCTTAGTGGAAAAGAAAAAAAAGAAACAAACATTAGAAAGGCTCAATCCCTTTTGTACAGACTAGTCTCACAAGTGACTCACTGATTCATTGCTTAGTTCATGAGGTTTCTAACTCAGAAGTTCTCTAATTTGTAACTTACAACTTGTACCTTGTGCACCTACGCAAGTTACTGGCCGACAGTGAGAGAGCTCATCCTCTGTCCTCTGCCACACCAGAGTCATGCCCTTTGGTACACCAACCACAAAATACTCGGCAGTCCAGCTGCTGTTGGATCTGCTTCCAGAACGTTTTGGGTAATGTGAGCTTGGAATTTGGTCTCGCAAGCTGCAGGGGTCAGTGGCTACATGATGACCTTTAGCCCACTCTGGCCATGGTGTCCTGCCTACGTGTTGTCCTTGCTTTGACCTAATGGCACTGCTCCCAGCACACATCAAGCTTTAGCATGAGCTGGGTATTAGGCCAAATCTAAGCAGGAATTGAACACACAGTCACACCTAACTCATTTTCCCATTACAAGTACATTACAGCTTTTGGCTGTTAAGTGACTAATTTGGTTAAAATCTCTTCCATTTATATCCCAGGTGTGTGGGACATTCTCTTTTCTTTCTCTCATACACTCTTGCGTTGCCAAACTGTATATGAAAGTGAGATATTTGATGGCAAATATAGCCTCATGTATCTGTTACTGTCTGAGAAGGGATAGAGATGCTATTTGCACACAGAATGTTTTGCGGAATACATTAGCTCTCTTACTCAGTGAGAGCTGCAGAATACCAAAAGGACTATTTTCTTTCAGTAAGCTCAGGGGAATTACAGAACTGCCACTCTGGCCTCTGTATATTCTATAATATCTTCTCTTGCTTCAGATATAGATAATGAATTTACAAAATAAATGGGAAAAGCCCAAATGTTTTCGACAAACTGATATAGCGAATGGATACTATACAGCTACTAGACCTGATCCTAAAAATCCTCAATGACAAATGCTAGAAAGCCAACTGCATCCACAAGAATAAAAAGATAAAATTTACAATACTCTATAACCCCTCCCTCAAATGCTTTACAATTAAATGAATTGAGTTAATTAGCTGCAAATGGAGACAGACTTTAAAGTCAAGCACAATATACTGGTGAGAAAAGAAAAAAAGTCAAAACATGCTCTGTCCCAGTTCTGTCTCCCACTGAACAGACACATGCCTTAGGCTTACATGCCTTGTATCTGCTCACATACACACTTGCTAGAGCTTGGCTTTCATCCTGTACACAAAATAATTCAACATCAGCCTTAGGTTTGTCTTTTGAGGCTGTCCCCGTAGCTTTCTGTAAGTGCCCTTAACTTTAACTCCCTTGTTCATGCTACCTTCTGGGCTGCTCCTGTGTCACTTTCCAAATTACTTCTTCCTTGGAATTTCTTTCCTGTACATCTTTCTTATATTTTAGCCCCATTATTCAAAGTCATATTTTGCCCTGTATAACATGTTCTGCCTTCTTACTGCCTAAACTTCAGGCAAACAGGAGTTCAGTTAGAAGGGATGACAAATGGGTGTCTTATTCTTCACACGTTATGGAAAGGGAATGGTCTAAGAGACTATACTGGGTTTGAAGTTTTACAAATGGGTTGAGCAGCTCTAACAGCTATTACCAAAATGTAAAGCCTGCCTCCCCTTCCCTTTCTTTCTCCTCCCTTTCCAGTTCATCTTTCCTGATTTCACATCCCAGCCCCTCCCTTGAAACCACTCTAGTTGCCATCAAGATGAACCAGTTCTGCTCACTAAATCAGAAAGAACAAACCCATCAGAAACAAATGCATCATTTCTGCCAGTTTAAGGAGCTGAATCAGCTCATCACAGAACCTGATGAGTGCCGGTGCCAAGTAAGGGAAGTATGGCCAAGAGAGAAGAAACAAGTAGGACCACCTCTTTTGGCAGATCCAGGCTGGAAATTCTCTTCTTGAGCTAAAATTGCTTACTCAAGGTAAGTCTGCATCAGAAGAGGTGTAATCTAGGTTTTGGTTAATTTATCATCTCTAGGCCAGCTTTGCTCTCAGCCATAATGTCGGCACTCACTTAAAAACTAAATAGAAGCACTACTCCAAACACAGTCACTCTCAGTTTTCAACCTTGAAGAAGTTCCTAGTATCAAAACATCATGCAATCGTTCCACCAAAAGTGGTGCTTAAGAGCTGTTTGGGTTTCTCACTAAAGTCAGTGGGAAGCCTGTTTTTCTCAATATAGCTTGATCATACTGGGACAATTTACAAGATTATGTTATATGGCTTAGCTTTTCTGCTATCTTTGCCAGAAAGTAAATATCTCAACAGCATCCACTAACTTTGTACAAGTATAGAAAATCTCTGTCATATGAAGATGAGCAATTACTAGAGCCAGAAAATAATTTTCTGTTACTTGAAGCATTAGCATCACTGCATAACTAGCAAATTAAGTCAATAGCTGACATTAACTGCTTAATTTTTATTTTAAAGATCATTTTATCACCCATTAATCACAGTTACATCCCTTATTAAAAATCCCTCAATGTTAGCAACAGCTGACAAATATTAAGGTAGATTAAGCTAATCTCTAAATGAAGGGAAGAATCCACAATCCACCCTTTACACTTCCAGGTGCCTGGCAATCACTATATGGGAGGCTTGCTGCCTGAGTGCTTTCTCCAATCCTGATTTCGTAAGGCAAAAAGTCTTACAGTTCTGCAACTATAAGACTGTGATGACAGTAGAAATAAAATTCAACCTTAATAAAAATAAGAGCCATTTTTACCACAAGGCTGGGCAGCATATACTCACGGGCTGATGTAAGGTTAGGAATTTTGGCAGTCAGGCTCCCGAGGAGGTTGCATCTGCACCCTTGTGTGACCCTCTACAGCTGTGCTCAGGGTGCAAGTCTCTGAGCCTCCCAGCTCACAGTCTTTTCTGCTGGAAACTGCACGGCTTCGGCTTGCTGTTGTTACACAATGCTTATATGTGCAAGATGGCACATGGCAGAGGGAACGTAGGAGAAGGGGGAAGCTGAAAAACAAAACTTCTGATGCCTGTTAAGTTCCAGCCACTCACTGATTTATTGTGTGCCAGCGCTCAAAACACATTTCTTAACAATCAAGGTTCTCCCTAAATAAACAGAAAATTATGTTGAAGTTTTTACATGAACAATTCATGTGGAAAATTGCAAAGTAGTGTTTTTTGTAAAGCCCTTGAGATCATGAAATGTGTATTGCATTCCCATATAATTTTATCAGACATCTTCAAACACCAGTAAGAATCTTCTGAAAGTTCACATGAAATAAAGATTTGGCTTTTGGACTCTTCTCAGGAAATTTTATAAAGTTATGGTGTTCTCTCTCATGAAAGTTATTTCGGTATAGCACAGTATAAAATCATAAGTGAGAAAAAGTGATATTTCCTATTGAAAATATGCTAGCTTTTTTTACTGTTGAAGAGTTAATAGTTTAATCCAATTATTTTAGTAGTTGCTAAATGACCTCAGTAACTTACAATATTTAATTGTAGCTGATTTTTTAGAAAATTACTTTTCAATGAGAAAGTTCTTGACAAACAGACTTTGGGAGTTATTACAAATTCATACACCAGTGAATTTGCAATGCAGACTAACACAGCAACTGTAGGTCTCAGTTATGCCAACTAAGAAGATAACTGATGAGAAATGTCTTTATTCTTCTTAAGAAAAAAATTACAAGATTATGAGGTGGCTTCATGTTTTGAGATTGAGTAAAAGATTATGCAGAGATTGATAGATGATCTTTCACAATGAAAAAAAAAAAATCCAGAAAATATAAAATTCCAGACCTAAACTAAACCATAACATTTATTTCTAGGAGAGTTCTATGCCTTAAAAGAAGTTTAGAAAGAAAATTTCAAACTTGGCTGAATATTATAGCTATATTACATTAATTTTAAGGTAACACATAATGCTGCAGGAACTAGTGTATTACTTCATCTGTTAGGCTGCAAAAACTGTAACTCAAAATTTTTTATTTTATTAGGTGTGAGGAAGGTGACAACTGAGCTCAAACAAAAATTAGCTAACTATTAAATGACTAGATTTTGACCCCTAATGATTGCTGTCATCACAGGTGACAGAGCACTATTCTAATCATAAATTGGCACTTTTCCTAATACCTATGTGACCCATTCTCAGAATTTTACTGAAAGTTCCATTTGGGCAAAGAAGGTCTCATGGGCAGATCAATTAGCAGAAAAAAGTTGAGTTTCTAGGTTTTTCCTCAACAGCAGGTACCTTGATGTTCTGAGCTCAGCTCAGTTAGAGAAACACAAGTTCTGTGCTGTTTGAGACACCACAGTTTTCTGAGACAGCCTTACAGAGCAGGCTGGTATTACACAAGGACTGTCAGACCACAGAGTCCTTCACCAGTGGTTTCTGGACGTCGAGTAGAAGGCCATCTCAGATACCCCTGGCTAGGTGTTGCAGCCTACAGTGAGAGATATGTTGCTGAGATTATGCTAGAAAATTTAAGGTTAGGTCAGACATGTCTGCATAAGGAGCAATCACAAAGAGAATGACAGAAACAAAGGAAAAGAGGATCAAAATAACCTGAAGAGAAATTACAGTAGTTTAGGAAACCACTGAATTTCCTGAAATTTCACAATTAGAGAGGCTCAGCCCATGGAATTCTCATTGATGCAATCCAAAAATGATAAACTGTCTTTCCTGGCACAGAGAATGACCAGAAATAAATCCAGTGATCCATCATCTCTTTAGTCTTCCTGTAACACTTCGTCCTTTGAAGACCTTTATTGATACACATTTTCCAAGGTTTGTTCTGAATCAATTTCAATAAGCTTTGATTAAAACTGAGCTGATTCCATAAAGGCTGTGGATATGATTAAAGGTTGAAACACTGACTTAGTGAAGCTTATTGCTTGCCTTTGGTTGCATAGTTCATGGATTCAAGGAACTGAGGGCAATCCATAAAAATTAATAGGAGTGACCTTGCCCGTAGGCAAGCAATTTGTTACAGAGCCTATAATAATTTCAGCTCAAAGGTAACTGCTAGAGAGGTTCTCACACCATCCTTGACACGCTCTTTGTTCTCTACCTTTTAAATGGATGACAGTGATTCATCTTATTTAGCCAGTTGTCTGAAAGCCTTGGAGATACATAATAGTGCCTGTGGAGAGAGCCACATTTGACACTTCCAATTCTGGCACTAACAGTGCCTAGAGGCTTCAAGAGAGAGTGGATTTTTGTATTTGTTTCCCAAATTGAACATTAGAAAAATATTTAGGGGAGAAACTGCAACTCTGGCATCTCTGAGCAGTGCATTATTTCCCTGACAGTGACCCAGACTCGGCTGTACAACTTGCTGAAGAAAGTAAATCAACTCAAGGCATGCAGCAGGATTTAGCAGACAAAAACTTTTAATGTTTGTTAAATAGACCCTCTGTGCCCTGATGTGGATACATTGGGCAGCATTTTAAAACATAGTCATTTCCTCCTTACTTCCTCCAAAAAAACACGCACCAAGACATGCTTTCTACTCACTACCATAAAACTGACACCATGCAACAGCAATTAAATTTTCCTATACTTCCCAGAGGACAAATTTTTCAGAGTCTAAACCTCTACCTTCAAATAATTGAATATCCTTCCATTATCATCTCAAAGAGGTGAGCTTTGGTCCCTCACTGCTGGCAAAGAAGTAGAGCCAGTGCAGGGAGGATGAACAGGGAGGTGTGTTCAAGCCACACTGCCATTCTCAGCAAACACATTAAAGTTTACCCACATGGCCAAGGATGTCAAATATTAATAGACCACAGTCATAGCCCAATTTGCTTAAATTCTTTGATATTTTCTCTAAAAAGAGTGGAAAGTTACTAATTTTTGAACCAGTTCTGCTGACAGCAAGCTATGTCATGCTATGAGGAGCTTGTGAAATTGGACTTGGGTTTCTAGATAGTTCAGTCCTGGGGCTTCCTGAAAAATGAGGGCAATGGGCTTGCTAGGGCTGCTTGCTATCATGTGAAATAAGAACTTTTACTGATATACAGTCTATATATGGGCATTTCATTTGATGTCCAAGGGTTATGGAAACTGAGGAAAGACATGTCCATAAACTGTCAGTACCAACTACAAAAATGTGTAAGGCCAATAAAAAAAATGACAGCTTGTATTAATCATTGCTATTTAATTTTTGGTTTATGTTTTATTAAATCACTAAGTGATTTTAACTGAGCCCATGTTTGACAGATATGTAATTTGTTACATTTTAAAAATCCATTAGTCCAGAATAGAAAGGTAATTATTTTACCAATATGTGGATTTTACTGAGCCATCAATTCTGTGCTATTAAGCAAGTGATTCAAGACTTTAAGAATCCATTTGGTAGCAGTCCTCACTGGGGGCATCAGAGAAACATTAGAAGGTTTTTACAGTACTTCTATGAGCCCTTATGACTCTTCTGAGCTAAATTCTGAAATAAGAATTAAAGTATGTCCAGTGGAGAATATAGGCTATATTTTCTGAAAATAGACTTTTGAGATTTTCTTCAAGTACTGGATTGAAATTAGTTTATTAATGTCAATAAAATTTAATAGTAGTCAATTTAAATTACTAGGAATCAATTTTTAATAACCTTGAGTAAGCTTATTTAAAGAATTAATTCAACATGAGATTAAACAAAGGAATCCATAAAGCAATATAATGAAAGGTGTATTTCTATATTTTGTCATCATCTTCCACATAGCTGTCAACTTTGTTTGGTTTAGGCTGAGGCTTTGTTTATTGGTTGTGACCAACAGAAGGACAAATACGAAAAAAATGAGGAGGGAAACTAAACTTTGTCTGCAGATGAAGGTCAAATTCACGACGTCTGATCTTGAGAACATGAATTTCCCACTATCTCTAAAATGAAATACCACAAGCACTTAGGCTGGAATACTTGAAATCTATGAACTTATTTAGAAAATCTTCAAGTAACCTCTTTTGCTTGTGAGAAGAAAATTAATGGCTGTGCAGTGATTAAGGTCTGGTGCCAGGCCTTGCCCTGCGAACCCAGGGAACCCCAGGCTCCCCATCTCCCCCACACCTCACTTAAATGCTCTTTAAACTCTAACTGGTTTTTAGATTCATTAGCACCCAATGGCAATGACTGCTGAACAGTGTCAGTCACGTAATTTGAAGACAACATACCACTTTAAAATGAAGATGAGTAACATCCCAAACAGAACGGCCATCACTCTCGATCTTTTCTACAGAATCATATTGATTTCAGAAAGTCATTGCAATTAAGAAATCAAACAAAACAATTCTGTTCCATTCAGCAAAAATCAAAGCAATCATAACTACCAAATTTGATGCAGGGGAAAAGCATCCAAATGAGGCATCATATCTGCCTGAGCACCCAAGTGAGAATGTCTGTCTTGTGTCATCATGAGTCAAGTCAGAACCGGGTGTAACTGAGTTATGTGGGATTTGCAGCAGCAGCAATAGTTCAGAAGCAAGACATTCCCAATGGCGGTACTGAGAGAGGCCTGCAGTTTACTTTGCCAAAGATTTGTAAAGAAAATTAATCTTAAAAAATAGATTTCAATAAATTTATAAGAAACTTTGATGTTACATGCTCCTGTATGCCTGGTTATGAGCTGGATTTTTTCTCCTCGCATACATTCTCAGCTTCACAATGTATCATTTTCACATATATATGGGTGTGTGTGTATATATATATTTATATCTATATTTATATCTTTTTATCCTTGTATCTTTATATTATTTGTATTTGGGGGGTGAGCACTTTTTGTATCTACAGGGTCTCATTTTTCGGTGACACCCCTATTTGGCCTGGATGTTTTCCCAATGAAGATTGTGGGGTTTCACAACTGGTATTAGCCTGATTTTGTACCTGCGGTAGAGCTTCATTAGATTTCAGCACAGGTTAAAATTGAGGTACTTTGTAAATCCTACTTATCTACAAATATTAAAGAGAAGGAAACAGTCTGCAATGACCCATGTAGACAGAAACTAACCCACATTTTTTCTAGTGTTCAGATGGAGAACGCAGCATGGGGCAGTCCCTGACAACACTTTCATCTCAGTTTAGGGGGAGAAAGGTACCAGTCTTGCAGTTCATGCTGTAGCATCCTCAGTACTGTCAGATGCTCATGGCTGCAGGGTTTGGGGCTGGGCATGCCTTTAATTCCAGAGGTCTGAAATAATTCCTTCTGTCAACTTGATGAGCATTATTCTTCCAGAGTTTAGTCTTCAAATCCACAAACCTCAGCAGCAAATACCACACAAAATCTTGGACATAAATTTGGGCAGCAAGTAGGACTTGCTGCTTTTAATTCTCTTTAATCCTTGTTGGGCTGCATTTCTTTAAATTGTGCTACACGTAATAAATTTCTCTCCCCAGCATTACAAGTTGTTGGGTTTTGTGTTCGGGGCTTTTTTATTTAATTGTTTCTTCTTGCTTGAATGGTGGAAGATAATAGCTACCCCATGGCTATCTGGAACTGCCTCCCCAGAATGGATCAGATCACAGCTTCTGAGAAGGTCTCTTTTCTTTAAACTGTTTTGCTGTAGTCTTACAGAGAGCTGAAAGTCTTCCAAGCCAGGATTAATGTGCCATGGCTGTGGAGTGAGCAGAGGGCAGACATTAATAACTCAGCATGAGCATAGCTAGAGATTGAAGTATTTGGGATTCCTGGCTGCAGAGTACTGTCTTAAGCAGGTTTCAGGTACAGGAGAACAAAGAGAAGGCACTGGGGAACAGACAGCACAGGGCTGTAGCATTCTGGAAAAGCATTTTCATGAACTTTGGGATCCATAGGCCATAAATGCCTTTGCTTAGTGCCTCACTGATCCTGAAATCACCGAAATTTGCTGTGTGCCCCTCACTTAATGTTTAGGATCCTGAACTCTCTTTCTACATCAGCACAATCTGAACTAAGTTTTTGGACTCTGAACTCCTGCTTGCTGTGGATCATTATCCAAAAACTAGGAGAAATAACGCTGCCTCTTCTGGGACTCATAACTGGTTCAGGCCCTCAAAAATCTAGTAAGTGCTGCTTTTCTAAAAAAATGCATTCATAGGATTCATAACCTAATCACAAGTCCTTTCAACAGAGCAAAGGGAACCTTGTGTTTTAGGTCCTATTTAGCCTAAGGATTTCCACAACTGCAGATCTATATTCTTGAAGAAGAGTGCTAGTGTTGGTTACTACTGATGCTGTGAGGATTTCTTCCTTTTCTCCATTACTCAAAAATATTTTTTCTTCCCTTTCCAAAAGAAAAGATCATGCCATCTTGTGCTTTGCTCAGCCAGTGAATTTTTCTGGCAGTTTGGTTTTGGTCTTTCTTTTTCTTTGCTTGTTTGGTTTTGTTCTTCTGGAAGTGAAGGCTGGATTAAAAAAAAGTGGAAGAACAGAAGAATACAACACAGAATTTCCTACAAAAGGCAGGTAGTATCAGGAACTATGAGTTACGTAGGGACAGTGATTTCTAATTAATGCAAATCTTTACAGTTCATGAAAGAAAAGATAAAGTCGGAAAATGTAAGCAAAAGAAAAGGTATCTTGCAGTGGAGGTAATCTAATCTTGTTTCTGTAAATGCTATCCTAATATTCTTTTTACAGTATTAATTGTAACAGTGACAGAATTGCAAAGGGGAGGTGAACTATGAGAAAAAACCTTCTTTAAGCACACCACTACACATAACATATAAACTTTGAACAGCACACATTTGTGTCCTGTTACAACTCACACAATTTTGGCACTTCAGCTATGGCAAAATCATCATGGCAACACTAAGGCAAGCCTTGGCCAATAAAAACAGGGAACAAAAATCGTCACTTCATCTTTAAAGAACTATCATAAGCATGTTTAAAAATGGAGCCTGAGCTCAATGAAGAATCTCAGATGTCTAAAATGTCATTTCAGTAGAATCAGATTTTGATGTTCAAACCCTTCAAACTGGGAAACTGAGTATGGCTGAGTATGCAGGTGTTTCTCACCAGCCAATTCTAGTGCAGCATCCACCCTGCTTCAAATCTGACACAGAATGGAGAAAGAATTGTGGATTACTGAAAAAAAAGCCTTTGGGATCTAAGTCCAGACTCAGAATATTAGCCTCTCAGGAATGCCTAGAACCAGGCTGGAATCAGACTCCCTGTGTCTATTCTTCCTTTGGCCCCATGACTTGGATCCCAGACTTAGCTCCATGAGGAGATGTAGGAAGCATTCCCAATTCGACATCCCACAGTGCTGGTGAGGATATTTTCTCAGAGATGGAAGAGGGAGTGGAAACTGTAGACTGGCAGAAAGTTTAAGGTGGTAGTGAGTGCTTTATCCACTAAATGTTAAGTGGAAAAACATATGCAATACCTCTTCTTCCAGGAGCTCACAGACTGTAGGTAACTCTCTGACTAAACCTGGATTACAATGTAAGTATAGCCTGCTCATCCTCCTTGGGAATGTCTTCTCCTCTTTGGACCATGTTTGAGGAGCCAAAGCTGGATTCCTGAAGGTCTTTCAGGCTAGGTAGGTAAGTGCCTAGGCAGTATATGAAAGCTGCAAGTCTAGGTTGTTTTCCAGGTGAAATGCAGACAGCTTTGATTTAGCTGTCTATGTCTCAGGTGAGATTTTGGCAGCCCGGCTCCTATCCAGAGGGAATTAAAAAAATATTTTTGCCACCCGTTGATGTGAATTTTATCAATACAAAATTTCTACAGTAGATTAAAGCTAAATTATTTTTTGTATTTATAGCTAAGCCTTAAATGATAAACAAGAATAGACAGGTAAATGATAAGTAAATGCAACGCAGATTCTTAATAATCCTTGGTCTCCTGTGCCCAAAGGATTATAAACCCTGGAACAGTTTCAGGTATGAGTAAATGAGGATCCAGGAGACTTACAATTGCATCACAAGACCTGGACTTGTCCCGTTGTGGTACATAGGTATAATTAACCCTGTAATTGCTTCTGAGAAATCTGTGTCTGTATGTGCTTTACAGAATTATTCTAGATCTCTCTAACCTAAATTACATTTCTAAGACTTCCCAAAGCACACTACAAATTGTTTTATATTTTAGAATCTAAATTGTACTTCTGGTTAAGTGTAATGTATTTATCCTTGAATAAAGGTACGGTAGCTCTGAAATGAGCAATTTATAATTAGAGGTAAATACATGGACATAATGAGCAGGGAAGGAAGAAGTATCTATTAGAACTAAACCTGTCTTCTCTCCAGACATCGTTGCAGGAAATATTAAAGCTATTATTTCCAGTCTTGAAGATTTAGACTCCATCTGACACAAACTTGGAATTTTCATTAATGTTAATGTAACTTATGCAGATGCATTGAGTGAAAAATAGTCGGACAGTAATGAAAGCTGTAGTATAATAAAAACAGATGGCACAATACAGAGATGACTCAGCAAAGCCAATATTTAAATATTCCCAAAATTAAAGTAAGCGAATCAATTATATGAATTTTAGGAACACTATTTACCTGTAAAGATGCAACTGGACCCAAATAGTTGGACAATTTTTTGGTCTGTCCTTTAACGCCCATGTTTCCAGTTGTCCCCCTAAAGAAAAAAATCTCCTACTCTGAGTGTATACATTGTCCTGATTCTATAACAAGAAAACATCTATAAAACACTATCTCTCCCTTTTCCAATAAAAAAAAAAAAATCACTGAGGATTTTTTTTTATAAATATCTATATATAAATATAAATTTTCCTGGTCTATGTCTCTCTATCTGCTTTACATACATATACAGTGGATTTTTATCTGTCAAACCAAATTTAACATTTTTAGGTATCCGAAAAGCTGAATTGGTGAATGCTTAACACAGGGAAGCTTTTTGGAGCTTGGTGTCTTAAGTAGTAAATGAGCCCAGTTTTTGAGGCTGGATAGATTCTTTCTGAGGTATTAGTAATTCAAAGGCCTCAAGATTCCTCTGCATACTTCACAGAGAAGCCAATGGCAAGTTATATATAAAAGGAACTATTCTGTATTCTGGTTGCTCTTTGTAGAAGCAAAAGTATCTACATCTACCAACACAGTATTTTTATTTCTAAGTTAATTTTGCACATTCCCAAATGGGAAGAATGAAACCAAAACCAATCCTATTTCTATGAACAAGACATACTTGTTTTCTTTCTGCTTCTTGTTTCAACTTTTCTGAAAAGCTGTGCTGTGCACTAGCATTACCACTTTAGGCTGCAAAGTCATAACACTGAACTGAGTAGCCTGGAAGAAACTGATGTTTTTCAGAGGAAGGTGAATAAGGAACTGTAAAAACTGTGTCTAAAAACTGAGTCTCATAAGGCTTTAAACTCTAATCCAATTAGCAATTAAACTGGTCGAATCCTAAATCTGTGTCCTAGGTTTCCTAATCTAATGTTTCAAAACTTACTTTTCCTCAAGGGTTGATAACTTACCTGTATAGTGAAACAAGTGTGGGCTACTTTAATTCAGGTAACTTCATTTTCCCTGATTTCTATATTAATCTTTGCAGGTTTTTTCAACTCACACTTAGGCTGTGGATTAAGCCTACAATATGTTTGATAGAGATGGTGATATAAAATAACCCATAACTCTCTCCCTCCTGTCTGCTGGTTCCCACCCTGTGCCTGGGGAGGGTTTTAAGGAAAAACTTGAAAAATATTAAACAAAAAATAAACAAACCACCAAGAACAAACAAATACTAGATTCATGGTCTGAGTGGCAGAGCAGGCATATAAATGCTGGTGCTGACACCAGCAGTGACAGCAAGGAGGGAAGGGCAGCAAAAGAGAGTCCAGTAAGGCCAGTTGTGATGAACCATTTGTTCTGTAAACAGGGGCATGACTTCCATTTCACAGGTGCTCATCCAGCCCTTCATAAATTGGCAAGTGACTGTGCAAACACTAAATGAAGAAAAAGTATTTGTAGATGTTTAAATGATCTTTTAGTAGGTAACAGGCAGATGGACTCTGCCTCCCCATGGCAGTGACTGTGTTGGGAATTGCTGAAAACAGCTGGCTGGAAAGACTTGTACTTCACTCCCTTCCTGCTCTACACCATCACAGGCTGCTTGATCACCTCTACATTAACTGCAATTAGCAGAGCAACAGCAGCTGGCTACCATCAGGTTTTTTTTGAACACTAACAGTTTCACTGGGAAATGATTAGCAGCATTCACAATAAATGGGAATTTCCTTTCTTTCTTTCTTTTTTTGCATGCAAATGCTGTCTTGGATAATACATGTCTGAATTGCCTATTTTGAGCAAGCTGGGGTAGTGGAAGATGTCCCTGCCCATGGCAGCAGGGCTGGAACTAGATAATCTTTAAGGTCCCTTCCAAGCCAAACAGATCTATGATTCTTTGATTTTTCTGCTACCAGGATTATTTTTTAACCATATCATTGTTTGAATCAACAATCTGCTACATTAAAAAAAATCAGAGGAGCTGGTGTACAGCATAGAAACAAGAAGCATTATGGGAGAGGTGTAGGTTTTCTCTGACATTTTTCCTATTAAATAATAAAATACCAGTGCAACTACACCCTAAGGAAAATAAGGGTACACTATTACGGTCTGAATTTTTTTATTCAGGGTCCATAGCTTCCATGAAAAAAATCATTGCTTCACGAACACTGAAAACCCACAAAACTACTAGAGGACAAGAGGAGACAATTGACTCCAGTGCACTGGTTTAAGAATGAACCATTTTGGCGAAGTCAAGTAGAGAATACATAAAGGCAACGCAGCTTATGTTTTGCAAGGGGTTTTCATCAGTCAAAACTGAAAAGTGGCATTGAAATAAATCCTAATTTACATTTCCTTTGTGACATGTTTGGGGGGATTTATATTTCCCTTGTGGGACAAGAGAAAAGAAAGAGTGGTGTATTGCATGAAGTTATTATAAGCATTCTCATAACTGTGGACCTGCCTCTCCTTTTTGTGAGGCAAAATACTCACATACATTGACCAGCAACCTGGGGAACATCTGGCTGGCTCTGAGGAAGAATCATGTAAAATCAATGAGGTAATAGAAATACCATTTATCCAGCCATAACCAAACCATTTTCTGCATGAGAAAAGAAGGTTGACAGAGCAAATGGAGAGTATTTTGAGCTACAGTTAGTTCCTCAACTTCTGGGAAGTTTTTGAAACAATTACTACAATCTGCAGTGCAACAGAGTACAGAGCATAATGTAATCACAGATTATTCTTTAATTTACACAGTTCTCAGTGCATATGAGGATGAACAAGTTGAACATCTGGTAATAGAGACATCTACCAATAAACTTAGAGCTGTATTTTAACTCATGCAGCTGTCCTAGCCAGTCAGATTAAACACTTTTGTTACTCTGAATGTCTGCAACATATGTGTAAGAGTCTGTGGGAAAAAAATAAGTCTCACATCATTTGCAAGCTCTTTTTGTGAAGAAAACTCTTCCTCTCATAAAATATGTATTCATTCAGGCTAAAAATAGAGCTTCGTAAGTCATGTTCACACGACCTATGTACTAAGAATGTGCCTATGACATCAAAATAGTAAATGTACCAGAAGGACTGACAAAACAGTGATACCTGACTCTGGACTGACAAAAGGTTTTCATTCCCTTGTGAGTTTTTTCAGTATTTTTCCCAAGGAATCAAAACATCACGTATTTCTTTGTATCTCTTGAAAATTTAATGCATTTCAACTTAATCCAGGCTGAGTGCTTCCTGTTGCCCCACTACAAGTTAATGACCTTGCACAGTCTGTATGTCAGCAAATAACTTGGAGGACAAATATAGGATGATTCATGCACCTTGGACCTTTGCACTGGTTTTGCACAGGAGGACAAGATGATGGAGTAATTATGAGAACGTTTCTTCCCCAGGCAGTGGAGAAATGGGTAACATAGTCCTGACTATACCAACCTGAGGAAAATGAGTCTTGTCTGCCACCATGATCTGGGACCTCTTGGTAGAACCAAATAATACAGAATGAGTTTTATCCATTGCCTAAAGCAATGACCTTCTAGGGATGTGTGGTTGAACATCTAGGAAACCCATTCCTGAGATACTTAAAAACTGCTCTAATTTCGTCTCTTTAAATTTTGAACAAGAGACATGAACAAACTGATATTAGAAGTCTGGCATTCCGAATTTTCTTCACCATACCAATATGGAATTTCTTCTAACTGCAGGATGTTTACTCGAGCCTGGCTGCAAATGAGACACTTCATTAGGACACAGACATTTGACTAGATTGTCCTTATTACATTATTTTTATTAGTTATTGAAATGATTTCTGTTTATAAAGTTAGCAGCCTCCAAAAATTGTCTGCTGTCCTGAGCTACCTTATTACCAACATATTATTTGTGCTGCAGTATGCATCAGTGGCTCCACATCATTAGTCATAATCCTACAGTTGCATGATTTATACAGACCCATAAAGGCAAACACGAATCCTCAAGGTTGTATTCTAAATCTAGGAAAGATATAAGTAGTAACATACACAGTGACAGAGACTGCCAGGCAAAACATTTGTGATTGATAGGATGTTCAAAAAATCTTAACAAAGAGCCAGCCAGACACCCTGTCAGCACACAAACACTCTGCACTTCTCCTGAGACATTCCTTCTTGGTTTGGGCTCTTATGTTAGTCAGACACTACATTGCTTTTCAGGCAGGATGGGGACTACAGCTTTACACCTGAAATTCAGAAAGACTGGAATTTTACTTGGGACTGGGGTGGGACTGGGGTAGTAATTTGTAGGCCTTGTTTAGTAAATGCCTCTTTTGTGTTTCTCTCCATGTAATTACACATCAAGAAAATGGAACTTTCCTTTTGTGGGCTGCCATTGTTGTATTAAAGATCCTTCAAAATCAGTATGACTTGTGCTCAGTACATGCTGTTCTGGACTGCATGAGACTTGTGTTCCTGGGAAGTGGATTTTAATATCAACAAACCAGGAAATTGTCACAAAGGCAAGACTCGTGCAGCACGTAGCTTTATTTCAGGAAAACTGGTAACATCTGAGAGTTGCTGTATGTAGCTGACTTGCTATTTGGATACTAAACAGAGAACAGTGTGTTTAATTAACAAAGCCAATATTAATTTTCTATTTCCTATTTATAAAGAGGCAAGCTAAAGCCAAATGCAACTGACAAACACTCATATGATCCTGAAAAAAAATCTGGAAGCCCACCAGGATCGTTGATGCAAACGATGCTGTACATCTTAGTAGTGCCTATGAAATGTCAGTCAGATCCACGGGCGTTCTCCTGGAAGCGCTTGGTAACCTGAATTCTCTGTGGGCACAGGGATGATCACACCAATATCCAAGGCTACACCTGGTACTGGAACCGAGGCAGTTTTCCTTGCAAGGCTGTATCACCTCTTGGAGGGACAGCCAACATTATATTTATAGCGCAGCTGAGAGCAGGGTTCTAGGATACCATATTTGAAAACAGGCGTTGCATGACCTTGTACTACATTTCCTGCCAATTATGCTTCAAGGCACATCAGACACTGCTGTGAAATATGCTCCAAAAGAGAAAGAAAGTTAAGTCTTTTGAATCAAGGCTATTTATAACTAGTTACTGTGCTTCTCTGCTTTTAAGGTCTTTCTTGGATTTATGTTACTTGCCTGTTTACCCTGTTTACCACGCATAACTTGATTCCCAGTAATGCTGCACTTTTACAAAGCATCATCATAAATATTTTTTGATCTTGTTTTCTGTCCTCATTGTAATTTAAATCAGAAATACAGAAGTTCACCTTAATTTGAACCACTTACCTGAAAATTTTAATCTTTAACTCTGCTGCTCACTAATAGTGTGCTCATCTTTACAAGGTTCAAAAACATACATAAATTAGTAAAAAAAATTATGGAAGCATAGAGAAAGGTAGGTAATCCTGAGATAACCCAAATAAATTGCTTTATCAAGTTTCTTCTCAAATTAAAAAAAAAAAGCATAACGAATAAAGCCAAATCTATAGAACCTGAAAGGTAGAAAAATATTAAGACATGAAATCATGGTAACAAAACTAAAGATTTTTAAACAGTAGTTCTGTTCAGTCTGACAGTGTCAGTTCTATCCTTTTTCTTGTTTAAAAGTCTCTTGTGTGGTAATAGTATTTGGGACATTCTGAACAGGTTGAAAGGTGGGAACGAGGGAGTGAAGATGAAATGAGAGAGAGACAGGTATGTGCGGACAAACTCTTGGGTGATGCAAGATCCTTCAAGTGAAATGCAAGACAGAAAGTATTACAAATCAAATTAGAAACTGTGGACAAAGTGGGACTCATAGATGAAACACCTTAAAATGGATGAGTGGATGAGAAGAAAGGATACACCAGTGGTCAGATTTGGGAATGTGAATAACACTGCTTTATAAACATAACAATGTACGGAAGACTCTCCATAAAGTCAGTCCCATAGTCTCCCCAGGCACAGGGGAATGGAGAATGTTTTCAGAAGCATATGATAAAAACTGATGTATTGAATTAGTTAGTTTATTAATTTTAGTTATGATGCGTAATCAAATATATTGGTGGAAGAGGCTAATGACTGTAAGAGATATCCAGTTAGAAATGTCTGAAACAGAACGCTAACCATTCCTCACGGAGTAAACCAAGGGAAAACAACACTATAACTGTTCCTCCATAAAATCATGTGCATGTGTTCACTTATGTTAATGTGTATGTGTGTGATAAGGACAAGCAGAGTTTTAAGCATAAGTTGGTATCAGGCAGGTACAAAGAAGAAAAATGTCTGAAGACTAAAAAAGCTGCTTGAGAACCTTCACTATATGCAAAGTCATACTTCTTTTGGAGTAACATTATTTTAATTCTCATTACCTGACATATGATCACAGTTTTCAAGCATGCTGAATCCTTGAAGTATACCTGTGGTCATAAACAGTGAATCCCTGGCATAAGTCAAACCCCTGATTTTTCAGACATTTCTAGCTAGTTATCTCTTACACTTACATGACTTTTGAGTAGAGTATTCATTGGCTTTCAAACGATGAACACATCTCTCAAAATGTATTGTTAGTGGTCGCCAGCTAAAAATGAGCTATATTTGTTGGATTAATTATCGTGGTTACCGGTTGTAACTGGGAACGTGCTTGGTCCTTTCTTCTATAAAGCAAAGCCAAGGACTCAGGCAGTTTCTGATGTCTCTGGCTTCCAGGCAGGTCAGGATCACCATGAGAACAGCTCCTCAAATTTCATTTTTACCATTCCCTTTCCTGTTTTTCCTAAGAAACAAGAAGAACAGAGGTAAGCAGAGCAAGTCACAGAAAAGTACACAAGAGTTTCTTCAAGACTTAAAAAAGTTTCTGTCTCAGTCTGATGTGAAAGTTCATGAGACTTACCAAAACATTTCTACCCTATTAATAGCCTTGGTTTAATACAGGCACAGAGGAAAACCACTGTGAAAACTTCCTCACATAAATCTATTCATGCACTTCAGGTTTGAGCTACATAATTTCTTTTCCACTTCTAGAACCTCTTCAGAAGCTGAACTGTATTAAGAAAAATTTATGGTTCAGGGTTCAGGGCAGTGCTGGATAAGATATTTACAAGCAAGCAACAGGAAGGTCTAAGATACCAGCTAGTTCTCCACCAGGTTAGTCCTGTGGTGTTCACCGATTCACATGGGTGCAGTACTAGTGAGTTTTTCCACAACTTTGGGGGAAAGTGTCCATAGGGAAGTGTTTTTTCAAGACCGGCCTTAGCTTTGGGAGCTGCAGATGGTGCTACTGAGCTATGAACTCTTTTGAAAATCTGGTTCCTAATGAAGAATCAAATTACTTGAAAAAATTATCAGGCATTGTGCAGCTGCTTCAAGACTGATGTCACTCCTGATCTCAGTTTACCAGACACAGTCTCTTAAAGGTCATTTCACTGTCATACTTTGTAGTGAAAGATGCTAGGCTTGGCAGCAGCAAAGAAGATGCTCGTTGTCTTTTAGCACTGGAGTACGCCTGTGAGTTATCTTGAGGTTTTGGCATCTTCTTCTGAATGGTGATGAAATGTTTTAAAGTTTGTCAGAGGTTTTAACTCCTATATTTCCAAATTAGTAACACTGTACTCTGAAATTCTGTGTATTCCAATTGTTTAATTTTTTAAAAGGGTAAATAAGTGCATTAGTTTCCAGATTCTATTAAAATACAGTGAGATTCTCATTTATTTCAACATTGCTTTTCAAAGATAAGTGCAAATTTATGTTCCTAGGCTTTTGTTTCAGCCCTCCTAGCAATTAAAATAGGATTTCAGTTTGCATTCACAAATGTAGACAGGTGATTTTCCTGGATGGGGTCCACGGCATCCATGGGAGAGGGCAACCAGAGCAAGAGGAGTCCTCAGGCACACCCCAAGGCTGTGAGTGGGAAGAAGAGAGACCCAAGGAGCAAAGTTTAGGGACCAGCCACAAAATAGAAAGGGTGTAGGGTGGAACTATGTAGTGATAATTTTGCTTTGGGCATGAACTGAATCATAGGATGACCTGGTAATGACTTTTCCAGTGATTAATTTTCTGGCTTAACTTTCTGACTACTGTTGGAAATTATAATAGAATACTTTTTTGCAGTGGTTACAGAGAAGCAAACAATAGTGCCAAAAATGAGGGATGCATAATAACATCTGTGAGGCTCTCAGTGACAGATGCTCAAAATGTGTCTCCTGGGGAGATATGATTCCAGTGACCTTGACCCACAGTAGTTGTCTCTTAGAGATGTCCCTTAAAAGTTGTTGTTATTCGCAGAAAAGAGTTATGTCTGCAACAGAATGTCACGACATACAAATAAAGCTGTGTTACAAAGAGTCTCATGCTGGGGGGAGGAACCCAGAGTTTGTTTTTATTCAGGGTAGGATCACATTTCAATGATCTCAATTGGAAAATAACTGAGCATGCAGCTAAGAAGACGAAACAAGCCCTCATTCCAGCACATGGTAGACTGTTACTAATCATGTGATAAATCCTATGGGATAAATCATTCCTAATTAGTGTTAAATCACACTGTGGTTGAATTTTGGTGAGAAAGGCTCTGGTACGCTTTATTTTTTATTGCAGTAAATAATTTTTTTCTACAAACAAAAAGATACTCTTCTCATTTCATTTTTCCTAGTAACAGTATTAATTTTCCATAACAACTTATTTATTACCCCATAAAGAACCTCTTTAGGGAAAACACAGAAAGAAAATTCCCAGTACTAAAAGTTAGCTCCTTCCTACCTTCACATCAATTTTTTCCTGCAGGGTAGGAGGATGTATTTGAAATGACAGCTTTTCAAGGATGGGGCTGTTTATTTTATGGCTGCATTTAAAGCAGTCATATGAGACGCTTGATAGAGGGAGAGCCAAGGAGATGGAACAACCTTCATGTCCACACCTACTTATTAGAGTGGCAATTCCAAGAGGCAATAATTAGGAAAAGATTAACACATTTCTGAGAAAGTTTTGTGTTTATTTGTCTAGTCCTTCACCCCAGGATTTAGATCCAGATAATAATTGTTATATTTCTCAAATCTAATTTTACTTTCATGGACCTGTCTCACTAAAGCAGGAATAAACACTACTCACAGTAAGTTCTGGGGGGTTTTAATTCTATAATCTTCAAATAGGAAAATATCTTCAAATGAAAGTGTTATAATTTCCAAGAAAGAACCTTTTAAAGGCTATACCCACTGCAAAAACAGATAAAAAATTATTTTATGAAAAACAGAGTACCAAACTGAGCCCTCTGCCTGGCTAATCATTTCTGTCCATATTCTCTGGCTAACATCAATTTGTAGAATGTAACGCCACATGTCATTGGAACACAGTTCTGTTTGCTCCAAGTTTTTGATGGTGTCATTGTCAAGACCAAAAGAAAATAGGTTCACTATGATTAACTATTCTCCAGAAAGGAGAAAACACTAAGCATACTAAACATAAAAGCATTTAAACTACTGGTTTCTCAATTACAGCACTCATCCTGTTTCTCTAAAACAATTCAGTCTTTGTCAGGGACTGCAGGGAAAATCTGGACCTTTATAAAATGGTGCTGCTCAAACTCAGCAAGCATGAAAGATGCATCCAGAAATGTAAGAGCTATGCAGGCAGCTCTGCAAACACAGAGGTTTTGTTCCCACATGAAGCTCATTAGAGCACATACTGAAATTTACTTGCCCAGTACAGATTTTACTACTAAAATGTAACCTGATAAAATATATGAAATTAATAGGCTAGGCAGAAGAGGAAAGAAACACCACAATCTCTATCTCAAAGAATGTTATAGTACCCAAATTCTGGAATTTCTGTTCTGCATGACTGTTTAGTCCTTCAACATTTCCTTTTCACAGAAGTTGAAATAAAATGTCAAAACTTGCCATGAGGTGAAACTTCTAGAAAAATTCACTTCAGAATTATTGGGTATTACCCGGATTTCATTTCAGTAAATCAAAAAGACTCTTCTCACTAAAGCTTATAAATCTCACTATAAAAATCAACATGATAAAGGAAGAATGAAGCACTTCATCTTTATCACAACACTCCATTAAGAATTTACTTGCATCAACCATGAGAACTGACAGTCCCTGCAACCACGGGACTTAATCTGATTTCTCCTTTTCAAAGAGAAAAGTGTTCAGAGGCCTTTAACACAATAATACACTCATATATCAATATTCCCAAACAGTCTCAGAAATTTCAAGGACTGGTAAGACCTCTACAAGTATTTTTAGAAACGTATATTATTATCCACAGAAGAATAATTTGTCTTCCTCTGTTTGTGGTTAGTTTTCCTTGATGCTCATATATTTTTTTCTTTTTTTTCCTCAAAAACATTGCACAAGAGCAGCTGCTTCCCTCCAGTCCCAGAGAGCCCCACGGCACAGGACAGCTGGCACACTCCACAGTCCAGGCAGCGGTTTCTGGCTATGCTTTGGGACCCTGTCCGTCTTCTGGGAACTTCTCCTGAGACTGTCAGGGGACTCTTGGGAACCCTCTGAGGAGCACCAGGGCGCTGCTGCTGCTGCTGGGAAAGAGGCGGTGACCACCCGGAAACTCTCACAGCAGGAGGAGGCCAGAGGCCTGCACAGCCCCAGGGTGAAGAGGGGCTGGGTCCCCTCCGAGACCTGCAGCCTCACGACCTTCAGCCTCAGCTGCACTGAGGGAGGGAGCAGCAGCATGGCTGCTTATCGGGTCGGGAAAGGGAGGCTCGCACTGTGGGAGCCTCCAACAGGGGCCAGCTGGCTGGAAGNTCCATAACAACTTATTTATTACCCCATAAAGAACCTCTTTAGGGAAAACACAGAAAGAAAATTCCCAGTACTAAAAGTTAGCTCCTTCCTACCTTCACATCAATTTTTTCCTGCAGGGTAGGAGGATGTATTTGAAATGACAGCTTTTCAAGGATGGGGCTGTTTATTTTATGGCTGCATTTAAAGCAGTCATATGAGACGCTTGATAGAGGGAGAGCCAAGGAGATGGAACAACCTTCATGTCCACACCTACTTATTGGAGTGGCAATTCCAAGAGGCAATAATTAGGAAAAGATTAACACATTTCTGAGAAAGTTTTGTGTTTATTTGTCTAGTCCTTCACCCCAGGATTTAGATCCAGATAATAATTGTTATATTTCTCAAATCTAATTTTACTTTCATGGACCTGTCTCACTAAAGCAGGAATAAACACTACTCACAGTAAGTTCTGGGGGGTTTTAATTCTATAATCTTCAAATAGGAAAATATCTTCAAATGAAAGTGTTACAATTTCCAAGAAAGAACCTTTTAAAGGCTATACCCACTGCAAAAACAGATAAAAAATTATTTTATGAAAAACAGAGTACCAAACTGAGCCCTCTGCCTGACTAATCATTTCTGTCCATATTCTCTGGCTAACATCAATTTGTAGAATGTAACGCCACATGTCATTGGAACACAGTTCTGTTTGCTCCAAGTTTTTGATGGTGTCATTGTCAAGACCAAAAGAAAATAGGTTCACTATGATTAACTATTCTCCAGAAAGGAGAAAACACTAAGCATACTAAACATAAAAGCATTTAAACTACTGGTTTCTCAATTACAGCACTCATCCTGTTTCTCTAAAACAATTCAGTCTTTGTCAGGGACTGCAGGGAAAATCTGGACCTTTATAAAATGGTGCTGCTCAAACTCAGCAAGCATGAAAGATGCATCCAGAAATGTAAGAGCTATGCAGGCAGCTCTGCAAACACAGAGGTTTTGTTCCCACATGAAGCTCATTAGAGCACATACTGAAATTTACTTGCCCAGTACAGATTTTACTACTAAAATGTAACCTGATAAAATATATGAAATTAATAGGCTAGGCAGAAGAGGAAAGAAACACCACAATCTCTATCTCAAAGAATGTTATAGTACCCAAATTCTGGAATTTCTGTTCTGCATGACTGTTTAGTCCTTCAACATTTCCTTTTCACAGAAGTTGAAATAAAATGTCAAAACTTGCCATGAGGTGAAACTTCTAGAAAAATTCACTTCAGAATTATTGGGTATTACCCGGATTTCATTTCAGTAAATCAAAAAGACTCTTCTCACTAAAGCGTATAAATCTCACTATAAAAATCAACATGATAAAGGAAGAATGAAGCACTTCATCTTTATCACAACACTCCATTAAGAATTTACTTGCATCAACCATGAGAACTGACAGTCCCTGCAACCACGGGACTTAATCTGATTTCTCCTTTTCAAAGAGAAAAGTGTTCAGAGGCCTTTAACACAATAATACACTCATATATCAATATTCCCAAACAGTCTCAGAAATTTCAAGGACTGGTAAGACCTCTACAAGTATTTTTAGAAACGTATATTATTATCCACAGAAGAATAATTTGTCTTCCTCTGTTTGTGGTTAGTTTTCCTTGATGCTCATGTATTTTTTTCTTTTTTTTCCTCAAAAACATTGCACAAGAGCAGCTGCTTCCCTCCAGTCCCAGAGAGCCCCACGGCACAGGACAGCTGGCACACTCCACAGTCCAGGCAGCGGTTTCTGGCTATGCTTTGGGACCCTGTCCGTCTTCTGGGAACTTCTCCTGAGACTGTCAGGGGACTCCTGGGAACCCTCTGAGGAGCACCAGGGCGCTGCTGCTGCTGGGAAAGAGGCGGTGACCACCCGGAAACTCTCACAGCAGGAGGAGGCCAGGGGCCTGCACAGCCCCAGGGTGAAGAGGGGCTGGGTCCCCTCCGAGACCTGCAGCCTCACGACCTTCAGCCTCAGCTGCACTGAGGGAGGGAGCAGCAGCATGGCTGCTTATCGGGTCGGGAAAGGGAGGCTCGCACTGTGGGAGCCTCCAACAGGGGCCAGCTGGCTGGAAGGCAGCCTTGCACCGCGAGCCTTGTGGGTCCTGGCAGGGAACAAGTTGCCCGTGAGCCAGCAATGTGCCCTTGAGGCAAAGAAGGGCACCGGCCTCCTGGGCTGCATCGGGCAGGGGGTCGCCAGCAGGTCAGGGGAGGGGATCCTTCCCCTCCACCCGGCCCTGGTGAGGCACACCCGGAACGCTGTGTCCGCAGCTGGGCTCCCTGCTGCAAGACAGACATGAACGTGCTGGAGTGAGTGTAGTGAAGGGCCATGAAGGTGATTAAGGGCTCGAAGCGTCCGTCAGAAGAGGAAAGACAGAGAGATGGGTCTGTTCAGCCTGGACGGGCAAAGGCTCCGGGGCATCTTAAGAAAGGATATAAATACCTACTGCTGGGAGTAATGAAAGCAGGACAAGAGGTAATGGACACAAACTGAAATACACAAAATACCATTTAACATAAGAAGAAAGAAATTCACTGTGAGTGTGGTCAGATACTGAAAACAGATTGCCTAGAGAGTCTCTAAGGACTCCCTTCTTGGAGGTATTCAAAACCCAGTCGCACATGGCTCTGAGCAGCCTTTTCTAGCAGACCCTGTTCTGAGCAAGGTGATTGAACCAGGCAATCTCCTGACGTGTCTCCCAGCTTCAGCCATTCTGTTTGACTGACAAAACTACTTCCAGGTTATAATCGTGGTTTTGTCACAGCAATATTATTGCTTTATAAGCAAGAAACCACATATATAGAGTCAAATTCTTTCTCAGCAAACTTGTTTTACTTAGTTTTGTATCCCTCATCTCCATATGAGTGCTGTCTCATTCTCTTTGCTATCTCCACCCTATTCACTGACAGACAAAATATGTTTGATTTTTCTGAATTGTTGAATTTTAAATGAGATGAAAATAGGATCCAGTTTGTATAAAATAGAGCATGGCTTCATAAGAAGATTTAAAGAGGTTTTGTAAATTCAAGATAACTACATATTTCCTTCCTTTCATGACATTCATCTGATACCAACCTCTCTGTTTGGCCTGATTTTTATTCAGTTGGTATATTCATTATTTTAAAAGAAGAAGAAATTACTAATATTTGCTTAATTTCTCTAGGTTTTTTTCTCCATCTTTTTCTTTTCTTGTACATTAGATACATTATGGCTAATTATGTTAAAAATTTCTACATTTTAAGTATGGTATTAACATCTGTATTTTTATTTAAGAGACTGTTGGACATCCTGCTCCATGCTGGAGGTGAGGAAGTAACACCAAGCAGTGACACAGCTGCCACAGCAGAATGAAAGTCTAAAACAAGGTAAGAAATGACAGAAGAGAAAAAGGATCTTCACTGTCAGGAAGAAGGATGAAGTAGAGGGCTTGCATGACTTTATTCCTCCCCAGCAGTGTACTGTGACTGCAAATTGCAGCTCATACTTTGATTTTTCAGTTTAGACCTCTACTGCCACTTTTGCAAATATACGCCATAAAAGTCACTTTAGGCACAAGAGATGGGCTTACTCCAGAACACAGGAATGCTGTACTGAGTCTAACAAAATGCCTGTCTAGGCAAGGATCCTCATCCTGTTTGCTAGTAATCTGCCACTGTGAGAAAAAGGACGGAGTACTATACTCTAATACCCTCCTGATTCAGTTCCTATCTAAATTTAGACATATACAGCAAAGATGTCAACATCTGAGAAAATCACTTTGGGAACCCCATCATATGGAACATGCATTTGGTGAAATTTGCCTGACCTACTTTAAGCATCATTATCAGAATGATATGGATCTTGCTCTTACACTAGTTACTTCTCCTTTAACTGGAGAGGGAATCAAGCAAGTTTAGTTCAGACATAAGTGGCTTTGTAAACAGAGACAGGGATTAGTTTCATACAAAATACCTTTAGTCAAACTTTGATTTGGGGTTTTAAATTCATGAGTTTCCAGGTAGGGCTCAAACCTGTGCTGGGACCCACAGCTGATGCAGCTGTACCTCAAGGGAGAATCAATCTTGCAGTGCTATGTTCAGACAAGTGAGAATAGCAACAGCAAAATAGTGACAAGAAGCAAAAACAGGTTTTCAGAAGCAGTAAAAGGAGCAGGAATGGCACAGCAGGAAAAACAAGTAGTTTTTAGGATCAGATAGTGAGCTGAGCAGGAGCCAGGCACTGAGCACTAAGTGCAGCATCAGCAGGAAAGAAGGGTTGTGACTTTTGTCACATCAGTACATCTCAGCTGGAGGAGTATCCCTTTGAGGACCATTGCCACCATTTCTTCCAGAATGCCAGTCTGTCCCACTTGTAACTCTATCAGCTGTTTTTCCAAGATGATGTCATAACTCTGTTTTCCTTCCCTCAGATAAAAGAGGACCTTTACCCTCCTTAAGGGAAGATGCAAATTTTATCTGTATGTGAGTACTGTTTTCCTTGAAGCATCCAGAAGGCTTAGTGTCTAGAATGGAGCATGAGCTGCAGTTGCTTTAATTATTTAAAGTGAAAATCCTTAGAAATTGAACATAGCTTTTTTTTACTCTTTAAACACATTGACAGAAGAGCTGGGTCTAACTGAGACTGACTGATTCTTCCAGCAAGGAAATCATACAAAAGAGCAGCTTCATTCTGTACAGCATCTTTCATACAAAACAAAGCCTTCAAAAGCAAGAGAAAAGGATAGAATTGTTTCTCTTAATGAATCTCAACAAAACAATAATAAAAAGCAAAATGAAAAAAGGACAAAAAGCTAAGAAATTAATTATAGGACCCAAATTAAGAACAAGAAGAAACAAGACAACTTTGTTGATTAGTTCAAAACAAGTAAAAAACAAACATTTCATCCAGACACTCCAAGCACCAATGTTTCACTTTAATTTACTTAGCAAAATGGGACCACAGCCTCCAGAATATTTTTCGCAGTTAATATTTGAAACTCAAGTGGCCTTATGGCAAAATAGGTTGGGTAAGAGAAACTACTAAGATAAACTACTAAGGATAAAACACAACAGTTATCTCAAGAAAATGTAGTGTTGTCAACCTCCTGTGACATATGAAGCCTATTCTTATTTAAGCTTGTTGAGCATAAACTACATGAGAACATGTAGAAAAATACATAACTTTAAAGCCATTCTCACAAGTAAGGGCCTGTCTTGTCAATGTTCTGAGACTGGAAATATTGGTAGTCACAAGTCACAAAGAGGCTGTAGATCAAATTTTCATGTTATCTGGGGCTTTTCCAGTCATTCTTCCCACTGTTCAACTTTCCAGGCCTAGACCTTTCTTACTTCTGGGCTTAGGGTAAAAACACTTTTGCATGTTAAATGCTCTGTTATTTGCCAAAACAATAAATTTATTTTTCCTTCCAGCAGTTCTCATTGCACAATCATCCCTTCTGCTGTCAAACTGCTTTATTCTCCAATGGCTCTTGAGGTTCACTCAAGAAGGAAAAAAATCCGTGATATTTTTTTCCCAACTTTTATCCTTCTGCAACCCATTACTACCCTGTCTCTATTGATTCTCTGGGCAGTGGTGCATCAGTGGTCCTGCCACCAAAGGACCACCTAGTGTTTAGCTATGATATTGCTCCCACTAAGCCTGGCTGTAATGTTTTGGGGGTTTAATGATGCAGAATCAGGCTCCTGATCTTGTTTGCCTTTCAAAATGAAATTCACTGTGCAAAGTCACACTGGAAGTGCTAGCAAAGTGCAGCCTACTGCAGTACTTCTGGAGCAATGAATCTCAGGTGGAAAAAAAAATTAAGGTTTTGTACATATTTTTTGTGCCATAAGTGTATAAGAATCTTAATTTTGGAAGATAAAATATTACATATAGGCTCTATTGCCATTTTTAGAATCAAAACAACTTCAAAGACCATCAAGTTCATCTGCAATGATAATATTTATTGTGGGTTTTCAAGAGAGGCCATGAACAAGTGCTCTGAACTTTAAAAGCAACCATGACAAATTATTTAAAGCGGAGATGTCAAGTGCTTTGACATCCAGGCCACATGGTGTTTACATATAAAGACTGTGAGCCACAGTGGAACTGCTCCCTTGGGTTGTGTGGTCTTTGTTTCCACGACCTACTGTGATCTGCTTGTTTAAGTGTACTGTACATTTCCTTTCTGTGTGAAACACTACTATTTCCCTTTCATAGAATGATTTAAAAGGTCACTATCAAAGCACGTCCTAAAATTCACAGGCTTAGTCAGCTTCTTTTGGAATTTTCTGTGGCCTATGGCATAAGGTTAATGATCCTGAAATGGAGGCATTTGAACAAATATCTTCCAAAGAATATGCTCTCCACCTGCTCCTAAAGAAGGCCAAGTTACGTTGAACAAGTTCTCCTGACTTTTTTGCCTTTACATGGAGTTTGAAAAATGGCCCCAGTCAACAGCACTCTGTATTTTTCATGGAATAAAATGTAGAAAAACTGTTAACCAGAATCCAACATTTTCTTGATAGAGGCCACACTTCTATTTGGAAGAATTGTACCAAACAGGCTTGATACTTGTCTAGTTTAAAACCCAGAATTCCCTCCAGGGGGATACTTGTACATTTTGCAGTCTCTTCACCTCCCATAGATGTTTTAACTTGTGCACTTAAGAGGCCACTTCACTGAAGAGCACTCTGCCCTAAAGCCATGTACATATCATTTTAGCATGTTAAATAAAAGCCAGTACTCAAATAAAGAAAATCCCCTACCCCAGGGCTGCACACAAATTTCTACCCTTTTGCCCTAAATATGGGAGGAAGGGCAAAGAACACTGGCAGAACACCTCATCTTGAAGGACTCTCACCACCAGCTACCTCTTATCTAAAACCCGCGGCACAGGCAAGATTTCACCAGTTTCAAAGACTGCTGTTCATCCACTGTGCCACAGTCACGAATCAGGTTTGGATTTTTGGGTTTTGGAAAACAAAATGGTACATATTGATGGAGGAGGCTGTAGCTGTTCGACCTCATCTCACATTTGCAAGGAGGTTAAGAGCATGCATGCAGCCAGACATTGCTACTGCATGACGCACAGTGACATGTCAAATCACAAAAGCCTTGCAGCACAGCTAAGGCAAACTCCTCCAAGATATCTTTCCCCATTTTCTACAGCCACCTGGACAATTTCAATGCAGCCACACTACATACAGATTATTCCCAATGACCCCAGTGGCTCCACAACTCAAGTGCTTTGGCGAGTATCTGAACTCTCTACTATTAAAACCACAAAGCTGATTAATAAAGGTTTCTGGTTTGCCTTTTGTCTACTTTCAGATAACTTATGAGTATTTAACTCTCAAAAAATTACCTAAGAGGTTTCTGAAAGGGGAAATCTCTAAGTGTCCACATTATAAGAATCAGTGGACCAATTCTCCCCCAATTTTAGGTTTTGTGTTTTTTTTTTAGTGTGAGTTTTCATTTCTGTTTTTACTCTGGTTATTTTATGTATGAAACATTAAATGGTCATTCTGTGATCAAATGAAAGTTAGCTCTTCAGCTAAAAGGTTACAGAGCAGCAGAACCGAGTTTAATTTCAGGGATGTGACAAGGCCTGTCAATAGTGCCTAAATATCAAAGCCTAAATCCCGGTCACACTGAAATACCTCCCAAAAAAATTTTGGAATTCCATGAGGCCAAGATTTTACCTTTTGAGTTGTCTCTCTCTACTTGCTATTTATGGAACATCCAAGATGAATAACCAAGACAGTACACTTCCTAATTGGAAATAACCACTTAACAAATTAAATAAAAATCATTAAAACAAAAAAAAATGACACTAAAGAGTATCCAGAAAAATATCTGGTCTGTATTTCACTGTCTCTTGTTACAGTTTGTAAAGACAAGACTTGCACTGAACAGAACCCCTTCTCTGGCCTTTTCCCAAAGTAGCGATGTTTTCACAGAGAGGCACTGGCAGTTATTTTTTGTTACATGGGAATCCATGATATCATACCATAGACTATTATCTATGGGGAGAGTTAAGAAGCACATGGCGGCACAGACCCCGGGGGGAGGAGGTGTCACACGGCAGACCCTACAGAGAGGAGCCTGCTGGAAGCTGACGGATGGGTGAACAGCGCATGATCACCCCATAGAAGGACATTTAGAAGGTGCATGGCTGACGTGGCAACACGGGATAGGTCACATCGTGAGAACTGCCATGTAAGGGAATACTGTGCCTTAAAGAAGTGTATAAAACCAGCTCGTTTCTTTGAATAAATGATCCAGATCCAGGATTCAGATCCAGATTCAGATTCCCACCTGGCGAAGCCCAAGTCTCAATCACTGACAGTTATCCTTCCCAATTGATTCTGGAATGAAATCAGAGGACCACAAATATCATCCACTTAAAGGGGACTTGACAGAGTAAAATCCTGAGCTTGATACAAATAAACCTGTATGGAGTGGTAGGAATGCCACATTTCAGCTTCACGTTTAGCTGCAGACTGTGAGCAGTGAAAGATCTGCTGATTTAGCCAGAACTGACAAGCAAAATGAGTCAGAGAGAAATGAGGTCAGAGGAAATGCTCGTATACAATAAGTTCTTACGGCCCTTCAACAAAGACATTTCATGTTGCCAGTTGGCTTGCCCCCAAAGACCAAGGATGTTTTGTTTAGAGGTATGGGCATAGTATTAATTTTTGCCTGGCTACATCCTTGTCACAGGATTACTGTTGACAACAGGGCTCTGAGGAGATAACCTGAAAATATCAATATGGCTGACTTCAATCTCTATACTCTTTCCCTCACAAATTTTTCATATGTTGAGAACACTGTGGTCTCTATATAGCACACAGATTCTAAGAACTACAAGACTTCTGTAGGCTTCTTTCCTTGAGGAACACTTAAATGTTTCCACGTGCACAACAAGTCTTACTCAGCAGCTATGTAGAGTGATTGCTCCACAAATTATGCTGGGTGATTCTGAAGTGACACCTGGACTCAAGGTGGGTAAAATTGTACTAAATGAAAAAGGCAAAGACTGACTGGAAAACCGTCTCAAAATATCAAAAATTAGAACTTGCACCAAGCCTGTCTGAGTTCAAAAAGGGTTTGGACGATGCTCTCAGGCATGGTGTGATTCTTGTCTTGTGAAGGGCCAGGAGTTGGACTTAAGTGATTCTTGTGGGTACTTTTCAACTCAGGATTCTATGATTTTTTTAAAAAACACCTTTTAAAAAAAGCATCCTTTTCCACTGCTCCTGATCTCCTTTAGTAGAAGACAAAATGATTCCTACAAGTTATCCTTTTTCTCCCCCAACAGCATCACCTGTTCATGAAGAAGACATTGATACGGTAATTCATAGAGGTCGAACAAGGCTTCAGACAATGCAAGTCATGCATGTTCATACTTCATAAGGGTAGAATCAACAAAATGAAAACACAGAATGTGAAACTAGATTCTGGAAAATAACTGAATTTGTACTTCAAACTGGCTCACCAGATGAATGGTGTCCTAAAAGTGGACTGTATGTCCCAGAATCAATAGAATTATGTTTTGCTTCTGTCACCTAGTAATTTAATAATTTTTACAGTGACCTGTTTTCCGTATCATGAATTCTGCTTTTAAGTCACATAATTTTCATTACAAAATCTAATATAGTCTAAGCTAAAAAAGTTAATGTTTCAAAAGAAGTGTTACATTCAAAGCAAAAGTTTCTACTGTCCAAAACAGACTACATTTTTAAACCTCAGTCAGGAAAACATTGAGAATTTTAAGAATAGTTTCAGACAGATTACAATTTTTTTTCAAAATGTGCTGTAAGGCAGAAAACTGATTTTGCCCCATTTTTAGTATGTAATCTGAATTACATTATTCATGCTGCATTTCTGCAATTACTCTACTAACAGCAGGACCTGGATTTTCCTTTCATAGTACTTTGTGTAACAGATGATTGGCAAGTCTGCACTTAATGGATCTCGTTTGTTTTCATTTCCATTTCTGTAAAAGTGACCATCGGTTTCTGGGGAGATACTTAATTCACTACTACAAGCAAGGTCAAAATCAGACTTTCTTCCAAGTCATGTTGTAACAAGTTACATCAAATGGTTTTATCAAGCATTTTCTAAATCACAGTAAATAGTTTAAAGGTGCTTTAACAATATTATGGCATTTGAAATTAGAGCAGAGAGCTGTAGTCAACACCGGCTTAGTAAAAAACTCAGTATTTTAGTTCTGTTAAGATTCTTACTATCAAGCATCTTGTTTTATTTTATATTATCTGAAGTTTCACATTTGAATTTAATTTCAAGCTGACTTCAGGCTTTACCAGTGTTAGACTGACCAGTAGGGAATGAGTTGAAACGAGTTTAAAAAAATTTGGTCCAAAACCTTAAAATGAGTCTCTTTAAACTTTGTATAAATCACATTTGAATAAATCAGATTTTTCAGTTTAGACAACCTTTACTTCTGCTTCTACACATGAATGTAAAAGGCATAGGATTCAGCTGTCATGTCCCTGTATTGTTGGGGTTTTTTTTCATATAATGAAATTATTGATTAAGTTTATATGAGAAACTCAGCTCTGGCTTTTGAACTTTGTTATAAACCTACTTGGGGAGGGAGTTTTGATATTTTTCAGACAAAAATAGGAAAGAATTATGTTCTGCCCACTTTCCAGCTAGAGAAAGAAAAGATATTTGTAAATCTGTTGTCTTTAATTATCTGATTTACAAGTTCAGTGTCTGAGAAGAAAACTGGACCAGAAGAATGTTGAGGACATTGTAGCACACCGGTTTGTTGTTGTTTTAAGTTTTTATAGCTTGCACAACGGTTTCTTCTTGTCTCAAAACTGTAAACAGCCCATCTACTCAAATCCGTCAGAAATTTCAAAAACCTGTAAATTGGTTACTGTAGAGTAACCAGCTCTCAGAAACAATTTATATTGTTATAATGATCACCCTTCTATTCAAACTTTATTTTCAGGCTCTTACCAAAATGCATGTGTCCCTAAGTACACATTCAAGCAAGGACATTGTAATACTGAAGTCCTTAGTTAGTAGTTAGTGTAGAATGATTTTGTGTAATAACTGAACATGTGGCATTACTAATTTTGATATGTTTAATATTGTCTGATGTTTCTACTGCATGTTTCAGCAGAGACAAAAAAAACGTGATACAGGCACACCAGAAAGTGAGTGGTCTGTCCATGAAGTTTGAACAGAAGTATACACAAGACATCTCACTTTGAAATGCAAACCAGAAAACTTCCCATTCCCGCCTTAAAAACCTTCTGAAAGACAAGCATATTTTCTAACCTTCCAGCTGCTGAAGAAAAAGAGCATCAGCAAAGGTCCATCACCCAGTTTTTGTTTTGCTTTCTTTTATGAAGACTGACCCTTTCTCTAGTTTTTAAAGAAAAATATGTGGGCACTTATTTCCAGAGGAGGTCTTGTCCTGCTGTTCTCAGGCGGTCAGAGGCTCTCTGGCTGAGCAGAGCTGAATGCTGCTCCTGACCTCCCTGTTGTTTCTGCTTTGAGTCCTCTCCCTGGAGGGCATGGGGACTGGGGTTGCTGCAGGCACTGGATCCTAAAAAGCAGTGCAGTGGAAGTGGGTTGGGTCCAAGGACTCAATGTGTACAGCAGATGCACAGTGGGAGGTTTAACTTTAGACTAGAGCTAGTCTGTCCCTGGGAATTCAACACCCCTTAGAAGGCAGAGGGCATTGAAGGGGCTCCTGAAGCATATCTACCAGATTAAATTTCACCAGAAAGAATTGAGTCAGGGTGCTGTGAGACAATATGACCTGACACACAGTTAAGTGTGCTAAGACTGGGATTCACTTCTGAAGTGTACTCCTAACCTAAATTAAGGTGCTAGCAAGGGTGCATTCAAAGGTCCCTCACTCTCCTGCATTGGAGAGAGCCTTGGTACTGAGTGCAACATTACTAATTCAAAGACAAAAGTCCAACAGCATGGAATTAGCTGCATGTGGGGATAAGAAGGCTGGTAACAATCAGCACAGAAGTTTACCGAAAACAAGTTGCTTTTGTCTTTTAGATTTGCACTTGTCAAAGTGACCCGGTGTATTTTATCAGTTTGCCACACCAGTGAGCCACAGCAATTACTTGACCTCATATGCTGAGAAACAGGGATGAAGTCTTTATAGGCCAGGCACAGTCCATGTGGCAAAAGCATGACATTATCAACAAAAAAAATTCAGCTCAGTGGTTCTCAAAATCTTTTAGTGCTCAACGTCACCAGTTAATGAGCACTTGAAACAATACGCTGTGTCCTATTTTTTCTCTTTCCTGTGTTACCTGTACTTTGAAAGCCAGTTTCCAAGCAGTGATCACCAGTAAAGTACATCACCTGCTATTAGCATTAGAAATTAAATCCTTCTCTGATGACTCAGTCAGCTGGAAAAGCAGCTTTTACTTTCCTACTGCACCATCATATGAACTAAATTAACTTCCAGAGAGGATACAGGACTCACTCTTCTGCATTTTCAGCTGCTGGCTGTCAGCTGGGACTTGCAAATGCTCAGTTCATCAGACAATTTTGGCTTCTCAGGAATTTTAAAATAAAAATCTTTTTACAAATTATATGGTGCGTCCTCTCTAAACAGAAATATAGAGCAGAATACCCCAGCTACAACATCAGAACATAGAGGGTGAAGAAGAAGGACAGGAGCATTACCAGGAGGACTGATCAGTCAAGATCCAGCTATAGGTTTGCTGCTCTCAGGGAGCACTTACTATATAACAAAGATAAGGTGAAGTTCGCTTTTGCAACAGACCCTTCTCAATGAACACATGACACCGAGCAATAATGGCAGAAGTAGTTTGGTTGATGTTTTACAGAGTACATGACAGCTCTAAGACTTGTCTAACCTTAAATGGTTTAAGATTATAATAAGGAATTTTTAGCACTTCCAACAAGAAGTACAGAGAAAACAATTTTTGCCAAAATGCATCTTTGTTTTTTGCCTATTGTTTATACTGAATATATGTATATACCTACAAATTAGAGATTGCTGGGATGGGAGACTGATAAATCAAACTCCAAAACAAAATACACATTGAAACTCCAGCCACGTAGCCCGTGCTGGTGTCTATGGCCTGTAATGGTCTTTGTTACCCAGTGTGGGCAATCAGTGAGAGCTCTTTGACATGGGAAGCTGGACCTGACATAGGCCTTTTCTTTGTCCCCTGCCATCACCCACAAATCTGACATCTCCTTTCATCTGTGTTTTCAGTCACTGGATGGTTCTGAACTCTTTACCTGTGCTCCTGAACTACAGCTGGGTGATGCTTAGGTGAGGTTATTTTCCAGACTGTAGCAGGTATCTTATTACCTCACTTGGCTGTTTTCCTTTCTTGCCTGGCTGCATCTTGTCTCAGACAAAAGCAGCTCTTAGCCAATAGGTGACCATCAGCAAGTTGGTTGTAGTTCTCAGATGTCAATTTTCAACCTTCACCCATACATTCAAGATTTTCTCTGTTATCTCTTGCTTCAACTTCGCGTCCTAACAGGTATCAAGTTCCAGTTCACACAGCAAGCTCACATAGCAAGTTGGTACAAGCCCTGACGGGCGCTTGTTTAGTTTGCATGAGGCACTTCTAGCATAAGGTACGTCACGAGGCACATGTCCTGCTACTGGCAACAACAGTATTATTTGTACTGGAACACTGTGTACAGAAGTGCTTATAGATTCGTTCCAGTTACGCTATATTACTGTGTTTATGTCCGAGTTCAAAGTGAGCTAATATTAATTAAATCCTTCTTAGCCTGTTGCTACCTTACAGGTACCAAAGGTCTGTGCTTGGGCTTCTTCACTGTCAAGGTTGAAACGTGGATAACCCGCAGGTCCTATCCTGCAGCTTTCTGTGGTCTCCACGGGAGCAGTGGGTGTGTCTGCAGAGAAACAGCTCGTTATTAGTTCAAAATTAAACACTTGTGCCCATTAGCTGGAGAAGAAAGGGAGATGTTTGTGAAGTACAAGCTCTCAGCAGCCTTGCTGACAGTATCCAAAGTAATAAGAAAGTGGGCTTTAGGGCAGCAGATGAGTCCAGCAGACCCATGGCCCAGGGAGGAGGGGTCATGTTAGATACAATGTGAAACAGCCACTGTTTGTGCTCATGCAATTTTCTTTTCTGCACAAATCCAAATTGTTTTTAAACATACTTACCTCTTGTTATTATCAATTTCCTTTGAAGCATTAGGATTTCCTTGAGAAGAAATGATTAAAACAATTTTATAGTCTTCCCAGGTCTTTAAGTCCCTGATTAATGATGACAGTGGATGCTACTGTGCTTGCTCTTTTGTTTGCTAGCTTAAGGACTGTGTGACCGTGAGTTTAAAATTTTTCCACTAGGACTTAATCCCTGTTCCAAGGAAATGGCACTGGTTCACGTCTCACTGACTGAAGATGGAGTGATAAATTCTTCTCACCCTTTCTCACCCCAGTGAGCCAGGCAAGTTACAAGAGCCATTCTGGTGCTTTTTCTTGCTTTAATGTACTGGGGAGAGCAGGCAGGGATGCAGGATGAAGCTTTTCCATATACTTTGCCTGTAGGAAGATGCACACTAAATTAAACGCTGTGTTTGCACTCTTGGACTGCCTCTGTGGATCTGAAAGGGTATTTAAGGCTTTCTGTGTAATGCTGAAAATGTACAGAACTAATTAAACTGACAAAAAGCAACACTAAATTAAGTTACTGAATCACTACTTAGGCAAGCAATTCCACCAGTGACATGAAGTGTGTAAAGCAGCACTTATTTTATGTAGTTAAGTGTTACTCTTTTAAAATAAAGATACTGGACTGATGAGGTACAATGTACCTTCAGTAATTCCATGTAGCATTTTAACCTATTTTCCATTCACTTCCATATCTCTGATAATTCTTTCCCTCAAAGTATGTTCTCAAGTCTGGATACACTTGATGTCAGAGTGATAAGATGGCAGATACTTAATCAACAGGCAAATTAGGCAGATACCTAAGCCAAACAGGCAAAGTCTAACTTGAATTTGTATCTTAGGTAAGGGGTGAAAAAAAATAAGAATCAAAAAGATAGTAAGTAGAAATAGGAAGTGTATAAAATTTTGTTTTTACATTACTGTTTTTGAAAGAAACTTATGATTGACGAGTACAGGGAATACAGGGATAAAGAAAGAGAAAATATGGGAAAAGATTTTTCTGAAAAATGACAATAAATAATCCCAGCTTGTTCGCACAACAAATTCTTTACCTGAATGTAGAGTTACAAAGTTCGTCTTGGAGACAAAACCAGTTTACTTAGGGGGAATGAGAAAAAAATCAAAATTACTGTACCTGAGGTTGAAACAAATTTCAGCATTTGCTTGATGGATTTTTAACTGTATAAACAGGGTCATCTTTATCCCAGCATACTGAAGGAGCATGAAACTACAAGTCTGACAGCAAGGACTGAGCAGAGGTAGTAACAAATTTACTTATCCTCAAGAAAAGTGGCAGGAGGATGTCCAAGGAATGGAGCAACAACAGGCCTCATCAGAGATGTGCAACCTGCACCACTGTGCTGAGTGCTGTGGAAAAGGGCTGTAGAGGAGCAGCGCTGGCCACAAAACATGATCTAACACCCATCAGCAACTTTGTACTGGGACTTGGTGTAGTTTGGCTCATCCCAACAGGGTGTATAAAGTTCTGGAACTTTGATCTTGAGTGTGATGCTGAAGTCTTTCTCCCTACCTCTTCGCCAACTGTGCCAGCAGTATAGTGGCTCTGTGCACTTTGTGAATCCTGTTAGCAAGGGCAACATCCTCCTCTCGAGCTGGAACCCAGCAACGACTCCCCCACAGGTAAAGTAGCCTTGCTGCACCAAAAGGAAGACTGATACAGAACTGAATCTACCCAAGGAAGAGTGATAAGGAACAGAATCTGTTGGGCTCTAATCACTTGCTCAGAGGGTCTGCTCATCATGACTCATCTGAAGTCATTTGTCTCCCAGCTCTTCCCTTCCCCAGCCATAGCTTGCAACCCCATTAGCTGAGCTGAGATAGCTGTTTGGCAGATCAATTCTGCAAAAGGGATCATTGGAACAAGGTGACTCACATTGCTACTGAGAGCCATGCAAAAATTCTGGAGACTGAAGACAGCCATGTAGTAGGGACCAAAATGCAGAACTGTATGGGGATGAAAACTCCCTAGGAGCCATCCCTTCTCTTAAATCTGCTGAGACATTTTCCTTGGAGAGTCAGCAGTAAGAGAAAAGATAAAAACCAGGATCCTACCTCTCTGGCAAGTTCCCATCTGCCAGACCTGGGAGCTAAGCTTCCTCTCCTTTGTTATATCAGACTCTGATCCCTTGAACCTTTCCCTCCTCTCTGAACGGTGGTCCAGTCATTTCAGACCCAGGCATTTTGTCAAAGGATTGAAGGGTAAGCAGCAGCAAGGCCAGATGTTCCTTGGGGTGACTCAGGAGTTCATCAGACTGTTGCTCTACACAATGACCTTATGAGGAATGTGAATAAATCATTGCAGGGAGATAGCACACATCCTCATGATCTTCAGTGCGATCTTTGTTATCTTAACATGCTAGATTTGTATCACTGGTGCACATGTACACTGAGGGTTTATTTCTAGTTCTAACTGTCTGCAGTGGACTTCTACATTATGTTGGTATTGCTCAAACATTTACACAAGAGATTTTTCCCACAACATCCAACATTTCCTGTTTGAATTCCAGTGGCCTTAAATGCTGAGAAAATCCTTAAATAGCTTGTAGTGGGTGACACAAACTCATAGTTTTATTTTAATGAGAAAAGATGCCTATCTAGTGAGGACCATCTACTCATGCGATATGAAACACTGGGGCAAAAAAGTTCCAATTTAGCATTAATACAAAATAAAGTGAGTCATGTTGAGAAATTAAATGTATTTTTTATTGCAATACAAAATGTGTGGTTTCTTATTGTTATTCCAGTGTGTCAAAATCTAAGATCAGATTTCTACATCCACTCACTCTCTGTTAGCTATTAGAGTTCAAGATCTGTGGGTAGTATAGAGCAAGGTTTTCTTTCTTTTTCTTTTTGATTCCAATTGAAAAGTCATTTATTTTTTAAGCTTTCTTTCCTTTATGCATAAAATTAATAATTGTTTCGCTGCTAGTGTCTGCCTACAGCATTACCAAACAAATGCAAAGCAGGATCCCAACTTGCCAGTCAATCACACCAACCTTACATCAATGTCTCTTCTTTGAAATCAATGATGGGACACCACTGTAAAATCAGGATCAGCTTCTCTCAGTTCATATGCTGAAAGTTAATGACAGAAATAGAATCACGGAAGTGATCAACCACATTCCTATCTTTAGGTCTGTGCTATGGAGGCAAATGATGCCAACAGCACCTTCCAAAAGTGATTAACTTCTATGAAATTGTCTTCTCAGTAGTGAATTCAGCACTGTGATCTCTGGCCTGATCCACCACTGCTCAGACTATGTTGAAATCACAACAGTAGAGGTTGTTTAAATAAAGATAGCAGTGGCCAGGCAAACCAGCCCCCCATGCAACCACTAGTATCAGACACTGGGCAAAAGTTTCAGCAGAGCTGAAGAGTGACAGGAAAATGTGACAGGCATGTGTTCAACAATGCTGCAGTTTGCCTGAAGAGAGCCATTGCCCCTGCAAGAGCAAAAGGGAGGAGAAAGTTAAGTCCTTTAGTCAAACATGAAATGATTGTCCTAAGCTCAGCTGCAGTTAAGGTACACTGATGTGCCAACAAGGGAGAGATGCTGTCACCAGAAAAAAAGGAAAAATGTGCTGTGTGTAGTGAAAAACATAGCAGAATTTCCCACAATCCTCAGCATGGACCCTGTCCCTCTCTTTCCTTCCTTCCTTCCAGGGCCTTTTCCCTACCTTCATATTTGACATATTGTCCTTTTAAGGAAAAATTCCTGTCTGTTTTTTTAGGCTCATAAGTGGTGTCATTTACATGTGGCTCACTCAGCTTTTGTTTTACACCCTTTTTTCCTCTGCTGGGTAGAGCTGTCCACCCAGGCAGATGTTTGCACTGCTCCAGTGCTAGGCTGGGAGGGTCTCCTGGCTGGTCTTTACAGCACACACTCTTTTGGCAAGTCAGTAGAAAATATTTTTCAAATTATGCAATTCACTCATTCTTCATTCTTTGTTTTACCCAATTTTTCTGTCTTCTGACCAAAGCCTATTACATGGCAACAGTATGTCAGATGCAAAGAGGCCGTGACAGCAACGAGTGTGACTGTCTGTGGTGTCTTACATAGGACAGTCCTACTAATGCCACAGACAGTGACATCATAACAAGGTCTGATGCTTGACAGTGTTGTCACGCTGTTAACTCATATGTAGTTAGACACTTCTTCTAAACAACACATCCTGTTCCACAGTGTTTGTATCTGTCTCATCTTTGAACACGCATGATATTTATTTGTCAAGAGCTCTGTTATTTTGCCTGGTCTTCTTCCTCTTTCTTCTCTCTCCATCCTCTGAAAAATTTTAAGCCCATTGGTCAACTTCAGTCAAGTTCAACTGCAGTAAGAATCTCACAGGTATAGCAAATTTAAGCAGCCAGAGAAATAAATTCTATTAAAACTCTCATTTCTGTAAGAATAAGTTCTAATCTGAACTAATTCTAATATACTAGGGCTTCATAGAGCTTACTGTAACTCCCATTTCCCTCTGTTGAGGGAATGGCTACAAGTTCAGTTCCTCTTAGAAACCTGAGGATTAACACAGGAGCTCAATCCGCAAGCACAATTTAGCATCAGTTCCAGGATTCAGGGAAGGACCTTTTTGTTTAAATCTAAGTATATAAGCCAGAATCTGAAAGCAAGATGAATAAGCAACCTGGATCCAATGAAATTGTGTGAGTCTCCTCTTCTTTGCAGCAAAATTAGGTATAAGGATAGTGATAAAGGCATGACAGCATATCTGGAAAACAAAACTCCTGAGTTCTTACTTCTACCAAAATGACACCTTAGGAGATGGTAGGTAAGGACCATAGTCAAACCCTTTATATTCCCCTTGACTAACCTTCTAGTTGTTTGACTCTAGCTGGCTTGATGACCTTCATGGACACCCAGAAGATGATATTCAGATCAGAGATTTTTAAGATTTAAGAAATTTAAGCCTTCTAAATCCATGTGTTTCTGTTTTGTTGTAGCTCAGCTTCACAGTTGGTAAACTCTAGAAAAAAACACTCCTCTGTTTTACAGGTGAGGAAGAACAGACAAAAACCTTCAAGGCATTCAGATGTTACCTTAGTGAGGAGGGACATATAAATACCTAGAAGATACAATTCATATTCCCAGTGTCAACACTAACTTAGTTTGATTCACTGCTTTGTTCTTCTGCGTTAAAATCTCCCACCCTTCCCAAGAAAGGAAAAAAGCGCAATTCTTAAAAAATAATGTTAGAAACCAAGTGCTAATATGTTTGTTGTCATAACATCAGTATTTTTCTGGTTTTGATGGAAAACTTGCTATCAGCTTATAGAATCTTAGAATCTCTAAGGTTGGAAAGGACCTCCAAGATCATCAAGTCCAGCCTTCAACTGAATACCACTGTGCCCACTAAACCATTTTGTGAAGTTCCATGTCTACCTTTTTTTGAAAATTTCTAGGTATGGTGACTCCACCACTTCCTTTGACAGCAAGGTACAATGCTGAATCACTCTTTCAGTGAAGAAATTTTTCCTAATATCCAACCTGAACCTCTCCTAGTAAAACTTGAAGCCATTTGCCCTTGTTATACTGTATCTGTATAGTATAGCCTCTCTGTATTTGCATTTATAAATACATATGTATATATAATATTTCTGTTTTCAGGAGCTGAAAAATGTTACAGAACAGCTCACTCAATTTAAACTCACTGGTAATATAGTCTTAGGAAATAACAGGATGTGGATATAAATAAAATAAAGACTTCCTTCTGGATCAATTTTTTCCTAAAAATCGAACTACCATCCAATATTTACTCAGGAGGAATCAAAGACATCTGTTAAGAACAACTATTTTTGTGCTGCTTCCAGCCTTATGTGTGCTAGTGTTCTGAGTGGAAACAGGAGAAAGCATAAATAAACCATAAAGTAATTAATTGCAAATCGGAGGAGGCATCATTATACAGAGTTAGAAATTACCCAGTTTACTGAGAATCAGTCTTCATAAAATTGCACTACTGCTGCTCTTGTAAGGCAGTGAAAGCAAAGAATAATGCTCTGTAATGCTAATTCACTATATTCAGGAACTACTTAGCAAGAAATAGGGCCTCATTAAGGCACTGACCAAATTTGTAAGTGCAGCTTTTTTTGTAATTATGATGAAATAGGACAGTGATCAATCCAATATTGTTGATCGGTTAAACAAAATTTATAGAAGTGTGAGAACATCAGAATTACTCAAGAGAAGTATTTAGAACATGAATCTGATGAAAATGACCTTGTAAAAGTTAAAAGCAAGAAAACAGTTGAGCAAACAAAATGGGTATTGATGGAGGGAAAATTAAATTTTATTAGAGCACAAAAAAGTTCTGAAGACATTACTAGTAATCAAATCCTACAATTTCAGGATTTGAATTAAAGGTTTGTAAACCTTTAGCCAGTAGCATTAAAAGAACACCAGGACTTGATCCTTCCTCTCCATTTTCTTAAGATTTAACGTCACCTCTTTTTTAACCTCCTTTCAGAGTAAGATTAAGTAAGCAAAGGATAGGATCTCAAAAATATTATTTCTTTTATTATTCACAGTATAGGAAAACTGTGACAGTAAAACTAAGAACTACGGACTTAAATGGCTGTAAACCCAAGAAAGTTCAGAGTCACGGCCTGTGTATTTCCATGCTGCGTATTACCAAACCATTACAGTAGAAGATCTATCCAGTGTAGTATATCCTCAGATGTCACCTCCACATGGTTCACAATACAATTTTAAGCGGGGCAAAAGCTGGACATGTAACATTTATTTTACTTAAAGCTGTCTCATTGAACATCTTATTGGTCTAAATATGCTACTGATGTATTTACTGGGGACTTGGTACTCTGTCTTTACAAACATTGGCTTAGATTCTTAACTAAGGAATTAGTATTTCATTTTTAATTGGGCCAATTCAGCTGACCAAGCACCAAACTCACGTCTACATGTATGTTTAGTACTGCTTTTCCTATAAGAAAGTTTCCAGGCTGAGTGAAATCCATCACAAGGGATGCAACCAGGAGTTAAATATTGTCCATCCACACTGAGTATCACCTAGTTTGCCCTATTCTGCTGCAACAGAAAAGTAATCAAATTACATAGCAACTTGATAACAAAACTATTGGAATGTCAAGGTCCCCACAGAGTTAACCATCATGGATCTGATAACTATCTGTGTTCCTGTTGTAGCTAGTAATGATGTGAGGCCCTAAGTAACTTGCAGCCATAAGAACCTGGACAGCTACTGTCTCTTGATGTGTCCCACAGTGTTCCAGCTGGTGTCATAGATGTTTAGAGATGCTTATTGGTGACTACAGTAACTTGAGTTGATCTGATGATAGAATAAAATGCCTGACCTTACACTGAGATTGGAAGGGGTAAATATTGGCATCCCTGCATCAATTTACTGCTATGAGCAGCATTAAGGACCCGCACAGGTGGATCCTTTTGCAGGTTCCAGATACAATGAGCTGGACTTTCTCGAACATTATTAAAGCATCCAGTCAGAAGCATCATTCCTCAACTGAATGCATGTGCATTTGCAGTCCCTTTGTGTTACGTATCGTTATCATGAGGCTGGAGCAGATTACATAAACTGTTTAGATTAAGTTAAAGAACAGTCTTCTGCATTCCTTCTCTATGTCCCTGTAGACAGCTGCATGTTTTGCTGAGATTCTGTCTCTCTTTACAAAGAACAACTTACATAGTGAAATGTACAAAGAACAGCTTATATAGGTGAAATTTTAAATGAAGCCTCTTGCTTCTAAAGCTACCATATCCCAGCTCATTTTATGACTGTACTCATTACTGGTGTTTGCTTGGAAGTTGCAAGGCTGCCACAGCCCCATTACAAAACCTGGCTTAGAGGACTTCATGTTCCTTTCATCTCCTGCAGAAAACCCCTTGACATTCAACATTTTTGTGGTAAATATTGTCTTCAATGAAGCAGGGTCCAATGAAGTAGTCTGAATAAATAAATAATCTGTCAGAAAATTGTTTTGGATATTTACTATAATCTTTCCTATTCTTCCTCATTTTACTTGGTTCATTTCTTCCAGAACTTTGAACTTTGTTCATTTCACCCTACTAATCTCTTCCTACTTGTCTAATCAAGTCTCTATTGTCTGATGCACCATACTTCTGGATTTTGTGTGTGGGCATAGTGATCACCTACTTTTCCAGGCACAGAAATCCACAGCAGCCTCATGTGGAGAACCACAATCCTTACCATTATACCTGCCATACACAGCAGATATTCAAAACAGGGCAATCTCTTGGGTGACCAAGTTCAGGCTGAAACAGAAGCTTTAATGCAGTATGAAATGTTGCCTTTGGGTACATCATCAAATTTAATCATGCACTTAGTGGAAATTGTGCACATGGTCTGTCTCAGGCTGGAGACTGCAGCCTTTATGGAGCTCTCCAATCACTTGTTTCATTCCCTAAAAAGCAGTTCCCTTCAGAACACGAAGTATGAGCTAGTCATTTACAGTTCAAGGCACAATTAGAGTACCCAAATCAGGGATAGGTTTCCAAGCTGTGACTGTCAGTTGGTCTCACATGAGAGAATGTGAGATACTCAAGTCCTCACCCTTTTGCCCTCAAGGTTCAACAACCCTTCCTCTTGGCTGGTCTAGATATACTCTAGAGAGGGGACTCCCTCTCTAAAGGCACAGGAGGGAGCAGGCACCAAGACTGGGCCAGGAATGCACAGAAAGAGCCTCTCCTGTTTCTAAGAGCTTGACTCAGGCACTGTAGATGCTGTGAGGAAAAGTAAAGCTGGCCTCACAGATCAGCTCAGTGATTGCCCTTGATTTATTCCTGTACTTGCCTCTGAATGACAATCTGATTATGCATAACTAGCTTTAATATTTTTCATGAGTTGTAACTAAACTGCATGTTTCTTATTTTCGGGATACCTGAAAAGCTGCCCCAGGCTCTTTTTTTCTGAAGCACCAAGCATTTCCATCTGTGTTATATAACAAAAACTATTTTGAAAAGGCTTAGTCTTTAGTAGACATCTCCGTGTGTCTCAGTCCCCAAGATGTGCAATGAGGATAAAAACAGTGCTTCTAACAGTATTTTTGCGAAACCAAATTAGTATGTTAGAAAGCCTTATATTTCACATGATGATTGCGATGGAAACAGCACAAAGGAATTATTAGTTTTATTTTCAGAGAAGTGTAGTAAATAAATAACAAGGTCATAGCTTAATCAATTAATGTAAGACAAAACAGTGATCAGTGTAACACAGTCAGCACATCTGGTCCACTGTATGAGATAGTGTACGTCTGCAAAGAGGATATGCTGTCATGAAATATTTAGTCATGCACACATATTTTCAAGTGACTTGCTCTACATCTTTCTTACTCTGATCATTTAATGAATATATCTATGTAAACACTCATGCAGAACCATATAGAGAATTGTGTACCTATATACATACACAGTCATCTATACATATATACAGGCACCCTTCACAAAATCTTTGTATTTTTACTTTTAGCATTAAAAACTACCACCACTTTTCCTGTCCTATAACACTAGCATTAGTATATCAAAGGCTTCCTCTGCTGGAGCTCCTGTACATGCAGTTGCATA
>VXAZ01005976.1:1502-110815 GCA_013399875.1 Gymnorhina tibicen | reverse complement strand
TTTTTTGTTTTTTTTTTTTTTGTTGTTGTTTTTTTTTTTTTGTTCTGTTTTGTTTTGTTTTGTTTTTTGCATTAGACCTGCTTCTTTTCAGGGGAGTTCTACAAGCATTTTTTTCCCTGTAACATTTTAATACTCAAAGTATTGTGAGGTGAAAAATGAATCTCACAATTTTCTTGTTTAATGACACACACCGTATTGAGATGATATTTTATTAAATGTGCTGTTATAAACAAAGATATCAGCAGACTTGATTCTAGAATAATCCTGTCTATTATAAATTACAGAAGAACATAGTTTACTCCCATTTAGAATGGGTTTTGAAAGTTTTCTCTTAAAAAAACACCCATTTTTTAATCTAAGATTACATGCTTCAGTGCATTGCAAGGCTCTCTACCATGAAGCAGGCCTAAAGCAGACTCATATATCCTTCCTTCATATCCTTGACTTAGAAAATTCCATGCAGGAAGAGTTCGTATTCCAAAGAGTCTTTTCTCTTAACTATTATCAGGAATGGTACATATTTGGCTCAAGGTAGTGATGCATACATGTAAGGTTTCCTTGCTCCTGATTGGCTTCTAAAAGTGTTAAATCTGGAACTCGAGCACTTCCTTTTCTGATGTCATTTGAGAAAGCAAGTTTGTAAATAATTGGACTATATCTGCTGTTGATGACATTAACTGCATCTATTAGTGAATCCATACATACAATTACTGTCTTCAGTAACTCTGTAAGTAGTGATGTAGAAAAAGACGGAGGTTTTTCAATGAACGGCATGAACTATTCAATAAAACTATGTTTGATTGTCTCCAAACCAACTGTGGAATTTTCCTATCCTTTTAAATCTTGTTTCAGTACAGCCCAGAAAATAAATTAAGCCAAAGCTTTCTTCAAGTAACCCTTCATAAAGCTATCAACAAACTCACCAAGTAAAAGTTTGTCACATACATTTTTCAAAGTCAACAAAAACATACAGCCTTTCAGGTTAAAATTATTTTACAGCTACTTCTGTGAAGCAGCTGAATCACAATTGATTAAATTCAAAAGACGTTTCACTTTATAACATAGCTGGAGCACACTCTATAAATGCAAGTCAAAGGAACACCTTGCCCCAATATGTCTGATATTTAAATATATATTTCATCTAGAAACCTTTTGCCTTGACTGACTAATTGTGGGTCCTAAACTGAGACTTCAGGTTCCAGAAAAATACCTCCCTTGGGTATCCACCTACTCCGGTGTGGGGTCTCCGACAGACCACAGGTCTCATGGACCTCCACGGGCTGCAGGGGCACAGCTGCCTCACCGTGGCGTGCACCAAGGGCTGCTGGGGAATCTCTGCTCTGGTGTCTGAAGCACTTCCAGCCCCTCCTTCTGCTCTGACCTCGGTGTCTGCAGGGCTGTTCCTCACATATTCTCACTCCTCTCTCTGGCTGCAGGCTGTCTGACAGAATTAGATGACAGTTTGCCTGATGTTAATCCCAAGCAAAAAAAAAATTCCAAGTTCTACAAGGGATTTGATTAATACAGAACAAGAATAGCAGGGGGGGTTTTTCGCATCTCAAATACACTATCCCAGAGGTGCTACCACTGTCATTGATGGGCTCAGCCATGGCCAGCAGTGGGTCCATCTTGGAGACAGCTGCCATTGGCTCCGTTGGACATGGGGGAAGTTTCCAGCAGCTTCTCACGGAAGCCAACCCTTTAGTCCCCATGCGGGCCTCCTGCTACCAAAACCCTGACACACAAACTGACCGCAGTGTTTTAGAATGATAAGCACTAATCAATCATTCATTTCCATTAGAATGCAGGAGTTACTTCTGCTTCTGTCTTATAATTATTAATTTAAAACGACTGGAAAAAAAGTGGAGACAAATAGTTGGAGCATCTAAAAAGGTGTTAGGAAAAGAATACAAAGCAAAATCTGAAAAGTTACATAGCTGATTTCCTTCAAATATTTCACTAGAAAATAGAGTGTGCTTTTTCTCTGACTGCAATTTCTGGATAAGAAAGAAGTTATTAAAATTGTAATAGCTAAAAGGCTTTGTACAAAATATTCTTTTATATTTCTAGGACCTTCTCAACTTTTGTACTCTGGCCTGCTGAATTCTGTTCATTTCTCGACATTTTAGAGGACTGCCAATGTGATTGGATCAGAATTAAATCAGAATGCTAGAAAAGTTTGAAAAATATTTAACCTTGCAACAATACAGGATATTATTGAATATTATGAGGCAGAAATAGCTGCAAATACAAAAATGAATCTGTTGTTATAGGCAGGAGACATACAATATGGAGCCTTATTTTTTAAATACTGTTTTTTACTTGTGTGCCTGTGTTGAGTTCTGTTTCATAACTCATGTATTTAGTTTTGCAACCCAAAAAACATAGAAGAAAAAATAATTTCTATTTTACATCTATTCATTATAGAAAATTAATTGGATTTTGACTTTTTTTGTCTGCAGCTACATACCGCAAAATAGCTGAGACTGGAAGAATTTACTTAATTTTCCTGTATATCTCATAGTTTCCCCAGCCCTGTTTCAGTTGAGGGACACAAACCTGTGTTTTTGTATGTGGCCCAGGAAAAGAGGCACAAGGAGGGAGAGGGTGACATATTCTGCCTCTGCACTTAGTGTGGGGTCATGGTGAACTCAGAAGTCCTGATCTGATGAGTGTTCTGACCAGCACCTGGGCAAAGTGTCCTCTAATGCCTGCCTGGGAAATGCCATGCATTACTTTGTCATGAAAACTCAGATGCATCAGAGGAATGAGGGTCTGGCAGGCAGCCAAGCACAAGAGGAGTTAAGTACAGTGACATTAAACCCCAGCCAAAGCTTATCCATCCCACCTTAACTCGGAAGTGCTTCCTACATCCAGCTCTATAAATGCGACTTCTGAGCACTTACAGAAGAAGATAACCCACCCCACATATTCCCATTACACAGTCTTCATCCAGAGGTCCATCCAAGGAAGCCTCACACCTGGTAGGTGCCTAGAGCAGATGCCTGTGGAAGCTACCAAGGTAAAACAAGACTTAATCTCCAGAAACCTCTGGTGCGGGGGCTCCCTGATCTAGTGACAATGTCTGTGATCATAATAGCACCAGAGAGGTTTAGATTAAGAAAAATTTCTGCACTGAAAGGGTGGTCAAGCATTGGAACAGATGATGGAATCACCATCCCCCGAGGAGTTAAAAAAATGTGTAGATGTGGTGCTTAGGGACATGGTTTAGTGGTGGACCTGACAGTGTTAGGTTAAGTGGTGGGACTCGATGACCTTAGAGGTTCATCTTCCATGAATCCATTCAAGTCTTTTTTGAATGCATGCAAACTTTTGCTATGTTTAGCAAACTTTTCTGTGTAAAGATTCATTGCCATGAGCCCCTCTTCCCTAGAGCTAAATATAAAATCCCCCCTAAAGCATTGCATGGCACTGCACACAGTAAATAATGAAAAGCAGAGTACATGGAAACCCTGACGGGCAGTGCTCTGAGGGTTTTCTCACAGAAAGCAAACACCAGTGACTACAGTTCTGGGCTGCAAAGAGAACACAGAACAGGCTCTGGCTCCTGCCACCCCATGCATCCTGGGCTGGTGCAATTCAGGGAGGCAATGTGACATCACTGCTGGGGGAGACTATAGGCAAAATGCACTCAGAAAGAGAAGAAAGGGGAAGGGGAAGGGGAAGGGGAANAGGGGAAGGAAAAGGAAAAGGAAAAGGAAAAGGAAAAGGAAAAGGAAAAGGAAAAGGAAAAGGAAAAGGGAAAGGGAAAGGGAAAGGGAAAGGGAAAGGGAAAGGGAAAGGGAAAGGGAAAGGAAAGGGAAAGGAAAGGGAAAGGGAAAGGAAAGGAAGCCGCAGGGCCCGAGAGCGCGGCGCGCCCGGCTCTTTGGCGCCCCCTAGAGGCTGCCCCCAGCATATGCAGTGCCCGGCGCACCCCTCGCCCTCCCGCGTTTGGAACCTCGTGGGATTCAGTCTCTTGGCAGCGGGCGAAAGAGGTGTGCCTCGAAAAACCCTCTCAGTTTTGAATGGTTTTTATAACAAAGCTTTACTGGGCTCAAAGCTGAGCCTGGTCTTTGCTTCTGAAGACTTATTTTTGTTAGACAGCCTCGCCTGTGAGCCTCCTGCCAAGGACAGTCTGCCACAAGCACAAAACCCAGAACTGTTGGATCAGTGACGAGACTGGGGAAAAGCTGAGCCAACGGAGGATAACACCTGGAAAATATATGGTTGTGAACCCCTTCGATACTGGTATTAGCAGCCTTCTGTCTCCCTGAGACTTGCATTGGAAATACGTACCTGAGTTCATCAGCTCGTGTGTGATTTCTACACACACACAAATCTAAAATTTGAAGTGATGGAGCAAAAAAACTTTCTGTAATGAAAGGACCAGTCCCTTCTATACTTGTATTATATCTTTGTACTAATAGTACTTTGTACTATTCCTGAATAGTACAGTGTCATTTGCACCATTCCATATAAGAAATATTCATTAGAGCATGTTGTAAAGTAACAACTTAACTTCTGGTCAATGAATATAGAATGTGTCAGGAAAACCTGTGTCCACTGAAAGCCATGGATGCCTTTCCTCAATTTTAACTCATTTTACAATGAGCTGCTAAATGAAGTGCATCCTGTCTTTATAGATCAGAACGCCTGGCAGATGAATACCCAGCCTGGAAATGGGTGTGCAGGTTTCCAGTACCCCTTCTGTAAATAACTTACATTCTCTATACAGCCTTACCAACAGAAATCCCACAAAGCACTTCTCCCATGCCAATGGATTATCTCTGCTGGCTTCCAGTTTGGCAATGGGACAATGCATGCTCCAGAGGGAGATAAGTAAAACAAAATTAAAGTCACCAGAAAGGTTTCTTGTGACCAGAATGGTCAAATAACTAAATAACATGAGTTCACCAAACTGAAATTTACAAATTAAAGACATACTATTGAAAAAAGAAAATGAAAGAAATGCAGTTTCATAATGTCAGAGATTACATGTCCTTTAATGACAACTTCTCATAGTTTGAATTATCATTCCCAGAGTAGATATTAAGTGCAGTTAAACCAATATACTCTTTATTTGAAACAGTCAATTGGTTTCTCTTAATATGCTACACCCTACATGTTCTCTTATATTATAGTTGAAACAAGACTGGGAAATAACCAACTGATTACCAGTCCTAAATATATGGCCACACAAATCTTACTTTATCTTATGGCAGTTGGGAACCATCAGTTGCAAATATGAAACATAGGCCCCTGGAAACAGTTTATTGTCCTTGAAAATTCTCTCTGTTTAGCTAAAAATTTATTTGTTTTCACAGGTTTTTTTTGTTACTAGGGAGGAAATGGAATGAACCTTTGAAGACAATAGCCATCTATCACATGGAAAATGTTCTCTTGTCATTGCTGTATTCCAGATATGCACCAGGAAGCTGCCAGCTAATCTCTAGCACTCTGATTTTCTAGGCATACGCTACATTTTAAAACAATGTCTATTTGCAAGAATGATTCTTTAAGCTCTAATTGTATTTTCAGGTCCATCTCCTTTAAGATTTGTTGCTGCCAGCTAATCTAGCCAATACTGACAATGGGGAGACTAAACATCATAATTAAATGTGGTAATATCTGCCAGCACAGGTCTGCAATCTTCATTTGCCACCTTCATTTTTAAGCAGGGGTTCTAATTAAGCCAAAAGCAGCCTCAGGGTGTCAGTAGAATATAGCTATATACATCCAAAGTACCTACTTAGACTCCTGCTCATAGGCTGGGACCTGGTTGTCAGAACAGAGGCCACACCGTCAAAGTTTGAGGCTTTCATTAAAGCCATTAAATTTCCATTAAATTCAGCCACTGGCATTCTCCAGTAAGATTGTTGTGCCACATGCTGAGGACTCTTTCTGACATAAGAGCCCTAATGCAGTGACAACATCCAGGCTTGCAGCCAGAATTAATATTCTTTCTAAGCTCCAGTGCTTGTTAATCTTCGTGCAGAAGCTCTTTCATTTTAGCATCTACCTTTATAGGTCTGCTGGGTCCAGGCTGCCGTTCAAAGCAGCTGCATTCCTAACAAGGCTGGTGTGAGGGCGGGCTGAAGGGGGTGCACATACAACCTCTTCACCGCTAATTTCAAAGACGCCAGTGTCTGACAACAAACCCCCGCTGTGCTCAGAGAACTCAGTCTCCCCCAAGAGTGGGACCTATCCCTTTCTCACAATCTCTCTACAAGGCTTGTGATATTTTTCTTCAAGCTACTTCCTACCATGCTTCTCCTGTAAGCCCTCCCATAAGGATAGTCCTCAGATTCCCTCTAGCAGAGAGGAAACCTCCTGCTTTTAGCAACTTTTTACCTCCAACTGTTAAATGCTAGTCAAGCATACAAGAAAAGAGGAATGATTTCTCTCCCTTAATCTTGTAACATACCCTACGAAAATCTTTTTTTCCTTCTACAGCTACATAAACCTTTGGGAAGAAGTCCTAAACCAAGGTGGTTCTGAATGGATGATGGATTCTGCTCACTGTATTAATGCTTAGTTAAAATATAAAACAGCAAAGAGGAAATCCATAGTTTTTAACTGTTTTCATTCCACATGCTACTACAGAGCTGGTCTGCTGAAACTGAAGCAAAGATGAGAAATACTGTGCCTAGCTGCTACAGATTAGATGCCAGGTTCCAGAAAGACTGCTGTAACTGACAATATTTTTATTGATATTATTCTATTTTTACTGACAGAAATTCAAAGAATTCACAATCCTTAGTTTTAAATGTGTTTACACAACTTAAGTTGGTTTTATTCATTACCACATGATCGTTCACAAAGTGAATGCCACTAAGAATGAAAAACATGAGATCAGGCCCAAATATCCAAAAATTAAAATTGCAAACGTTATAAGAAAAGCTGTAAGTTTTCTTTGAAAAAAGTTTTTATCTGTAGTGAATTGTGAAATAGACAATGGTAGAGTCAAAACTGGATTATGGAACACACTGACTGTGAAAATTAAATATAAAATCAGTTGTAGTTCTTGAATGTCACTATCAACCTTACTGGTATAAAAAATCAGGTCCCGATGGTATACAAAACATTATTTATACATAGAAACAATTGTTATCTTGCCTGATAAGGAATATAGAAAGAAGAGTTGATTCTGGAAAATTAACTTAAGGGGAAGAACAAGTATTTTTCTAAAATATTATGATGAAAATGGCAGGCATATGGTTTTTTTAAATAAAATTTGCTGAAATTTCTTGCCAATTTAGATATGTGGAGAGCATAGGAAAAGCACATTCAAAAGTCAGCATTACACTTCTTTTTATAATTTTTTCTGCTGGCTCTGAGATTGTCTAAGAGGCAGTTGAATAAAAGCTGAAGAACGCTCAGCTCAATCCTTTTTCTGAAAACTCAGTTCTTCTTAGGACTTTCTTTCTCAAGAAGAAGCACTATAAACGCTGACATTCCATAATAAAAATGAGTAACTGTATTATAGAAATATCTAATAAAGTTTTAAGACTGAACTGTTCAAGTGAAGATGAAAGATATTTATGATTGTAGTGATAACATCCTTCCACATAATTGCAAGAAGAGGTTTATTTCTATTTTCATATGTTAATGGAAATATGGATAATTGGTTCTCCGAATTTTCATTGAAACGGATTTAATTTTGGCTGGTTTTTTGTTCATTGTCCATGTATCCCAGTGAATCCCAGTTGCAAGAAATCTACCTGTGTAGCGATGAACACCATTGAGATTTGCAAGGCCACACTTGTTGAACCACCATCCAGTGTTATCACTGAAGTTACTGCAGCTCTTTACAGGCTGTCCTTTGATAGTGCACACTGGTCTGCATCCATCGTTATCAACATCAAAAGTGCTGAAAGGCATGGAGTTTTGGTTATCTTCTCTTCTATATCCTCTAAATGCATCACCTAAGTACAACAGATAAAACGGAACAATAAAAAAGTTATTTACGGAGAAACTTTCTTACTTGATGCACACCTCGCAAACTTTTCCTCTGAATTTATTAGAAAAGTAGAATTCTTCAAAAGCAATTCAAAATACCAGATAATGAGCTATAAAAGTGCTGAAGATGCAGGAAAAAAAAGAATAAAATACTTAGAAATATGAAAGAAGTTGAAAAATCACTGAAAGATCTTTATATTTTTGTTGCTTTTAGCGATGCATGCTGGCTATGAAGGTAAGGGTTTCTGTTCTCAAAGACAGAGGAAGAAATTAGATAAAAGTAAACAAAAAGGATTGTAACTTCAGATTTTCCAGTAACATTCCCAAAGCCCCAGAGTGAGTCATGAAATGAGATGGAATTGTTAAAACACAAAGGTCAATTATTACTGACTCTGCTGTCTTACTAAAGAACGCACTGAAGAAACAGTGTTTTTCACAAATACAGAGTAAAGCACCAACATCTTTAGAGAGTAACTATTTTGTTGATAATAAGAACCATTCTTGCATAACATGGAAAAAAAGCAGTAAGACATGATGCAATACTTAATGCAAATCTTTGCACACTTAGTATATTTATGCCATTAAGGGAGGTCTGGAATTAATTTGTGTCTATGTATCACCCAGCAACTGTTACACACTGTAAGCCAGCTTTGTTTCACTCAGTTTCTTTCTCTGTCCTTTGTACACGACTATCTGGGCGCTTCTGAATTGTCCAAAGCATCATAAGGAAGACTGCCACTAACATCAGCACATCTGTGACGAGATAATGGGCATCTGAATAATTGTACATTAGGTAAATAAACACCAACACCCACAAAATTCCTTATTTATTATATATATATATCCCATTCCATTAAAGATCCTTTATTTTCCTTTTTTTTTTTTCATTACAGGAGTGTTTTTTCAATTATTCCATTAAAGACATTGAAGTGATAAAGCGATTTCCTACTATGTAAAGATTAATTTTGGCATAACTGATCATGATATCATTAAACATTTCTCTGCATAAGTGTTCATTATATACCAGAGAAAAACACATTAGAAATAAAATTTTTGAAGTTAATTGTTATTCTTTTGAATGCATTTTTTCATATTAAGAAAGGGAGCAACTACCTTTAAATACTTCAAAGAAGGAAGTTCTTACCAGCATTTCCTGAATAATGCCCCAAATGGAGCTTAAAAGCACATGCTTCATCCTCTATCCAAAATCCATCATACGATGCATAGGCATGCTTGTCATTTTCTGATTCCAAATCCACATAAAGACTGAAATGAGTGGCTTTTTGATTTACTATGTCAAAAATCTTCCTTAGTCCAAGCCAAAATTCTCCTTAAAGAGAAATATAATATATAGTCTAGAAATGGAAACTGTAAGAGAAAAATGATTGTTCTTGGTTTTTTACTTTCCTTCCTGAACCAAATGTAATAAAAGTTGCATGATAGGCTTACATTCCTTTGAAAGACTAATGAAGGAACAGAGTAATCCTTCCTACTTCCTTAGGAAATCCATGTAAAGAATTCCCATGTGTGCATCATCTTTTTTTTCTCTGTGATATTTTTTAGAAAATTGTCCAGGTGATAGATTTCAAATATTCATCTGCAATGTATCTTAGTTTTTATCCACAATGTATCTGCAATATATCTTAGTTTTTATCCACAAAAACTGGATGTGCTAAAGATCCACTTGCATGAACAGAATTCAGTAGCACTCCTAAGGGCAATACTGAGAAATGATAAATGTTAGCATTTTATGAAATGCAAAAAAAATGCAAACCCTCTTCTTGAAATTTAAGCCCTGTTCTCAAGATTTGCTGCCTCCATAAATCACATTTGTTGCCCCATATGAACTACACTTTTTTGTACAAAAAAGCTGTGTGCTTCCATTGCAATCCCAGATAAACTTCTGAAAAAGCAAATGGGTTTAGACTTGCGGTATTAAAGGTGGCAATAAAAAATTAATATCACAATTGTGTTGGTGTTAGCTACTGAAATATTTCTGTTGTTTATAATTTCGCATGCCCTATGGTGAAATACTATTGATTTTTCTCTGCTCTAAGGAAATATTTTGCAAATGTGATTCAAACCAACAAAGGCACTCTTTTTAATCTGAAAAGAGAGGAAATACAATCTATAAATTATTTCTAGCAGAAAATATAATATTTTAAACACTCTTGTGAGACTGCAATAGCGAAAGACTATAGTGGGGTAATAGTCATTATTGGGAAGATCACACAACAGATTTGATGAAAAAAAAATCCATAAGTAAAAATAAGACTTCGAAGAAACAAGAACTTTATACTACTAAAACTGCCACACAATTTAGTGGAATGTAGTTCACATAAAAGCAGGAGTAATGTTTGTTCCAAAGCACTTTAGAGTATTTAAAATTAATACCATTAAGGTCACCAAATCCATCCAGATATTCAGACCATGTTCTCTGAAACTTAACGATTCCATCAGTTCTCTTCTGAACCACAGTCCATCCACCTCCTCGAAAATCCATGTCACACAAAACCTAAAATAGACATAGATATAATTAAGCATTCTTGAAACAGCTTTTATGAAGAAAACAATTAAATAAAGGTGGACTATTCAGAATTTTGCTAAGTAACATACTTTTCAAATATCTTTTAAAAAAGCTCTAAGAAAATAAAAAAATGAAGCTCCAGTATTTTTTTATATGTTCTTGTTGAACTGTTTGATTTGGATATTTCTTCAACCAGTAGAAACTGCTGTGTGCAATAGTCTATTCATAACAGATACAATAAATAAGCTTTGATAAATGTCACTGTAACATTTATAGCATGAAAGGAAAGCAACTTGCAATGTCATGTATTAATCAGGCAAAATATCATCGATACAGGCAGCAACACTGAATAAACTTTTATTTCAGCAAAGCAAAATAGACACAGCTTCTTATATGTTCTCCCTCACCATTATGTCTTCTTCCAGACAATACTGTGTTCGTGGTGCCTGGGAAATTTAGAGCCTTTAATAAGGGTGAGGAAATGGAAAGCAGTGATAGCAATAACCCAGCAATAACAATAATTTGCAGCAGCAAAAACCTCTACATAAGAAGTGGCCCCAAACAGGGAAGTCCCAATGTGAACATATAACTGCCTGCAACTGAGCAGTACCACTGAACACATAAGATCAGCTCTCAAATTTATGAGTCTTTATGAGTCTTTGCTAAAATTTGTGCCCAACAGTATGTCAAATGGCAGTGGTCCAGCTGCCATCTGCTCTGCTTTGGAATATCACATTATGTGGCATGTTTTCTCCTCAGCCCATCTAACTCAAGATAGGTAATTGACTTTCCTAAGTATGTCCCCAGTGCCAAATCTTGACCAGTTCTAACTGGGATTATAAAGTCTGGGAATCTAATGTAGAAAGATCATATTGCACATTTAGACACTGCTCTACCTAAGCTATACAAAGTAATTCTAAAAGATAGTAGGCATAATTAGTGTTTAAAAACAGAGGCTCATTTTTGTCTCCAAATGTGTCTAATATCAGGAGAATTAACCTGTGAAACGCTTACAGCTATGGAGCCAGTAAGCTTCTTGTGGAAACGAAAGTAAGTTCAGAATAGAATTTTAGCTGCCATAACATTAAGCGGATGCACAAGTGATGGAGTAAAGTAAGAAATTTTTGTTGACGTTACAGGAAATATACAAAATGAAACATATTTCAGAAAAGAGAGATTTGCAGTCTTAGCCAGCTGATAAAAGTGGAAACTAGGTGTAAGTCAGTTTAACCCTCAAAAAATTTTGTGGCAGGCTGAGCATTATATGTTGCACCCCCACTGCCTGTAGTAGCCAGATATTTTTCAGGAAACCAGACTTGGTCCTTGGCAGGAAAACACCAATATCATAGTCAGAGCCTCTGACTTAACAACGTCTTCTTGATGAACAAGAAAGCAACAGCACAGAGCTGAAATTTGATCTAATACAACCTGAGGAATCTTGGATCTTCAAGTAATATTTTGGGCAAGTCTTGCAAAATAAATACTAAATGAATCATAGTAAGGTTCACATGCATGAAAAAAATTGTGACCCTTATTCCATGGAGAATCACATGCTTATTTCAGTCACCAAGGAGGATAGAACTGGAATAAAAAGAAATATAGAAGATTCCAAAATGAATATTTAGCTTAAAATACCTAAACCTCATTCAAAATAATCCCATTGTCTCATCCACTGTTTTGAGAAGATGACTGCACGCTTGGCTACTCCTCTGACCATGAGTCAGAAATACTACAAGGAGCCCATTTGGTCACAACATTAATCTTTGGTCCAATATAAATCAGTATGAGTGTTGATAATTCACGGAAGGAGCAGATTTGGTTCTATATGAGAGGTCATCAGCCATTAAGATACAGGACCAATACATACACCAGCTGAATAAAAATATTAGATAGATACAGAAAAATACAGTTATAGCTGTGTAGTTTTCTTAATCCCTTCTGGAAATGTTTCAATTGTAAAGACTTGTAATAGTTAATCTGCTTTACAGTTTGCTCTACGTCTCATATCCTGAAAGGTATGAAGGGCATGATTGTGCCAGGTACAACTTAAATTAAATGAGAAGGAGGATGGTTCTACTGAATATTTCTTCCCTTTCCACCTGCAGTGTGTATAAGAGGTATATTCTAAACAACTGTTTAGTTCATCTGATCCAACTGAGAAATACCATTGATCTACATTTACTAATTGAAAAATTTATCAGAAATTGGTCATGATTCATTTTTACAAAAGTGAAATTGGTTTTAATCACCTCATGATTAAATGCTTAAAAGCCTGTTTGGGAGTAACTTTCTGAAGTGACAGAAACCTGCCACTACCACTAAAGCTCGATATTCTGATTGCTCCTGGAATTTGGAATTCCATTAGCCCAAGTTAAGCATCAAAATCTATACTCATTTTTGGAAACATGAGGTACTAAACATAAAAAATAATAGGATAGGATCACGCTGTCTAAATACTTTTCATGTAACTGATACCTTTATGCAAATTATTCTAAACACATTTTGATTTATGTTCCATTGCATAAAAAGGCATCTTATTGCTGAAAAGGTCCTCATTGAAATAAATTACTTCATGTTGGCTTTGTTTCCTGTTTTTTAGTTTCTTATTATGGTTTTCTGCCTCTGTATTTTTTCTTATTTTGCTGGTCTGCAAAACCTTTAGAACTCTTGGCTATTAGCCTCTAGAAGATGCTTCATAATTTCTTGTTCATATTTTAATGTCTTGATATTTTGTCCATCTATCATTTCTCTTGTACTCTTTCTATACTTCCACACAAGAAAGAATTCACATTAAATAGTTTTCCTTAAAATAACATTCTTTATGGAACACATATTTTAGATATTTTTCTCTGAGAGTTTTTTGGCACTGTCTTTTAAGTTCTGTGCAACATCCACCAGACAAGAAATGACTGCAGACATTCTTCTCATTATTTATTGTTACCTTGTTCTTTTAATCAAACTATTATGATTTTTCTTTTGTGTTTCTGGTATCCCACTCAATCCAGAAGAAATTCTGAAACAGATGCATGTTTTGCTATGGTAGCATTTTGTTCATACTGTAAATATGGTTGTTCTGTGAACACTGCAATGTCATTGCCTTTCTTTTACAGGGAAGGAACTTGCTGATGAGTTATAGACTTTTCCCTGAGCTCACTGCATTGTATAGAGAGAATGACAGGTTTTTCTGTCGGGGGTTGCAGAATCCAGTTCATTTTTCTTTTGAGATCCCAGCATAATTCTGAAACCTTTTCTTAACCAGTTTGAGCTCCCTTTTTGTAGCATTTTGAAGGGCTCCACTTGGCTAGAGATAAAGGGATTCGTCCTTCCTTTGTTACATAAAAAGGAACACTATAAAGTTAGATATTAAACTTTGCTAGTTATTAGTTGGCTTAAATTCCTCATTTTTTCTTCAAAAAATAATGACCTCAACATGTACTGCAAAGTTGAAGGTTTGAAAGTGCCATATCTGCCTTTCCACTATGCATAAGGCCTTCTCTAAATAGAACAACCTGAAATGAAAATAAACACATAAAACAAAATATTCCTTGTGTTTGCGTGGAGCTATATATTCTGAGTCTCAGGAAATTAACCCAAAATTCTCTTCTTCTAGATGAGCGCTATTACTCTGAGCAATTACATAAAGTGCAGGCAGTGATAGGAAGCATGATTGCTGCAGTTTGTTTTAGGAATACATATCCTTGTCTTAGGAATATAAATCCTGAAAATTGGATAGGAAAACTAAAATTTTAGATGCCTCTATGTCTCAAGACTGGGTTATAATGATATACTCGGACAAGAGCTAAGCACCTGCTCCTCAAACCAAGGCACATCTGCACCTACACTTGGATGACTGCATCAGCAGAATCCCGTCACAAGAGAAGGCAACATTATACAGCAGAATAATTCAAAATCTAAAAGTCCCATATTAAAAGCCAAATGGATCAATGAACTACACTTAAGTTTTCCATCTCTGAAACAAAAAACAGCACTTCTCCATATCCAAAAGAGGTGCGGGAAAACATCTTGGGTTTTCCTCCTCGGTATTTTTCGCTGCATATGAAAACTGACAATGGGCTCTTATGACAGAGATTAAATTTCTTTGTAGAAAATAAGAAACTTATCAAAATTATAGTAGTAGCAGACACATGCAGCTGATTTAATACATTTTTTATTCATGTGTGAGAAATTGTCATGGAAAACACTTTAAATCTATTAAAAATATTCTAAATGCATATTTTCAAGCAAATTGTAACTATAGTAAGAAATGTATTACCTCAAAAGGATAACTTGATCCTTCTGGATGTATAATGTACAGACCACTTGGAGTTTTTGAAACTGAACCAACAGTATCTTTAATATGAGTGCAGTCCAAACCTAGAGACAAAAGGTATTTAAGGAAGCTCATTATCAAAATATGTTTTTTGAAAAATACAGATTAAGCACAGGAATATTATTTTCCTTGGTGACATATGAATTACTTAAAATATAATTTCCTTCTCAGGCAAACTTTAAAATCATGCTTTGTCATGAATTTATCTTGCAAATTATAATTCTCTAAACATCATTAAGTTCCTAAGTAAGTATAAATGACACTGTATAGACAAAGTTCTTTCTAATCTTAATAGATATGATACATATCTATATGAAATTAAAGATTATGTATCTGGGTCACTGTACAGATTCTTCATTTTATTTACAACACCTGAATTGTGCAAAAGGACATATTATCTGGGAAATGAAGTCTTTTTCCTACAGATATTTGTATTTACATTTGTAAAAGCCTTTCCATCATAAGGTACACATGAAAAGCAATTTACTTCTAAGTGTTAAGCCAGGTACATGTTAAACGTATTCAAACAAGCAGTTTCCACAGCCAGCATGACTGCTTAGAGGTCATATTTCCTTTGGTTTGGATGGACGCTTAAAAGAAGATTAACTGTCCAGTGCGTGACTTCCATCCCATTTGAATGAGGATACTGCTGATGCAGAGCAGACTTTATTTCATTGCAAAAGAACGTGCCATTTAGCAGCCTCAGATCACTTACTAACTGATAATCATACTCGGTATTTTACGTAAAAATCAGCTTGCTAAATAGGATGCCCGGAGTTGTCAGCTGCAAATGATTTAAAGCAGTATTTATGATAACATTTTTTAACAGTTCATTAAGTTTCCACAGTTCATATGTTACTAACACAGGATAAATTTCAATGTTACAATTGCTTACCTTTGCTTTAATTAGCTCCCTTTCAAGATCTGAAGATAAAAAGGGAAGGTGTCAAGACTATATCTGAAAAGTACTTACCATGAGATTGAACTGCTTTATAAGGAAGTGGATCCAGATGTTTTCTCAAAATTACTGTGTTCAAAAGAACAAGTTTGTTCATGAGTTCATTTACCTGCCAATTCAAATAAAAGATCTTTAATAAGGTTGCAGTGAGGAATCTTACATTCTAAAGATTTTTTTTGACTCCTAGTAAACATAATCTGAAGTTCATTTTTGTGATGTGTAGCAATTTGTATCAATGTGAAAGAACAGCCCTCCACTTTCCCTACTGCCGTGTATGACACTACATTGTGAAACAGGGGGTGCTTATAACTCCTCGTAGAAATGGAACTCACACCCTACCAGAGGTACAAGGACTGGTGACAGACACTCAAATCCTACTGGTTTAATCACAACTTAATGGTTTAATGAGCCCTATTTCTCCTCAGAAAGACAACACTTGCAGTGAGAAATAACACGTACAAATCTTTATATAAGGAAAAAAAGTACCTGATTAGAAAGGTAATCCAAAGAAGACTGTTGATCATCCATCATGTCTCTTACCAGTTTTTTTGTACTTCTGGCATATTCAGCAAGAGAGTTCTGCAAATTTCCTTCAAAAGAAATATGTTCATCCACTTTTTTTTTATAACTCTAGAAATATTCTTGACTGAATGACAACATACTTATTTATCTAAGTGAATACTGAAGGTGTTTTACCTTATAGCACCTAAAAGTGAAATGAAAGCAATACAGAGACCACAGATTAAAGTCAAAGGTGCTAGAAACTTCAGACTTTCTGATTGCAGTTAAGACATCTTAAGAAGTGATGGCTCTTCTCATGTTTTGAAGAAGTTGTTAATCTTATCCTTGGGCAAACTGGACAACCAGTTAAGGGATATCACAGAAATATAAATGCATATGATAAAAGACAGATATATAAGGTTTTTTGCCACCTTACATTTGGTCATTCACTGTACTACTCCTGGTTTTTGCCCTGATGCTAAAAATCAGGATCATCATCATGACATATAATTAATAATATATATTTTAAAATCATATGTGAAACCCAAGAATTTATGCAATTATTTTCTGAGGCTGATTGTATAATTTGCTGTGTAGTTTATCAAGGTGGTGAATAGAGAATGTCCTGTGTAAGCCTTTATAAAAGGTAAGCTGGAGTACACATTTATTCCCACGTAACTAACTAACTAACTAATTAACTACCTCCCACTTTACACCCCCGCACCCAGCTATGATGTTTAAATGAGGAACAGACATCCTCCTCTTCCTCTGTAATGGAGAGAGATACTGACATTCAGAGGATAAGAGATCTAGGTGGGTTGTGCTGCTGCTTGGATTTGCCTGTCTTCACCAATGATTATACTTTGTCACACCAGATGCATGCCAAAAACAGGGTAACCCAAATTTTCTGAACAGTACACAGTTTGGGCAGCAGGGTCACAAGGCTGTCACATGTGCTCAAGAAGATTAAAAAAATAAATTTGCACAGCGTAGCGTAGCACAGGAAAGGATTGCATAGCAGGCACTGCATAGCTCATCACTAAAAGTATTCCTGATGAATACATACTGCACATGTAATGCTTGTCCCCTCGTAAAATTTTAGCTTGAGCATCACATGGTACAAGGCATTGTTCTTTTTGCTTTGAAATATCTGCAGATTTATTTTTCTCTTCTGCCTGGAGTGGTTCCTCCACAGCTCCAACATTCCTTGTGTCCTGTTGTACCAAACAATGGAGGGGGAAATAAATTGAATGTAAAGCATACATAAAATAGCTCAGTCTGTCAAAATGAAGTAGATTGTTCTATGTGCCTTTCTTCAAAACCTGTTTATTGAAGTTTTATCAAGCGATAATTGACAGAGCTGAGACCAAAACTGATTAGGTGTTCTCTGCTTAGCCATACCTCACAAGAAAAAGGTAGTGTCAGAGGTAGAGAATAACCTCTATAAATTAAAAAAATACCACCACCATTTCCGGTGAGGTATTCTACTTGTGAGCACTGTGAACCGGAGGCAAGAACTTGCAAATCCTGCATTTTAGAAGCTCACATTTTAGGAATCACCACACCCAACAGACGTCTCAAATGCTAAGGAACTTATTTTCACTGGAAATGAGCAGGCTTTTGGGTTTACCAGATATTAGCAAAATACTTTTACTCTTGAAAATCCCTAAATTAATTATTTAGACTCTAATCAGGGAAATCCTTGCATAAGTTTTTAACTTATGCACACAAGCAGTCCTGAGAAGATTTGCAGACCAATTCAGCATGAAAAAAATTTTTTAAATGTTCTTATAGGGGAAAGAATAAAGGGACAGTATTCATGGGCACACAATTGTCTGAAATAATAATAATAATAGCATTAGTAAAAGTAGTTACACCTACTACTGTTATTTTTAAATTATATTTTCATATTTAATAGTTTTTCTTCCGTGGTGCCATATGACATAAAATAAGGGAATGCCTCTGAATCATCACTTTAAAAAATTACTAAAAGTAATTCCCAAAATATGTCTCACTGTCAAAAGACTAAGTAACATATTTTCGCATGAGTCTTTGTTTGATGATTTCATAATCTCAGCAAATAATTTGTAGTATGTCCATAGACTGTGTTTTCAAATGTAAATAGCATCCTTAGAAATGTCAAGATTTTAATGAAAAACAAAACCTATTTAGACTTGAATACATCTTCAACATAGTTGTTCTTTCCTGCTTCAGTGTTTTCTTTCTGGAATTGGCACTACACCAGCAAGCACTGAACAGGGGTTTTTTCCCGATTTTTTTGCTCTTAAAAAGTGAAAGTAAAAATTACAAAAAAACTGTTAATTAAGGGATTTTACAAAAAAAAGATTTCTGAATTACTAGTGTAATTGCATTTTGTGTCTGGAGAATGGTAGAGAAATAAAGGAACATGTTTCTTTAATTTTGAAATAAGCACAAAAGAAAGAAAGAAAAATTATATAAGGGTTATAAACAGATCACTTGAAACTTATAAATAGAACACTTGAAAGTATGGCTTGTTCAAGGGCTATCACAGCTACTCACCAGATGTTCAATTAAATACTGTCAAGCAAATATTTTTAATCAATATTTATCTTTAACAAAAGCCAACATGAGACAAGTAATTAAGTCTGATCTCAGCAATTCAAGCAAAAACTGCCTCTGCCAAAAACAATAGTTACTCTGCATTTACAGTCATGCAGATGAGATTAAAAATATGACCTAAAAATTGAGCTGTGATAAAGGACATTAACACAAAAATGTTCTCATGTACTGAATTCCTACAATTTCAGTGTAGTTTCTTTTCTCTATCTGAAAAAAACTGATTCTTCTGTATTTTCATATCTATCTTGAATGAGGCAATCCACATTTTTAAAACATCTGTCACTTTTCTGAGAAATCATTCAATTACATTCATTATCTTATCTAAACAAAGTAATTGAAAATCTTACCTTAGGTGAACAAGGTTCGCCATTATTTATGACAGTCTCTCCTAAACTGAACAAAAAAATATTAAGACAAATAAGTGAAGTTACCCTAAAGTGGCAGTTCATCTTTTACTTGAAGAAATGCAAATGTTTTGATGGTCTTCAAATTTCTGTGGAAAGAATTGTACACTATGAAGGCCTGATCTAACTATTTGGGAATGTCTACAGCACAAAGGGCAGCCAACACATCACTCCTTTACTGCCTGGATTTAATAAACCACATTTCAACTGCACAGCAGATTTTATATACTACTACTTGCATCCTGAGGGAAATTATTGCTTATCACCTCTACATGACACATTAAACATATATATTTTCATTATGATAAACTCTGACAGATTCTCTTATGTGCTATTTTTGAACATGTGTGTATATTTGGCATGAGTGGTTCTGTATATTTGGCATGAGTGGTCTGGACAACTTGAAAGTAAAACTAGTATTACTTGATGTTTTTAAATTTTTATGAAGCTTTTTATCATTAAAATTAAGATGTTTGTATTGTTGTGGTGGTAGTGCACTAGAACAGGCTGTGGAGGCAATTTTGGAATATGTCATCAAAGTAAGTTCAAAATAGAAAACTTAAGAAACATTATTTTAATTTAGTACTTTGTATTACATAGAAAATCTTTTACCAGGAGGATAATAGTAGTATATTTGGCAGATAATAGCAGTATTAGCCTACCTGTTGGAACCCAGGTACTGAGACAATCATCCAGTGCAATGATTTTTATCCCTGAAAGAAGTCAAAGTACAGGAGAATGGCATGAAAAATAAGAAAATTAAATTTAGTACACAGAAGTTTAATTAAAACTACTTACAGTTTTCACACACTCAAGTCCACTACTTTTGTATCTTAAAAAATGGATCCAATAGTCTAACAAAAAAGGAGTTCATAAGGGTCCAAGAGATTTAGAGAATTTAGACACATTAGAGAATTTAAATTGTTCGTGATCTGGCTGAATAAATGAAACCTCAGCTTCCAGTGACCACCGGGAAATACACTGTCCAAAGGATCTTCAGAATACACTGTTCAACTGCACCTTGCACTGATACAACAAGACAATGCTCCAAATTTGTCTTGATAATGTGGTTCATCTCCACCCCTATCTAAAGCTAGAAAACACTGGAAATATAGCTTTTGCTACTAAGATTTGTTCTGAGCAGGGGATTAATACACTTTTTAAGCCAATGTTTTCTTTTAAAATTAATAGCCAAATGGTACTAAGCACCTGGACCTTAGAGGAGCATATTCAACTACCTGTGAAATTGTGAACAACTTTGGCTCCTCTGTATTTCTCAAAATCAAAATTTTCAATTTGTTCCGAAGTACCACATGGCACATAATAGTTTTCCAATATGAGACTTACTAGGGTTTAATTAGTGCATCAGTTGATGTTCTCTCAAGAAGATGCAGGTTGTGATCCATAGTTCATTCTCAGAAAGAAGGCGAAAAGATTTTCATAGCTATCTATGTATCACATTAAGGGCAAATGAACAGTTTTTCTTTCTCTTTCTATGTACATAAATATGCAGAGGGGACAAATTTCAGGAAGGAATTGTTAAAATAGTCAGAACTGTAACTGAACTTCTTCTCCCATGCAGTTGCCTACACAGGAGGAAGGCTATAAGACATTAGCAGATTAATCCTCCACTGGAACAAGAAGGAAAGAAAAATGTGTTTCTGCAGCAGCACAGCTTGGCTCCAGCCTTCAAATAAGACTTGTAGTAAATTCAGAATCCATCCCACAAAGTTTTAAGAGCTGATCTTTATCCTTCACTGGAATATCAGTGTCTAGCCCACAGTAAAATTTATAAAACTTCTTTCAAACCAGCTGCCAGAGCGGGACCTTCCATTCTGTAACTACTTAAGATCAGCTTTCTTGCTGTCCCAGAATCACCATACACTTCTGAATTACACAGCCCTCAGCTTGTCACCTTCTTGTCCCACAGTCTGAAAGATGTGAGGTTACTCATGAGGAGGAATTATCCAATAACCATAAAGGAGGACAGTGAAGACTTAATAAAAAAGTAAACAAGGGAAAGACAGAAATATATATTAACACTATTCTTAGTTCTAAATCTCAGAAGGTATCTCAAGGTGAAGCTGCAAGTTGTGCTGTATTAGATCAAAATTTTCAGTAAATCTAAGGAAGCTCAAATTCTGCATGAGTTGACCATGAACTTCAGTCTTCTTAGGTGTGACATGGACCCAAATTCTGCAGTTTCCCAGCTCTGCTTCAGTTCTGCTTGGGTGACTCAGTTCTTCATGCTGATAAAGTCTTCTACTGCATCCTAAATGAAACAGCGCATTTTATCAGGCAAACTGGGATTTTAAATGTGTGTGTGTGAGTTGAAAAGTACACAGTGGTAAAGTGACGACCACTTTTCCACCTTTTGCAATACAACAGAGCAGATGGGGCAAAGAAGTGGTGAATTTGGGGTTGGTATTCTGAACTAGAGGTGAAAGACTTCCATTTTAGGGTCATCTTCTCCACTGCAGTACCTGGGATACTATAAATATTAAGCACATTTGGCAACCTGACCACCAGTGGTCTTGCCTGTAAAATGGTAATAGCAACACCCACTTCACAAACTGTGCTACAAATATGGGGGAGGGGTCTGTGGAGAAAAGTATTTTACAAATGCAGAGTACTATTTTTACCTTCCTAGTCAAAGACATAGAACAGCTGCACACTGAAAAAAAAGAGGAAGAATTGGTTTAAGCTCAAATACACCAGCCAAGAAATGTCTCGCCAGGAAATCACGAAGGCATTTAGCCTGCTGCTGACAGCTCATGCAAGGCAGGGCAATATCCCAGGACAACACACCCTGCTCTACTTAAAAAAAACCCAAAAAACAAAAAAAAATTTTGCGGCTTAAGAACAACCCGGGGGGTTTTTTTGGTTTTTCTTTCTTTTTTTTTTCTTTGGGTAACTATATTTATGGACNTTTTTTCTTTCTTTTTTTCTTTTCTTTTTTTTCTTCTTTAACTATATTTATGGACTTTTTTAACATTTTTCTATAATATTTTATACAGTTTTAATCTTTTGGTTGTTGTTGTTGTGATTTCTGCACCCTGTGGTTAAAAAAAAAAAAAGTTTATGGTGTTAATTCCAAGTCTTCAACAGACCTAAGAGGCACCCGCAAAGCTCTGCAAACCCGCACGCGGAGTCGGGGCTGTGCCCACGAGAACGCGTTCGCTCGGATACCGGGTGTGTTTGGGGCTTTTAAAGGTCATCCCGCGGTTTATAGCGCTGCAGAGGGTGGAAAGCCCAGTGAGAGCCAAGCACCGTCCCTGGAGCGGTGTCCGGCAGCGCTGCCCCTGACGAGACGGGACGGTGGGGAGAGTGCGCAGCGATTCCCACGCGTGGCTCCCACACTGGCACGGGCACTGACACGAAGCTGCCTGGTGAGGCGGGTCCCGGCCCGCCCTGTCCCCTGCGCCCGCCTCGAAGCTATCAAATGCTGCGCCAGCCAAACCCTCTCCCCCCAGCGCCGCTCCCTCGGCGCCGCGGCCCCGCCCCGTTGCGAAGGAAGCGGCGTCGCCGGTTGCTACGAGGCCGGGCGGGACGCGCGGAGCAGCGCGGCGGGGCCCGGCGCTGGCGGCGGTGCGGGCCCGGCGCTGAACCGGGCGCTGGATGGAGCCCGGCGGGAAGGCCGACGGGGCGACGCGGGGGCAGCAGCTCCCCGGGGGCCCGCAGGACCGCGCGGGAGGGCGGCGGAGCGTCCTTGTGTATCCTTCCCGAGGCGGTCCCGGACCGCCCGGGCCGGGCGTTTCTCGGGGCCGGCCAAGCCTCGCGAAGGGGGGCCGGGGCTGCGTGGGGCCCGTGTGGGGCGGCGGCGGGGCCGGGGCAGCGGTGTCCCAGCCCCCGCCCTGCGCCGCGGTCAGGGACCGCCTCAGGGGTGTCTTCAGATTAAAACTTGTACATTGAGGGTTTTAAACTGCCGTGGGAAAGTTGACTTCTCAAGCAACTTCGGAGTTCTCTTGTTTTCCCTCTTCTAGGAGATGATGCCATTAGGAATAGTGTTTTCCATCTTAACTTGGGGGTTCTTTTTTTTCAATTTTAGTAGTGAGAACTACTGACACAAACAAGAGCTGCCTGCACAGTGCTGCTTAAATAATTACTGGCGTGAAGCAGGACTGATCTGGCCCTGTGGAGAGCTTTTATTTAGTGATGTTAATCAATTTCAGTGTAATCAACTAATCCTTTGGCGGGGGGTGGGGTTGTTTAACCATTTAACATTTTCCCTGTGACACCTGCATCCTTGTGTTACAGGTTTAGATAACTACACAAAATGTCCCTTCAAATGAACATAATAAAGATGGGAATTTTCAGCTGGTGGTATCATGGAAGATGAGTGCATAGCCTCTCCTAAAATCCCTTTAAAAAATAAAATGCAATTACATTTTTTTTTTTCTGGATGAGTATAAAGTTAGTTATGACGATAACATACAATTATGGGACCTACTCTAGATAAGGTCAATCAAACGGGCTATTATATCTTTTAATGAGCAGTTTGATCCAGTTTCTGTTGCCCTTAACACAATCTTAGGGGTAGAGATTTAACGTTTCATTTTGAACAGGATTTACAAGAAGAACGTCGGGCGTTGAAAGAGGATCAAAAATTACATCGGAGCAAGGCGATGAAATATTTGATGGAGACAAACAGAAGAAGAAGGCAAGTAACTAGGGTTCCTGTAGTGGAGGATTGTAAAAAAAAATAGAAAACCAAAGCAAAAAGAGTCAAAACCTTGAGACAGATCAATATGTCTCTAGTATTTTCATGTTCACTTTGATAAATAGCTCACTGCTTTGGCCTAGAGGAATCTAAGCTAAAAAGTTTCACCAATCCAGTTTCTTGCTATAGGAGAAATAAAATATAAAAAGAGCAATATTCTGGTTTACTCACTAATTTTTGGAAACTCACTGTAGTCACATCTCATGTAAACAAAGGTAAGTAGCACTTTCATCTTGTGGCTGTGATCTGCATTTCTAGTGTTTTGAGCTTTATTAGCTTCAATGGATGTGTGAAAAATGCACTCGGCTGTACAGCGTGGGCCAGCAGGCAGGCACTTGCCTTCTGAAGTGTGTGCTTTTCTGTCTGCATGGCATAACAGCTGCACAGCCTTCGTGGCGAGGCTTTGTGCTCCCACTTCCCAATAAACACAAAGCAACATCTTTCTTGTACAGGATTATATTTATGATAAAGTTATTTTGTACTGACATCTTAAATAGAGCTTTGCATAGTCTGTCTTTCTGCATACATGGGAATGTAAAGCCAAGAAATATTTGGTGACTAATGGCTTAAGCAAATTATGCACTGACATGTCTCAGTGAAGTGCTGTAAGTAGTTTAATGGGCATAGAGGTCTTTTGCCTCGCACTGAGATGGTGCTCACACGTACAGGGGCTCAGCTGTGTGTGCTGTAGGGGCGGATGGGTTCCTCCTTGCAAGCACCCAGCCTCAAAACAGCTTCCTCGGCCTCTTGTTAACTCATTAATGCTCATGCCCCACAGATCCCCTATCAGATGACTTCTGTTGTACAGTGTTTACTTATTGGCATATGTTCATAACTCATAAGAGAGGTGGTATATATTGTTTATATTGCCATTTTAACCTGATGTGCTGTCAACTTACGTTTTGAAATATAAAGAAAAATGGAAGGGGAGGTATAATCACCTGTGAGTGATTAAAGACAGAGTGCAACCCACAACCTTTGCAGATAATAAACTGAGTCTTATTGAAAAATTAAATACCTAATTTCATTTTCTGGAACAGAACCACTATAGTGCTACACATCTCAGATGAACACTGTTTATTGTATTACTGGTCTTGAAATATTATACTCTAATGTAAAAGCAAATACCAGACAGCCTGCATATTTTTGACAGACTGGTGTAGTTAAAGTAATACTCATGGATACATAAATACATTTCCATATGCATTTCATTGCAGCCTTAAGAAACACAGTATAAATCCAAGTTACTCAGGTGATCCACTTAAAAATTTAGGTATGGTATTCATAAAATAAAGTCGTTTCAATTTGTGATAATTGAGAATGGCATAATTATTAGCACGATAAGCAGTTCAAATGGAAGTCTGTGGTAACTGAAAAGGAGTAGGTTATCTAATGTTAGAAAGGTAGTAAGTGCATACAATGTTACAATCTGTGACATATAATTAAAAACTAAGGGTCACTGTATGTGTGCAGGAAAGTAATTTGAAAATAAAGTTCCTTGAATCTGAATTTTTTCCTGATAATTATGCAGGTAGGAATTGATCGATCAACCATCAGGTCATGTCTCAAATCTGTATATGAGCCAAGTTCCATTAGCTTTCTTACACATGTAAATCTGTTAGATATGATGATGGTTTCTCAAGGGTAGCATGACTTTCTTAAGCTCCACATTCTCACCTGGCAGCACCCAAAGTTATCCCTGCCAGGGATTACAGGTATGTATCAGGAGTTATTCTTGGAACTGCTGGTGTATGATTTCAAAAGAGAAATTGTATCTTTTGTATTTTTTATATGGAGGGTAGGAATGAGTGCACTGTGAAGTGTGACAGTCCATTTTCTGCCTCTAACCTTCACACAGAATGGTTGAGGTTGGAAGGGACCTCTTGAAGTCTTCTGGTCGAACACCTCCACTCAGGAAGGGCCACCTAGAGCTGGTTGCCCAGGACTAGCTTTTGAGGTTCTCCAAGAATGGAGAATCTACAACCTCTCAGGGCAATCTGTGTCAGTGCTTGGTAATAGTTACCAAAAAAAAAAGATATTCCAAAGGAAGCTTCTGTGTTTCAGTTTGGTCCCATCAGCGGGCATCACCAAAGACAGCCTGGCTCTCTCTTTGCACATTCCTTCCAGGTATTTATAGACATTAATAAGGTTCCCTTGAGCCTTCTCTTCTCCAGGCTGAACAGTCCCAGATCTCTCAGCCTTTCCTCCTAGAGAGATTCCTAGTCCCTTCATCATCTTTGTGGCCCTTCATTGGACTATCTCCAGTCTGTCCATGTCTCTCTTGTACTGAGGAGCCCAGAGCTGGACACAGTCCTTCAGCTGTGGCCTGCCTAGTTCCGAGCAGAGGGGAAGGATCACTTCCCTCTACCAGCTGGCTAAGCTTTGCCCAGTGCAGTTCAGGATACCATTGACCTTCTTTGCAGCAAGGCTGGTCCCTTCTCCCAAGTAAAAAGTGCTATAGCATGAGAGGAAATGGCCTCAAATTGCGCCAGGGAAGGTTTAGATTGGATGCTAGGAAAATTTTCTTCATGAGGAGGGTTGTCAAGCATTGGAAAAGACTGCCCATTGGAGCAGTTGCATGTGGTACTTCAAGATGTGATTTAGTGCTGGACGTGGCGGTTCTGGGTCTGTTGTTCGACTTGATGATACTAGGGATCTTTTCTAACCCAAATGATTCTATGTCTCTATGTTTAATGAAGTTCTTAAAGAGGATTGGGCCCAGTACTGACTTCTAGGGTTCACCACTATGTACTGGCCTCCATTAAGACTTTGTGTCACTAATCACCACCCTCTGGGCCTGACCATTCAGATCGTTTACATTCTACCTCTGTGTCTAAGAATTCAACCTGTACAACAGCATCTCGTTTATGGGGATCATAGGGGAGACAGTACCAGCAGCCTTAGTAAAGTCCAAAGAGACAATATCTACTGCTCTCCTCTCATCTTCAGGACTGTCATTTCTTTCTAGAATTTTATCAAGTTAATCAAGCATTACCAAATTCAGTGTCAACCTTTAAGTTTATAAATTTTCTCCTAAAAAGTAAAAGCAGTGAATTCCCTTTAAGAAGAAGTGCTAGTGAAGACACAGGAGAGTTTCTGCTGTCTGCTTAATCTTGTGTCATTTAGGTTCATTCTCTTCATATTGCTTTGTGGAGGAAAGCTTTTCTGTGGGCTTTTCTTTGTGTTTTTTTTCTGGAACCACCAGCAGACCTCCTTTAAACAAGGTTATACCAAAGCACTTTTTAAGCTAATGAAAACTGCATATGCATATGCAAGGTTCTTGCAGATTTAGGTCTTCTGTTTTCAACCTTTTCTGTATGTACTTGCTATGAAATTTTCCCTGACAATCTACTATTGATTTGTTGTCAATACTTCTAAAATGCAGCACCTTCACCATTAAAAATACTCAACTTCTACAAGCTGTGCTCAGTTAATTGGTTTAGTAGTAAAAGACAAAAACATCACTTGCTCAGAAAAGAGCAAGGATAGCTTTGGAAAGAAAAGTCTCAATAACTTAAATCACAGATCTTTTCCAACCCCCCTGATGTCATCTGTTTCTTTGCATCTCTTGTACTGACCAAGCTCCTTAGTTTTGTGTTAACAATAGTACTTAACACAGCAAAAAACCCTAGCCTACAGTTAGTTTATACAAGTTGCCTGAGTATCAAGGAAGTAATTTCTTTATTGTCTCACTGATACATGAAGTTGCAATTTCAAGATCAGATTAAGAATCAAATATTCTCTGGGGCAGTAGCTGGCAGATATTTTGTTTAAATAACAGTATTCTGGAAATAAGAGCTACTGACTAAGCACATACTTGATGCAAATGAATAGGATATCATATTTTATGTTTCTATAACACACTGCTTTTTAAATACCATCTGTCAGTTTTGCTGCGGACTATAGATTTTGTGCTGTTACTGCTCAGTGCAAAATGTGCATCCCATTTTACTGTGATGTGACTGTCTGCAGGTAGCTGGTTCATTCTGGAAATGTAATTGTCTATGTGCATTTTAAAATAAGCCTTACAGTCAGTTATCTTGGTTTAGCATTTTGAATTACCGTGAAATAGCTAATCCATCTCTTGAAACTGGGGAAGGAAATCTATATCAGTTTTCAATCTATTCCCAATCTATTGTTCTTTCAGTAATACTTTATTTTCAACATATGCACAAGCTTTGTGCTCCACCTACTGGCTGATTAACATTGATTATTTAATAAAAGATCTTTAAATTATTCATCAGTTTTCTTGATAGAGAATGAAAAGCAGTCTACAGCCGGAAATAGGAGAACAGTGTCAGCACTCGGTAAACAGAGAGGGCAGAGTGTTAAGAATTTTGTATTTCTTTCTACAACAGAATGGAACTGTGAAAAGTAGATGATTACTGTAACCATGTGGACCTGAAATGCAGTATTGCCATTCCTGATAATGGGCCACAGGATTATGCTGAATTTGCAAGGCCTTGGAACAGATGCATGCCAAGCTTGCTCTCTTTGAACTTTTCTTGACCTGACAGCAGCTTTGTTTTGCTTGGTTCAGCTGTAACAGCAATTTCTCCAATAGACCAGGTGTCTGTGGCTAATTTATTTTGCCTCTGTTTATCTTTTTATTGTATTACCATAGTTTTATATAGATAGCAGTAACAAGCAGTTATTCTATGCAGAGAATGAGATATTTGTGACTCTAAAATAATGAAGTAGTGTAGAGAAATGCAGGCCTGGTACAGTAGCAGAGGCCTTGAAAACTGGAGGTGCAGGATGTGACATGGAGGAGTACAGGCAGGGGATGGTAAGAGATGGCACACAGGCTTGGCACTGGAGACCCCATGGCTATACTCACCAACAGTCAGCTAAAGAAATACAGAACTAGATCTGACAAACCTGGCTTTAGAGGTAACAAAAGATAAAAGAATAATACGTAATATACATAGAAGGCACCATGTATGCAATATTTGGAGGTACTGTGGAGCTACAGATTGACGGTGATACAGCAGAGGTGTAAAAATGTATTTTTTTACAAATATAAAAATTACTCCAAGTGGATCCTAAGGTGAGGGAGAAGAAAGTGGCAACATGAATATCCTGGTGGTACTGCTGAAGGGTCTCCAGATGCTGCCAGTTCACCCTAACACCCCAGCACAACCAGAGTGAAACTACAAGCCTTGGGATGCAAAAGAGCAATGCAGGGATGAACATCAGGAAAAGGGATAGAAACTCAATGTGCGATTAACAGTTCAAACTGTTTTGTCACCATTATTGAGCCTTTTTCTGTATAAAAATATTCTAACAGTATTATTATTTTTCAGTAACAATTCTGGATTAACAGTAATTGGACTCTTAAGATTTGAATTATGCTAACAGAAAAAAAAACTTTACAAGACTGTACAAGGTGTGCTTGGGTTTTGCCTATGAACAAGACTTGGAATGTGACAACTGCTACATAGTGCAGGCAGCCCTCCTGTGAACCTTTGGGGCATATTGCAGGACAGCCCTCTGTGAGCCCCTACAGTATTGTAAGGGTTGGTCCTTCCGAAGCTCTTGTGGCAATTTCAGGCTGTCTTTTTGTATTCAGCATACAATAATCAAAGAAGATGAAGGAATAGATTCAATATGTGTTCCTGGTCTTGGTAAGTGTCTCAGATAAAAATGTTGATTTTTGGGCAATGTCCACAGATCTTTTTAAGGACATAAGATTGCTTACTGTTTGCCCGTGAAGGGAATTTTGAGTGTGACACCACATTCTAGCCTTTTCTTGATCCTACTGTAGTCATCGACTATACAAATACCTCCCTACCTCAATTTTAAAATTACTGTGCACTGGTTTGCAACATGATATGGCAATGGAAGAATAATATCAACTCAGTATCAAAAGGTTCATTTTATAGCATTCCATACACGGCATATATATTCCTTTTTTAATTATCATTCTCATCCAAGGCAGTAGTAAGCAGTTAGTCCACCTGGGAATGCAGCATCCGTCACTTCACTGTGAGACATTTTCATAAAATTAACCAGGAAATAGTTCCAACATCTAGTCATACTGTTTTTAACATAAAAATGCCTTCCACATAATGTGAGATGGTTAAGTATTTTAAGTTTCGTATTCCAAATTCTCCATAAACATTTTGGCAGCCTTTTCAAAAATTGCTGCACTACTGGGTTCTTTATAGCAGACAGAAAAACTGGGTTAAAAAAACACCAGTCAGGAAATTCTTCTGCTAACTATCCATCTTAAAGCCATACTCCTTTACCACTGTTACATCTGTGATATGAACCTAAGCTGGTGGCTTAAGGAGAGTGCATGAACAAACATTTGCTTTAACTGTTTTTCTCTAAGATGTAAATATGCACTTTTTAAATTATTTATTTTGCATAATGCACCTGGGTGCTACAATTTACATTCTGTGAGGTCAAGAAGTTAATAAGGCTTCACTGAATAACTTTAATGCATTTCCTTACATTAAAATAAGATCCTTTTTTTCTCCTTGTCTTTATCCAAACCAAATAGTGATCATGATGAGCTGTGGTGAAAAAGACCTCTTGCATCAGCATTTGGACTTGCTCATTCCCAGCTATATGGAACAACAGTCCTTTTCTTAATGCTCGTTATTAGGGATGTGGAAGAGTGCAGCTAAGTCGTATTAAAAATCATTAAAAAAAAAAACCAACTCTGTCAGAAATTACTTTTTTCTTTTTTGGAGTTATACGCTGGAATTACTCCAGGTGTAAAGTTGTAGAATTTCCCACATGTCTGAATTTAACAACTACAGTTCAACTAAAGGCCTTCTTGATCAGCTTCTAGAAATATTAAAGGGCATCCAGAAGAATGTTTAAAGTACTTACTAGGATAAGCTAGTCTGTTTCCTCTCCTGTGATTTTCATTTAGTCAAGATAAAATTGCAGGTTTCTGTATTAGATTTTAAGGTGAGTGAAATTCATCAATACTGAAAGTGGACAATAAACTCTAGTTCTGCTTTTTAGTTCTAACATGTTTCGACAGCCATGTATATGTGAGTTTTCAAAAGAGTGAAAGTTCTTTGTCTCTCTCTCTGCTATGCCTTGGCTTCCAAGTGGATTAAAGTGGATGTTCCTGTATAAGTGTGTACTTGGGAATTAGTTGGAAGTTTTCCTGTTTTTTTACTCTTGTGCAATTAGCCTTTAAGCTTTCTAAAATAAAAAGTACCTATTTGAAATTATTTTTGTGTTTGTTTTCACAGGAGATCAGTCATCACTTTGAAGGGATATTAGAGTGGGTTAAGTTGAATATTTCAGTTTGAACTTTTTCCCTGAAAAGCAAAGGGAAGAAAAAATAGCTTGAGTTAAGGAGTAGTTCTGTAAAGTAGCAGCTTTGCTCCATTAAGCAAGAAGAACTATGAAGTTCTGCTAGTGATTAGAGTTATAGGAAGATATCTTATTGTGAAGAGAGGAACAAAGAACATGTAGCTAAACATTTCTTCCCACTAATGCTGGATAGAGGGGGACCCTACGTAGTGTACTAGTGACCTGTTAAATCACATTCCTTATACACAGATGGGAAGCTCCCAGCTGTAGTGATCTTTGCATGGCAGGCTTTGGAAGTTTCACTTGAAGACCATTACTTTTACAGTATTACTGCTTTTAGAATAGAATGTTTCCGGGGGAGGGGCATCTACAACCTTTCTGGGTGATCTGCTCCGCCAGTGAGCAGTTTCACCACCCTCACTGTAAAAAATTTATTCCTTATATCTGGTCTGAGTTTACCCTCTTTTAGTTTAAAACCATTAAATATGACTTGCCTACGTAGGCACTGTGCCAGTAAATACACTGGATATATTTCACTCAAGGAGATAATTTGTCAGTAAAAGTTGGCAATTCTGTCAGCAGGAGAAAAGATTCCACATAGCTTCATGAAGCTCATGCCTACTGAAGGAAACCTTTGTGATGACTGTTGTTTTTGACTAGAGCCTGCTTTGCTTTCCAACCAGTGGGAGGACACATTTAACATATTTATTATTAATATTATTAATAACTGATTCTGTTAAATATAGTTTCACATTACTATTTTATCCCATTTTGTGCTGCTAATCTGGTTGTCTTTCAGGAAGCTTCCTAACTACAAGTTGATACTAACTCTTGCATATTTATAGATAAAAGCTGTAGTTCCTTTGTGTTATTTCTAAATAACAACTTTTAACTGTTATAATTTCCCCAAAAGCTTGTGAAAAGCACACAGAGCATTTGCAGTTAACCTTCCTGCTGATCTGCTCACTGTGATACACTTATGTCGTACTGTAAAGGCTGTTGTAAAAGTCACATTGGTGACAAGAACTGGTTGAGTCTGCATGTTAATTCACCTATAAAAAAGAATCAAATCCCTAGCTGAGGCTAAAAAATAAAAATATGTTGTGACTCTTCTTCACCATCCACTGTCCCATTTACATGCAGACAAACTATAAAAATCCAGCTGTGCTGAAGTTAATAGCATTTAATTTATGGACAAGCAAGCTTTTGCACTAAAATGGCAAGTTGGTAAGCAAGTAAGTTACTAATATTTTGGTAAATGTAATTCATAAACATAGGAATGATCTACTTTTGCTTCTTAAACACAGAGCCTTTGAAGAAAGACAGAAGGAAGAAGAAGAAAAAGAACAAAGATTTAGAGAACAAGTTCTACAGCAGAGGAAAATTAAATTTCAGGAGGCAACTGCTAAGTTCCGACGTGCTCATCAGTCCTTTTCTCAGCACAAACAAACAGGTTTTTAAACTAAAAATTATCCATTATTCACAATACAAGTGTTTTTATATTCACAGAATCAGAGAATAGTTAAGATTGTAAGGGACCTCTGGAGGCCATTAGTCCAAACCCCCATATTTTTCTTTTAGTAGAATATAATTGAAGCAAACAGAACAATTAACTTCATTCAAAGCAATTGAATTCACAGAAGCAAAACAACTGACAAGAAGCTCAGATGTGATACATATGACAATTGAGCAGAGGAAATAAAAAGAAAAACAGATTTTTTTTTTTCTGAAAGTTTTATTGTGAGATATTTCAGTATATTCCAGTCACAATAAGTACATGACCTCCTTGAGGTATTGTGGCTTCCTGGGTTTTCCCCACTTTTTTGACTGCAGTGTGCTTGTTGGTTGCAGTACTGTGCTTTCACAGCTGGGTGAGAGGTGTTATAAGGCCACTGACAGTTACTAGGATAGCGTAATGGTTCCCTCTTTGAACCTTTGAATATGAAATATTCAAGAATGTGCATTTTGTTTATCATTAAGTAAATGCGGTCCTAGCATATATTAATATGGTACATAACTTTTTTTTCTGAATTAGTCCACTTTCTAAGCTGTTCTCTTGCTGGGAAGCAATGATCACTTCAGCTCAGTTCCTGCTTTCTTGGAATCAGTGCAGATTGGCAGGAGTTTGTAATAGCATTGGCCAAGTCTAATTTCCCGTCAACTTTCCAGTGTTCAAATGCTTAAGATATGGTCTATTACTTAGGTATTCTTTAACAGATTTACTCTCCCAACTGCAGTTGTGCCAGCTGTGAGGTAATGTCTCTGACTTCAAGATCAAATGTCAGATTAAAATAACAAAATAGAACAGTACTGGTTTAAGGCTTCTTCGTAGCTCTACTGACAGCCCAGAGTGTGTAGCAATAGAATGAATCACAGTTTTTTCTCTTGGTTTTCCTTTATAGAAATTCTGCCTCTGCTACTCTCTACCCTACTTCTACTCACTTGAAAGTGGCAATACATTGTGCCCGTCTAGACTCCTTCTTTCCCCACTGGTTCAATTATTAAGTTACAATTTGGCCTCTGTAAAATATCTGCAAGCCATAACTTTGGCTTAGTGCATGAGTGGAATAATCATGATGTAAAAACAAAGTTAGAGTTTTTAACCTCCTATTTTTTCAACAGTGCTGTTTAAAAGCAAATAGCAAAACTGTTGAATACATGTGTGACTGTAAACACTTAAATAGACTGGGATTTTGTTTCAGAGGAACTTGAGGTGCTCTTATATGTCTAATAATGCTAATCTACTCTGTTTGTTGTAACTATCTGGATTTAAGCTTCCAAACTTCAGAAACTTAACCATTTATGGTAAAATATTCCAATTTTTGAAAACTTTTTTCCCATTGTGTGTTTTTAGCTCTGATCCCTCCAGTCCAGACAAAAGCAGCTTTTCAGTTAGAAGAAGCTCTTAAACAAATTAAAGGATCAGTTTTAACACCAGAACTGTGCTTGCCAAGCATAAACAAAATCAACTTCAGGTAAGCCTTCCTGTTTACTCTGATGATCAAAGGAAGTAAATTTCTTACTGTATTCAATAAACAGCAGACAATTCCCTTTAAGGAGTTGTAGGGCATTTCTCTCGTGGCAAAGAAAGCATTTCTGTGAACTTTTCCAATGAAACATTATGCAACTTCCTTGAGTTGTTTGTGTCCATTTGGTGAGACAGCAGAGGAGATGACACAAGTCTTTTCCCCTCATTGGAATTCTGGGAATAGTCAAGGCTAACCTAGTCTCCAGTCACTTGTAGCCCAACTCAGATTGCCATGGTTATCAAACCGTTTGCTGTTCTCAGAATTACAAAGTATTCTGTCTAGGTGATTTCTTATCCAGATTTTTTTTCCTTTTGACATTCAAGGATACTTTAGTTTATATGTTCACCCAAGGATCTTCTTTCCAGCTGTCCTTCCTTTATATTTCTCATTCTCTACATGTATCAAGAGCACCCTGGTAAAAATGTGACGTGTAATTTCATTTTCTATCACATAAACTTTTCACTTTCTATCACTATACTTTTCACTGTACCCAAACACTGTTTCTGTGGTACCTTTACTTATTACAGAATGTTTCCTCATACATAGTTTATCTGCTGTATTTCCTACTAGTTCCTGATTACCGCTTTCCTAATTTCTATAATTACCTCTAATTTCTATAATATTTCAGCTCAAGGGTCAACAATTTTTTGTTGTTCTTTTCTTATTCCTTTCTGCATTTCACTTATTTTCTGCATGATACAAATTGTGCAGATGTTCAGAACAGAGATAAATTCTGTCTGAAAGGGGTCTCCCTACTTTTGGGCTTCAGTGTGTTCTTCATTGTGACATTAATATTCAACTTGTTTACATAACTCTGCTGATTAATACATTTTCAGGTGATAAACTGGTCAGTTGAGAAAATATTTTATAACTCTTAGAGCTTAACACTCATGCTATTTGTCAGTCAACATTCATAGGACGATTGCAGCAACAAAAACAAAGAAACAAACAAGAAATCTACCTGTTAAATCTAAGTTTAATTTATTGCAAAAAATGTAGATGTTTCTGAACCCTGTCTCAGGTTTCCTGATCAGTTGTCTCATTTCACACATAGGCTTGATTAAGGACAGCATCTCAGTACTTCTTCCCCCTGCCTTTATAATTTCTTTCTTTATTTTTCATCTTTTTTCAAACTGCTTCTTGTGCATCACATTGGTATCTCAGGACTTGTTCAAACCACTTACCATTTCTTACAGTGCTGTCACTCCATTTTATCTGCATAATTTAAAAAATTCACTATCCTTTAATAATGATAGTGTATTCTTTTCCCAATTTTCATTTTCTTAACCTGATTTACTAAGGAAATAAAATTTTTATGTTCATGTTCTTTTACAGTTTGTGTTCCCCGAGTAACCAAATTTGAGAGAGAGCTAAGAATCTTGAAGTTAATTATATTTCTGTAAGTTTGAAATTGCTCAAGGAAAAAAAAAAGAAAATAAGTGACCCCAGCATCAGAAAGGTTTAAAAGTTGAGTCCACTGTGACCTATTGGCAGGTCACAAGAAAGGTGGTACAGATAAAACAGAAGAGCATTTTGAGAAAGTTCTCAACAGTGACGGTTCTTCAAAGCTCACCAGTTCTGAGCTGTAAAGCTTCAAACATTTCTTATAATCCCTTTAATTGGAAATTTTGGGACTGGTAATAACTAACTCATATGAAGTAGTCGATACCTTTCTCTATTTCTATTGCTTCTTACAATTCCACAAACACTCAAGCCAAAAATCTTGTGTCATCTTTAGAATTTACCCTCCCTCAGAAACAGAATGTATAGAATTCATTGACAGTCCCATTTTAAACGAAGAAATGAATACTGTATTAAGTATGCAAGATAAATATAGCTTCAGACCCAACTGAATATCTGTGAATTTTAAAAGATTCTAGAATTCATAATGTCTGTGTTTTAAAAGGCGTAAAAAAATAAATTAAGCAATGGAGGCATATTAACTGCTCTTGGAGAAAGGCAAAAGTCCTGAAACACCTTATAAGTGTATTCTGTGCTCGCAGTAGAGCCATTTTGCTTCTAGTAGGGTTTAAGTATTGAATGCTAAAGCAAAGATTTTGGAGATCTCATTAGCCAACAGACACTGGGATGTTTGTACATTAGGTGTGTAAATGGCACGCTGCTCTTTTTATAAGATATATTTCCCTGTTGGTGTTTAAAATAGCTGTATTTGATTAAGTTCAGTCTTGGGATATAAACATAAACGTGACAAATCAAAAATGGTCTATGGAAAAGTTGGAATGTTGAAACTTTTGTAAATATAAATGGCCTAAACATGTAGAAATTTTTATAAATATAAATGTTATAAACACTCAAATAAATATAAAGAAGGTTCTGTGTGTCCAAAAAACCAAGAAACCACATTTTTGGGGGGCCAGGTGTCAATCAGTCTGGTCCACAAAACCAAAAAGTTTTGGGATAGGGAGGATATCTACCATTCAAAGAAAACAGCATGCAGCTTTCTGATTTCAGTAAATAAATATGTGAAGTTGTTCTCCTTTTCTGCTGTCAGCCATCTCAACAGAAATAATAAGTTCCATTTTAGACTCTCCTTAGGTCACTGCAATTAAGCCAACCCTTTTTGGAGTCTTGTGTAAAATCTCCTGGAAAATACTAATAATCTTAATGATTTGAAAGTTTCCATTTTCCATTGCCCTAAAATTACAAGTGTTGTGATAAATACAAAAAAAAAGGTCTTACTAGATCATTTACCCACTTGAAACAGATCGACTAAATAGAAAAGGGATAATTTTAGATGCAGCAAGAGAAGGCTCAGAAGAAAGACCTTAAGCTGAAGAAATGGATAGAAATGAAGGAAAGAGGTTACTGAATTTCTGTACATATGTGAAACATATATCTTCAGCTAAGAGCTGGTCACAGGGCCTAGCTACACTAGCTACTCTGAAGATTTTTTTTTCAGGCAGCAAATACCAATTCTTTAACATACCACAATACTGACATTACACATCACCAGTTGATTTGGGCTCTCTGGTTACTACAAAGCCTTCTTGCTCTTTGAAGTAAGGGCACACCTGACAGCATCAATACAGTTACATTCTAAATAAGCCAACTTTATGGAAAAATAAAGCCCATTTTCTTGGTTTCTTTTCTTTTTTTTAAAAAACAACCCTCCATGTTCCATTTCTGTAAATTACCAAACTGTTGGCTGACATTTTCCATATTAATGTAGCCTGAGGCAGTCACCCAACAACACAATCAGAAAAGTCTATTTATAAATAACAGAAGAGAAGTTTTAAAATGGAAAGTGTTGGACACTTTCAGATAGTACTAACAGAATTTGTCAGGCTTTCCATAATTTATTGATGGTGTATACTTTTGGTAAGAAACATATTTTAAAGTGTACAGTTGATGCATAGAAATAAGAAGTAGTAATTTGTTGTTTGTATCAAGAACCCCAGATGATGCTTCATCCTCATCAGCATCTAGAAGTGATCCTTTCCATCAGAAGCAGAATTCAGCAATGTTTGGCTGTGATGAAGCGATACAGGAGAGCAGTAAAACAGACATGGATAGTCACCAACTTCTCTTCCAGAAAAATCTGAAAGAAATGCGACAGCTCCTTGAAAAACAGCATCTCAACAACTTGGAGGTATGATATTTTCATGTGATTCATTGCAAGATGCTTTTAAGTGTGACAGAAAGTTTCTTGTATGTGATAAAAATGAAAGTTCTGTTAAGCAATCTTTATCAATTAGACAGCACAGGAGGGCATACTCTACTCTGCCTTATCAACAGATTATTTTTAGTAAAATTATACGTATTTTCCAGTCTGAAGTCAGAGATCTTTAAAAATATTTATAAGAATGTTTTCACAAATTCATCCAAGATACCTGTTGTGTTGTCCTTTTCTTCCTGTTAATGTAAGATTTGTATGTCAGACTTCTTGTCTCTGACATTGGTAGCCATTAGTCGATCACAGGAGTCTTGTGCTACCTCTGAACTTAAATTGATGGTTTTCAGTGCACACCCAAGTTTCTGCTGTGCTGATTGTGACAGCTCAGCACAAAATGCTATCGCAGTATAATGACGGTATGTCAAATGTTGGGGGATTTTTTTGTTTGGTTGTTTTTTTTTCCCAGTGTGTGGTGGTATGTTAGAGATTGACTTCAAGTCTCTTGACATCCTTTTTTGTCATCTTTGGCATAGCTGCAGGTGTTCCAGCACCGAGCTTTTTCTGCCTAAACTCATTTTTAGACTGAAAATCAGTTTAAAAAGTCACCTTAGAAACAGTGAAAATCAAGAACTGAGCTCTAAAGTGATTTCTTAGTACACCTTTAAGTGTGATTTTATATCTCAGTGTTGTCTTTGATTTTGGAAATACTGTCTTCAACATTACATTTTCTGGGGGAAAAAAGGGCATAATTTGGGGGTCATTCTTTTATTTCTATAATATCTACTGGTATCCAGAGTCACAGTATCTGAAATGACCTGGGCTCCATGAAGCCCGTCCCTCTGTTTTGGTCATGGCTGCAGGCATGGAATCATTGGTCACCATAGAGCAAGGGCTTTTCCTTTCAATACAAGCCTATGGATAACTTGTGAAAGACTTTAGAGAGTTCAGATATGGTTTGATATTGATGTTTCTAGCAGCATTCATCTCTGCTTTTGTACCTACTTTGTTCTGATGGTTATTCATGAAAATCTTGAGCAGCTGATGGCTAACACAGAAAATCTCACTCAACTGGAGTGAGGTTCAAAAAAGTTGAGTGGAAAGTATCGTTTGTACTGGCAGTGATTAGTGTTCTTGCTTATTTCTAAGCATAAAAGAAGAGAAAATGACAATTTATAGAAAGGAGCTGATAAACTGAATTCTAGATAACCACTTTACGAAAATACAAAAAGGTCTAAGCTTTTTTTTTTTTTTTTATAATAGCACATTTTCATTTCACTGGTATAGTGTTTGCAAATCTGTCCCTAAATGATGATGCTGAATTTGGCAGTAGCTGCATTAGAACATCTTAGAATTAGAGAACAAAATACATTCTCTTTGAGAAAAATATATAAAAAGATTCTTCTTAATGTATTTTAAGACTTCTATATTGGAGTGTTTTATCAAACAGAATTTTCACTTCCTAATTGAATTCTAAGAAAAAACTGGTATGAATCATGCATCATTTTTTGCTTACAGGTTTTTCTAAGTGTCATCATCAACTTTGGACACTGTATATAGGATAGGAATTTGTGTTTACAAATTAATGTATCTTTGAAAACACCTGTAAAAAAAATTTTGCTTTTTTTCCAGAAGATATTTTTCTGCTGCCACTAGGGGTTGCTCAGCTTCTTTCCTCTGATAAATAGTTTCAAAATGTAAATATTTATACTTCAGACATTTGGACTTTCTTTCTTGAAATTGCATGCATTGGACTCTGACTAGAAAAATAGTCAAGAAAGCTATTGACCATGTTCTAAGGCCTGAGTTTTGGAAGTTTGATACTTGGACTGTGCTGTTGGCTGGTGTGAGTGTGCATTGTGACTTCCTGTTTTGTCAATAGCATTTATAATACTCTTACTAATAAAATTTATGATTTATAATGATTTAGAATACTATTACTGAAATCAGCAGAATTCAGTAGTCTTGCTACTACCTGTTGTCCAAAGTAATTTTTGAAATTAAAGTATTTCACTGTGCACATGCTTTACAACCTAGCCATCCACTGAGATCCTTTGACCTCTCTTTGTTTCTGTTTTTACAGGCCCAACAGGATTATAAAGATTCCTAAAATTCTTTACTTTCCTACAGGGCAATAAAGTTGTATGTGAACCTTTACCAGTAGATTTGCTGTGTTCCCTGCTTTACATCTCTAAATATTTGTACAGATTCATCACCAAGCCAAGGGTTTTAGTGACCCTTCTACCGTTTTCCAAAATTATTTTGCATAAAGTATTGAGAGCTTTTATTTTCTGCAGTAGTTGCATCCGAGCCACTACATCAAGTTATTGTTTTATGTTCATGTGTATGTTTCATTTTGAAGAATTTAATATTGCTAACTTCTTTCACAAAAAAAGGATTTGTCACACAGTCCTTTCCTGGTTTTATTGCATGCATAAATAAAATCTTTAAGGTGGAGCTGGTAGCATGGTCTTTAGGTAAAGCTGCATGCAGCTTTTCACCAAATGACAGTAGTCCCAAGGTGCTTAACTTTTTTTTGAACTGTTAACTGATTATGTTGAAATTTTCCATTTCTGGTACCTGCCTTGAACGGAATAATTTAGATAATTTCCACTAAAATGGCTCAAATGTGACAAGGAATAGTATTGTCCAGGTATCTTTTGTCTTTTTCTTTTTGTCACCTCTTTAATTTCATGGCCATGCAACATTATTTTGGTCAGTACAACATTTCTATGCTCCTCAAGAAAAATACATTATGCCTGAATTAAACTGGTAGTATAATATTTTATCTCTATCATTTCATTTTTTGAACAAAATACTTGAAAGTAAGAGCTAATTCACAGAAAAAATAGGTATAGATTATCACATGGGGACTGTATTTTCCTCTTCCCTGCTTTATATGGCCATATTCAGGTTACTAAAATGGTATCTATGAAATCCAAATTTAAATCCCATTCTGACTGATTTGAAGAAGGATTTTTCCTTGGCTCTCCTTTTTTTCTGAGCATATTGTGCAGTCATTGAAGTACTCAGTACCAGTCTTTCTATGGATACCATTCCGCTTGGAAGAAAAAACTTCAATATTTATTGAAATAGGAATGGAAGGCTAGTATCATATCTGAGAAACTGCAGCCCAAACCATAAGCTCAGTGGGTTATTATTATGTTGTCTCTAATGCAAGAAAAATTTGTATCTCACTGTACTATATGTGTTTATACATGTTACATGTAAAATCACAGAAGTCATTGAGGAACAATGAAGAATATTTTCTAAGTGCTGTTCCACTGAATGGTATGGACATCCCCTGCCTTGCAGGAGTTCACCTGTAAGACTGTTAGCTGTTTGTGTTACTGTGCTTTTGAGTTTCACAGTGGCTGTGAAATGGAGGTGTTTCAGGTAACTGATGGGAAAACTGTAGTATGACTGGAATGAGTTAACCAAGGGTTCCTTCTGCAAGGGGTGTTGTGTCAGTCTAATTCTTCAGAGCCAGAGGCAAGACCAGCATGGAAAAAAGGAGTGCTGTGTACAGAGTCTGTCCCAAGCATCAAGAACTTGTAGAATGATCAGGGCTAGTTAGTGGGAAAACAGATTCTGATGGGGAGGCTTAGCATAAAATGGCATTGAAGCAGAAGTCAGACTTGATTTTGTAGAGACCATTCAAAAACTTGAAAAAGGTTTCTATGGTCACCTTAAATCTGGAAATGTTGGCCATTTTTTCACTTGTAAATGTGAGTGTTAACATTTTTATGTTGATCATTTAAATTATATGACAGACCTGAGCGATTTCCTTACTTATTTTACTCTTGGCAAGACCGAGGTGTTCAGTTTTCCTTGGCTTTCAACCAATATTGTGACAAATGGCTATCTTCCACATTTTTTGAGTAATCCAAAATTCACATGTGCTATAAAGACAAATTGAAATGTATCTCCAGACTAAATTATTTTATCCAAATACTCCAATTTGTTTTGATGGTGTATTCCTCAAGAGTAGGTTTTCAGGTTTTTGGGGAGGTTTTTCATAAAATAACTTATTCCAAGCTTGTGCTGTATAAAATCACATGATAATCTTCATATCTGACAGTCTGGAGTTCATTCAACAGTGTCTTTCCTCAGTTCAAAGCCGCTCCTGAACAGATAATAATGTAGGATTGAAGCTGAAACAGCTTTTCAGTACAAAAGAGGTTGTTTCAGAGTTAGACTAATACATGAATAAGGTTTTGTTTGTGGGTAAGTTATGATTGTTACACATACAGCATAGCTCACAAACCACAGGAACAAGGAAATTGAGACTGTCCTCCAATATGTTCCTGCTCCTCCTTTGCAAGCATATAGTTTTTTCATAAGCATTGCCATACATCTTAGCATGACTCCATTTTTGGGTTTACATTCATATACATGTATCCATATATAAATATGGGAAACATTTATGTATAGCTATGCACTGAAGTATTTTTACCATACTTCATGACTGGTTTTGGAGTGATTTGTTTTACTGCCACAGAGTAAGATGTTCATAAATGTAGCTGAAAGAAAGGAACAGAGTAAAAAATAGCATTATCAAATCTTTAGTGTACTGCAGTTACAGTAAGATGCTTGCTTGCAGGAAGGGGCTGGAAGATATAAATTTTGTCCATATGGATCTGCCAGGATGCTGCATTATGCTAACTTGGTATTATCTGTGATAGTATATACTGGTGTCTCAAGGGGATGTTGGAAAATCTATTGATTTTTCATGAGGATTAAAGTATCAGTCTCCAAAGTAATTTTGCCCCTTTGAAGATGGCAAAGCTGTGTTTTAGGGTTTTTTTTTAAAGATAAGGCTTTTGTGAATTGTAAAGCAAAACAGAATTTAGCTACTTTTTTCTTCCAGTATTCTGCTTGTACCCTAGTAGTCTAATGGTGGCCTGGGTACCAGAAGCCTAATCAATTATTTCATTATTTTTAATATTAATTATTATAAACCTGAAGCAGCACTTCTGTGGTATTTAATAGCTTGAACTTTGCTGGGCAGTTTATGCCCAACATTTGCATATCTCCATAAGGAAGTATGGCTCACCATAAATGAAGTAGAAAATTAAGCATCAAACCAAGCACCCAAAATTCAGAGGACAAGAATAAGCAGAGAGTAACTGGGACCTCTTTCAGAAGACTGAAAGTTCTTGTAACAAACAAAGAATTGTACTATTTCAAACAGTGGCAAAATTTTAAAAAATTAACCTTTAAGTTCAGTGGGCTATTTAGGGAAAGGTAGATGCTGAAAGCTTGTACAACTTCTTATAAATCAAATCTGTAAAGTTCTTAGGAATAATATATATCTTGGAACATATCTGATTGAAAAAAGTTGAATTTGTAAAACAGGTAAGTCACTAAATTTTTTTTTCAAGGTAAGTGATTATATTAATGAAGCATGCAGTGAATGCTGGCAATTACATGAAACTGCCTTATTAGATAAATTTATTTCTAGAAAGGTATAAATATAAATGTTAGAAAATGCTCTTAGATATATTGTTTAGCCTTCAGGTTGCCCTGTATGGAGTCAGGCTTTGCACTCAGTGATCCTTGTGCATCTCTTTCAACTCGGGATGTTCTGTGATTCTAGAAGTATTTCTGTATCTGACCTTTAGGATTTCCTTATATAAATCCACCTTCTGCCTTGGCTGCTGCTGTGCACAAGAGTGGGACCATGTTAAAAACTCTTCCGTCTTTACAATGTATATTTCTAAAAGAAAAAGTAATCCTTTTTCACTGACTGCAAAAATTTGTACTATTTTTTTAGAAAATAAAGAGCTCTGGTAGGGTAGTTCCTCAGCTGAACCAGAGATTATTTTAAAAATTATATTCACACACTGATTCATTCAGGAACTGTGTACTGGTCAAATCATATTAATCTATTCTTTTTTACTGATGCTATGGCTCCAGTTCCTTCAAATCTATTAACTGTAATTATTAAAATGGTTAATGATTCTAGAATTCATATTTCATATCCATGCCCAGTTTTTCTCTATGACTGTTTGCCTTATCATGGCTTTTAATTATGCAGCCCCATGCTATTGTTACATGACAACTTGGTGGGGTAGATGGTGCCTGCTCAAACTGAATTTATTAATGGTTTAGAAACAAAAAAAGGGACTAATGCATTTTGGTGCATAGTGCCTCAACATTTAATCATTTAACAATATTAATAGTATTTAAACCTAGCATTATAAGTTGCACTCCTGGAGCTGAATGACCAGATTAGTGTGTGAGAGTTAGACACCTGGGACAGGGTACCTGAGAAACAGGACTCTGAGTACTGAGATGCTAAAGCGACGGAGAGACAAGTTCAGCTGAAAATATGTTTCCTACACAGTTATGTACATTTACCTCAGGGCTTATTAAGATTGGAAATCAGAATGAAACATTGGTATTCAGTGTTCAGATCACTTTTCTTTTAAAATCCTCTGATAATATGGCTTACTGAAATTGCCCACATGCCTGTGAAATTAGAAGCGAGTTCTTTTTATCCTGAGAAGTCTGAACCTGCATTTCTAGCATCCTGTGATGATTTTACAAACAGGCAAATCAGGTCGTTTCAAAACCTCATAGATTCATAGATATGTAGTTTCTGTATCCTTAGCCTGGGAGGAGATCAGGCACCTAGGCATTAGACTAGGAAAGAGAGCAGTGTTGATAGTAAGCTTTTCTCTGGTCATCCTATACCTTCATAGCTTCTTTGGTGGGTTTGGCACAATAGAGTGGATCTCTTGTGTAAGGTAAGCACCAAAATCCTTTCTCAGTGTAACTTGCTCCTTGAGTTTTCCCGGATCTTCTGAGAAATCAGTATTGTGTAGTGCTATGTACATCATGTTTTTCAAACTCGTATAGAAATGAGATTATTAATTTTGTAATGGACTTTCCCATTCCGTAGTTGGTAAATTTGAAACCAGTTGTTTAGGTACCTCACTGGCTTGGAAACTTAGTTTTTCATCTGTAAGTCCAGTGGTGTCTTTTACGTCACAATCAATGTGAAGTGTAACATGATACATATACACATATAAAAAGCAAAGAATTTCTGTAAAGAAACCAATTGAAATCATCAAAAATACCAAGTAGTGTGAGAGGTGTGACGGGCCTTGGTTTTCAAAGTAGGTTGTAAAAAAATGCAAATTTTTTTCAGCATTTTATCTTCAGCAGAGTGTTCCCATTCACCTCTTGGAATTATGAACAGCTGGCACTTCTTTTGCAGAAAATGTCACATGTAGTAGCTCTTTAGTGTAATAGCATTCTGACAAAGTCTTTTGGCAGAAAATTTGCTTGTCAGGTTCACTTAAAATTTACTTGTTGCAGTGTTGTTCTTTCACTGGCCTTGTGAAAGATTTCTTAGGCTCATGTTTTCTCTTTGTTTTAGTGCTTTACTAAAATGAAATTGCTTGACACAACTGTTCTAAGTCCTAAGACATAAATGTGACCTCTTTAACTCCTCAGAAGTATTCCTTTCCTAGGGATGTGGATATGTGTGGACAAAGGGTTGTTAGATTTCGGGCATTACAACATAAGATAACGCAGGCTACAGGCAATACAATAAATTGTACTTATATAACAGGAAAAATGCAGATCCAGTAAATAACAATATAGTACTCTATGAACATTTTGTTTTCTTATCATCCTATAATGTTCTCACAGATTAAATAAAATTAAGTCATTGGGATTTCCAGGTTTATTTCCCTGCACTTATTGATCACTAAAAAAAGGATAATTGTTGAATGCTTTTTTATGTCTGCAGAAATAGTTCTAATTACACATTGTTACAAGGAAATGCGATATTCATTTGCATTACATAGTAGGCTAAACTGGGACATATGTAAATTTTTAATGAGAATGTTAAGCATCTTTAATGTGTAAAAGGATGAAATTGTATGATGCAACAAAATAAATGTAAATTAACTAAATTTGCATGAACTAAGTAAAAGTGAGTGTGGTTTTAAATGAGAACTCCTTTGTTCTTTAGTTCCTAACATTTCTGGATGTTACCTCAACTGAGATTTTGTTTTCCATACAGTTTTATGAGGAGAGTACTTATTTATATAATGTAGGATCAAGTCTCTTTTCAACCTCTGGAGCACAACTGGGAAAAATTTTTTTTATCTTAATTTGTAGAAGTTGCAAATTTTCTTGCACCCTCCAGATTTATCATTTTAAGCTAACCTGTTGTCAAGAGAAGGCTTTTTAAAATCGATCATTACAATATTTTTCTTCTAACTTTGTCATTTTAGAAACACATGTTTTGCTATACAGGTGCAGTTTCCAAATTAGACAAGAAGTAAGCCTGACACCTGTAATTTCTTTTCACTTTCTTTTCCTTCTGAAAATGTCAAAGTTAGTTCTTAAATTTGGCCTGATACAGGAAACTCTGAGTATATGCCTTTTCCTTGTTTGGGGAAGTTCAAGCAGAGGTTAAAAATATAATTTAGCCAAAAATAAAGGTTAATAAATAACTAACAAAGTGTTATTTATTCTTTTCTATTAGAAAGGCACCGGTAGACATAGGTTTAATTTGAAAATGTTCCCTAAAGGGATCTTTCCCTACACTTGCTTCTTTGATCTTCTATTTAGTTTCTTTATCTCAGATCATAACTATAATGGAAGACTGCACCAACTTCTTAACATTTAGTGCAAGATAAGATTTAATTCAATCATAAAAAGTCTTTCAGGACTTACTAAGCTTTTTCTTCTGCAATTTAATATATTTGGACAGCTATAAAATATACAATATTAAGATATAACAATTTTATTGGAATAAAAATTGTTTACTACAAAATTATTATTATTATTTGCATTATTATTTGTTAAAGAATTCTATGTTTGGTGAGTTTTCAAAATGTTAATTCTATGTCATTTCCAGGGGATATATAATCACTTACTAGGTTAACAGATTCTGCTAGTTGAAACATTTTCCATTCAAAGTCACTAATGAAAAAAAAATCTTCATTGTGTAAGATTGCATATCTAATTCAGCTTCTCCTAGTTTTTCACACCAATTTTGTCCAACATAAGGTTTAAAAAGACTTTGCTGCTGAGCTGTGTGAAAGTGAATTTCTAGGAAAAAGTGTATGAGATTCTGAAAATTGTTGACATCCTGTTCTCCTTTATGTTCATGTGTATTTTGAAGTCTCATACTTGACAAAGTATGTATTTTCAACCATCTCAGTGCTTGGATACAGGGAGTAATAGTGAAGAAAACATTTGCATAGTACACACACAAAATTGTCCCTCTGGTGTTTCAGATGGTGCCAGTTGCTTTTATTCATCAACCATTAAAATATAATGGAAAGGCTGGGGAAGTGGATGAGAATCCCCTATGCCCTGGGACTTGATCTGTCCTCATAGAACAGGAATATTTTCTTCTTTCTGAAACACTTGAAGAAGGAGTTTCACCGGGGGTAGTTGTTAATCACTGTGGTTATGATAACCAAGATACTTTTCTGTGTTTGCTGTTACAAGGCTTAACTCCTCATCGCTTGTGGCACTTTGTATGAAAAGAAACATATTCAGTCTAGTCTTTTGGAAAAGTTGCAGTTTGGGGTAGATCCCCTATCAAACCTGCATTTTCATGGATTCTCTTTCAATTTATAACTCAAGTACCCTTACAGAGAATGAAAACCACCCTGTGTCATAGGGAAATTCAGAAACAGTACTGTTGTTCAGATAAATCTAGTTCCTTTTTTGATATTTCAGAATTTATATATAATTTAAGATTAAATTTGTTGAACTATGCTGCTGTCTCCTCTGGATTTCTTTCCAAACTACATAATTTTCTTTTGCAATTTAACATAAGTAAATTTTGACTTGATGGAAACACTTGTGTGGATATGACCCCAAGTCATAAAAACACCAGGCTCAATATTGATTTAGTCTAAGCTCTCATTAATGAAAAATTATTATCAGCAAAGCCACATTTCTGTTAAATCTGAGAGAATGGTTTTTATGCCTATATTTCAGAATTTTCATCAAGAAGTCAAAGAAACAGATGATTCAGAAAGCCTGACGAGCCTTGACAGTCTTGAGGCTGGAGAACAAAATGGAAATTGCACAATACCAAGTGAATCATCTTTTACTACACAGTGTGACTGTGCCCTGTATGATCCAGAAAAATGCCAGACCAGGAATAATGGTTTACTTCACACGGATCAAAGTACCTCTAAAAACGCACATCTAAATAATTGTCTGAGAAATGTAGATTTGCAGCATTACCACAACACACCTATTCATGATCTTTTAGCTAAACATAATGTTCTAACTCCTGCTGAACATGTAAACCCTTCACAAGAGGAATCGTCTGCTTCTCACACATCTGGAAAAAAACGTGCAGAATTCTCTACCTCTGGTAAGCAAAAGAGCTCTGTAAGTAATGCATTTAGTTTTCTGCAAAATATAAAAGACAGAAGCAAGTTGTCTTCTGGAACAGCTAGCACAACAGCCACTGGTCGTCCTGTTTTCAATCCTAGCAGAGCCTGGGACAGCCCTGATTCTATTCCAGGAGAAAGAGTTCAGGATCTGATGCAAGATCAGAATTTTAAAATGACCCCGCAGGAGAGAACTAAATCTATACAAGCATCCAGTCAACCTATTGCAACATCTGTAATCTTATTTCCTAATCAGGGATGTTCCACTGGCATTCCAAGCACAGCTGATACATTACTAAAGGACAAAAACATCAGTACAGGCTTTTTAAAAAATACCTCAGGAAAAGTGACAGAAACAAAAGAAATAAATATTAAATGTATGAATGATAGAATTTCAGAAACATCTTTATGTCAGGACATACCAAATGCCTCAATTCTTTTGGAAGCTAAGCAACAGAATAATAAAGAAGAAGGAAAGGGAAATATAATTGAAACTATGTCCCTGTTGTCTGATACAGAGTTCAATTCTGATACTCCTGCACAGGACAAAATCCTGAAAAATAATATTCTTGAAAGAAAAAGAGCAAAGTTATTCACAAGTATCTTAAAGAAGGATTCTAAATATGAACCCAGTCATTTCAAAGCTGTGGTTACAGACCATGTGATCAGTTTTGGAACTCAACTCATGTCATCTATCAGAGACAGTGTAGAACTTGCAAAAATAAAAAAGAGAAGTGCAGAAAATGAAAAATGCAATAGGAGGCTAAGATGGTGTGATCAAATTGACCAGATAATAATAGAAAATAATGAAAAATGCTATGAAAGAAGCATTAGTGAAATATCTTCTTCACTGCTGCAATGTGTTCAAACTGCAAATAATGCTCCTAGGAGTAATTTAAATATTGTTGCTCAGCCTTCAAACCCCACGTTCATAAAAAATCATCAGGAAAATTCTCATGTATCAAAACCAAATGTTAATACTGAAAAATCAAATAAAGAATACCCATCTCAGAATATATTTATGTCTACTGGATCCTTTTCTGCTAAAAAAGCTTGGATGGTATCAAAAGATGAAGCAAGTAAACCCCCGATATGTAGCAGTAATTCTAAAATTAGAGAAGGTAGTCAACTCAAAAATAAGGCAAAAATAATCAGAAGAGCAACATCTGTAAGAGTCCAGTCACGTTTTATGCCCAAGAAGAGAAGAGGCACTGTGATCCAACTGCAGTCAGCCACTGAAGCCAACAAAACTCAAAAAGCTCCTGGGAAATTGCTCACATCTCACCCACCTTCCACACCTCTGCCAGGAAACAGAAGTGTTGAAAACACAGCCAGCCCTGGGTGTCAGTCACTGCCGCCTCCAAGCCTGCAAGCTACCACTGCTAGCGGCAGTGATTTCAATGACAGGCATGTTGTGCTAGCAAATCAGGTTTTAAATAGGAACAGTGCAGAAAAGAGTGAGAATACTGCTGGTTGTGCTGGCTTGGCCGCTGCCATCTCTACACCTGACTGCAGCACGGCCAAATACAAACCTTGGGCAAAAAATACTTGTTCTGTAAATAATGTTCAGGCAAGCACCTGTCAAGATCATTCAGTAACCTGCACTGAGAGAAGACCTGTTAACACAGAAAATGGATTACATCTCCATCATATCCCAGCAGCTGGAAAAACAAGCACCTTCTGTCACAGAGCACATTCTGCCCGCACTCCAAAAGACTCTGCTACTGGTAAGAGTCATGTTTCTGGGTCTGGTGTGGGGGGAATGTTCAGACAAAAGTCTTCTTCAAATACATCACAAATTTGTTTTCAGTTAAAACATCCAGCCTTTCATCCATTCACACACCACAGCCAGTTTTAACAAGCTTTCACCATTTGTCATTGTCATTTCTATTCTAGGGGCGCCCAGAGGCCTCTCAAACGTCGATCCTCATTTCTAATAGCTCTCTGCAATATTATATGAAAAGGAAGTCTTTTCCCTGAGATTACATTCATGACTAATGAGCAGATGTGACAGGTGGTCTAAATAATGATATAGGAGGAAGTGACTAAGTTTATACAAGCAAGTTTTACAAGGTAACTGAGAGTCATAGCTTGTTGTCCAACAGTCACTGCCACATGAGAGTGAAAGAAGTGTGGTTCTACTGTGTTTGTAAAATGCTGACACTGTAAATGCCTGCAATTATTGAAACTTAGTCCCAATAATACTCTTAAAAGATGAGCAAAAATTAAAGGTAAATTAAAATTAAAGAGCTTCTGCCAGGCAAACTTTGCTCTGCTGCAATGTCTGATTTATAAAGAATTTTAACAAATTTGCGGAACAATCCTTCATTTATTAAAAATTAACCTTGGGAACAATATGATGCACAGATTGGTTGGTAAGATATAGGAAAGATGGATATGAAATTTTTGGGAGAGTAAACTTTAATCTCCTGGGATTTATATTTCAATTTACATTTCATGCTCTTTTATTTGCCTTGTTTGCCCTGTGCAGCTTAGCTATATTCTGTGCCTTGGGCACTGATGATATCCTTGTACTTATAATTTCTATGTAGTATGCTGGTTTGCTTTCTACTGAGTGCTGCAGCTGGAGCTCCTGAAGCTGTAGTCCCTGCTTCAGGTACAAGCAGTACTCCAAACTGCTTCACATACTGGGACCACTCCAAGGATTGCCCATGCAACTCAAAAATACTTTCTAGCAAAATAATGAATACCCATAACTTTAAACCCCCCACATTTCTAGTTTTATCTACAGTAATACATAGTTTTAACTACGGAATGATTGGAACAACTCTGTTGTGTAAGAGTGCATTCAGGCAGGTGAATATTCTTGGCCTAAAGCAGGGATGGGAAAAGAAAAATATTATCTGCTTGTCTGTTCCAGTTCAAAGCCAAACAGGTAAGTTTAAGATCTGTGTGACTCAACCTATTTGATTTTACATTGGAAATGAATGAAGACTTGCCTTACCAAGCCTTGCCTCCAGCAGAGATTCCTGCCTCTTGGTGACCTTATCTGCACGTCAGATCAATGAATCAGGAAACGTCCTGGGTCCAAGTTCTGCACTACTAACAGTGTCTTCACTGCAGCTTTAAATGCTACATCCCCAGCGTCACATACCTCCAGCTCTTTTAGAGAAGGGCTGAGTAACTGCTTTTTAAAATTTATGTGGGTTGCCCTCTCTAGTATCTGCTTAGATTTTGTGTTTTGAAAGTCTGCTTTATTTTAAATCCTCTAGGTAACTCTTACTGACTTGCTGTTACTTGTTCAATTGCCTGCAAATGCACATAGACACCACAGTCTTTGTTCTGAAGTGTTTGCTGTGAGACTGAATACTGCATTGCTCTCTAGTAAAATATCTGCAGAGTTCCGTGAGGTCTGTGAAGACACTGTAGAAAATGTGATCTGTCGCAATGCTTGGCCAAATGTACAGAAAGTGCGAACCAGATGAAGAAATACAATTGGTGTCTATGAGGATCTTAATTTAGTTTGGCTTCCAGGCTTCAAGTTGTATATCTTCTGCCTGACACACATTATACTGTAGCTGGATATTAGAATTTTTAACACGATTCTTGTTCAGTCAGTAAAGGCTTTAAAAATGTGTTTAACCATTAGCCTGTGACAAATATGGGGCTAATTAACATGCTTATAGTTAAACAGCAATAGATTGCTCAGTATCTCATTCCCTTAAAGATATTGATGGTTATTAATATTTTGTCTTTTATGTCTCAAAGGAATCTTTTCCTTGGCATTGATCTAGTATGTCTTGCAAACTAATTAAATTAAGTATTGATGCATACAAATAGAGCAACTTTGAATTCTATTTTTTCAGAAAAGCATTACATGATTACTCATATAACAAGGGGGTTCTTCTTTTTCTTTTATTTTAAGTTTTCTCTTGTATATCTTGTATATCTTGTATTCAATACAACATGATCTCCTTTTCAGGTGCTATTCAGCACCACGTATTGTGTTACAATAATTTGCATATAACTAAATGGCAACCTTTCAAAGCTCATGTGTCCCATGTTACTATTGATGGCAGCAGCCAGATGACTAGTTTCAAATATGTTTCTAGGATCAGTTGTTTTCTTTTTCTGTGAATGATAAGAATTCTGCTTAAATGTCACTGTAATAACCACAAAAGAAAAAAAATTCTGTTAGAATCAGTAAAGCATCTCTTGGTCAAATTATGAAGTGCTGTGTATAGGTAAAACCTTATAAAATGAAGGCCTTGTTGCCCCTGTAAAATCATGGCTCAGGCCTGTTACTTCGGCTAAGTAGAAAAGGACTGTGGGAAAGAGACACAGCTGAATTAGGGGTAGGAAAACGTGCTGCATGACCATCGTGTGCTCACATTGTGGTGTATGGGGGTTGGTTGAATTACGTTCGTTGTGCCTTAAAACTATGTAAACAGATAACCGGCTACCTGCTTAAAAAGGCCGGGTTTTTGCTGTAAAGCGGCTCTCCTTTGCACCCGCCTGGGGACTCTGTGTCACTCCTTATTGCAACAATGAAGGGTACATTAAACTGCACATATAAATATCTATTATGCAAGTAAATTGGTAATTTGTCTTTCCAAGTTTACATCAAGTAACTCCATTTACAAATCTAGTAACTGTGTTTACAAATAAGAATATAGTATCTGCTTGGTATGTAGATTCCTGAGTTGCACATGAAAATACTAATTTGCATCTCCAGTTTGCATGCATGAAAGTTTAATTAAGAACGTAATTTTAATTTTGAAACTTGACACTTCAGTTTTGAAAATGTGTTGCTACACCAGACAAAACTGAGATAAATTTGAAGTACAGTGTCAGGATTAGACCTCTCTGGCTGAGGGAAAATGCTACACAGCAGTACTGCCTTTTAAAATTAACACAAAGATGTATGAATTAATAAGATTAACTACAAAATCCCAAGCTACAGAAAAAAGATTTAAACCCATGACTTTTAAACCTCAAAACACCTGTGAGGCCACATCTGGAATACCGTGTTCAGTTCTGGGCTCCTCAGTGCAAGAGAGACATGGACATACTGGAGAGACTCTAGTGAAGAGCCACAAAGATAGTAAAGGGACTGGGGCATCTCTCCTATGAGGAAAGGCTGAGAGAGCTTGGAGAAGAGCCTGGAGAAAAGAAGGCCATGGGGAATATTACCAATGTCTATAAATACCTGGAAGATAGCTGCAAAAAGGACAGAGCCAGGTTCTCTTCAGTGGTGCCCACTGAAAGTACCTGAGCAATGGGTACAAACTCAAACACAGGAGTTTCCCTCTAACATCAGGAAACTTTTGTTTTTATTGTGAGAGTAACTGAGCGCTGGCATAAATTGCCCAGAGACTTTCTTGAGTCCCCCTCCTTGGAGTCACTCAAAAGCCATCTGAGCATGGTCCTGGGCAATGAGCTCTATGTGGCCCTGCTTGAGTGGGGGCACTGGACCAGACAATCTCAGAAGGTCCCTTTCCACCTCTACCATTCTATGATTTTGTGAATCAAGAAAACTTTGTGAACTACTACATGTTTTCTGCACGCTAGTGTGTAATCTTAATGAAAGTTGAATCCATTAACATATAGATACAGCAATCTATCAACAGTGATTTACTGTGCTGGGCAGTTAGACTTTAGGATTATTCTCTAAGTGTAATTTATTTTCTAAAACATTACTTACTTGATATTTTTTATATCACAGCTCACCTTTCATTCTTTTTACTTGGTAACACCAGCTTGTATCTTTGTACAGACCATCTTTCTTATCTGGGACTCAACATGCAGCTTCACTTAACCTGCTTACGTCCACATCCAATACAGTTTAAGGAGATCAGATGTAAACATCTGAATGTGGACAGAGACATTTATTCACCATTATTAGTTTTGCTACTACTATATTTATGATGTTTTTTACATATTTTTGGTTTACTTTTGTCTGCGTGTCATTTAAGGTGTTGTTCCTGTTACAAGACAAAATCAGGTTTTTGACAACTGTGAGAATGAACACCAAGCTTTTCCAGGATGCAGAAGACAAAGAGTCATCTCTAAAAGACGGAAGCCTGCTCATCATGCACAGGTTAATGTAAAATACTATAAAAATTAAAAAGCTTATTTACCTTAAAAATGGAAAGAGTTTCAGGAATATCAAAGATTTGTTACTGTCACATGATTTTGAATCAATGTGCTTAGTCAGTTTGTTGTCACTGCTAATGATAATAATAAAACCAACTAGAATACATCGCTGTATTAGTGTACAGTAATTTTTTTCACTTGAAAACATTTGGTAATATGAAATAATAAACAAAACATGTTCAGAAAGTAGTATAGTTACGTTAAATTACACTTAAAATGCGCTCACAATATTTTTATAGAATTCATTAGGTGCTGTCCAGTTGAGTCCCATTCAATCTGCATTTGATCCAGTACAAAAGATGAAAAACATCTATAAATCTGAGGAAGGTATAGTAACACAACTCACTTTAGTTCTTTGTTATACATAAAGTGGAATGACAGAATATATCCACTGTGTAACATGACTTGTGTCTTTTGGCATCAGTGATTCTAAGAAAATTCTCTAGAGCAATTTTTTTTCCTGTAATAGCATCATATAGCATGATATTAATGGCCTTATAAATGTTTTACAACATATATTCAATTTTCATTCCATTCCTGTTTGATTTTAACTGTACAGTAGCTGTATGTGTCACATATAACTGTATGATATGGACAGGTATTGCTTGCTATCATTACGTATTTCCAAACTCATTAGGACTTGCTCTGGTGCCAGTTGTAAGATGTATTAGTGTTCTTAGTAATTTAATTTTCTAGCATATCATGTTTCTCGATTTTGCCACCTTTTTCTTCTTTTAATGTCAATTTTATGTGTTTCACAGACCTATGGTCATAAAAACAAGCAGCTTATTTAAATATTTAAATAAGCCCTTCTCATTTGAAGTTCCCCCTGTAATCTCTTCAGTTTCAGAAAGCACTTCTCAGTTTCTAGTGGCAGAAAAACTAGCAAGTACACCAATTTCAGAGGGTGAAATCCTGGCAGCCATGGACCATGTGGAGCCAGCCAGCCAGCCCTCACTGCTTAACAGGGCTCTGTGTCCAGGCAGGAGTGCTCTTTCAGTAGAAGAACAGAAGATTTTCCAGTCTCTGGATTGTCTGAATCAAAAGCTACAAAGTAAGCTGGATAATAAATAAGGTGCTACATCAATTGATTCAATAACTTTATATTTTGTTGCCATAGATTTTTTTGGATTAAAACCAGGAATCCTTTAATAGAAAATTTTTATATTATTGTTGTCGTTGTTATTGTTGTTGTTTTACTAAATGTAGCAAACTGTATCAAAATCATTGAAACCCTTCTTTAAGTCAGTGAAATTAATTTAAAATAATGGTGACTTTGTCTTGGTGAAAAATAACTCTAAATGTGATGGGAGGACACCTTCAGAAACTGGCTCAGCCCAACTGTAGATGTTGTTTGTAAGAGATGTTTGTCAAAATTGTTCTTTCAGTGTGCATCAGGTGCATCAGTCTCACTTGGAAATCTGTTCCAAAGCTTATCCATCTTGATTATTTTGCAATTCTTTTTGCAAATTATTGCCCTCTTTATTATATGTCATATAGTTTTGCAAATGTAGCCCTTTATAATGAATGGGTTTTCATTTTCTTAGTCCTAATATTTTAGAATGTTCCTCCTCTCCATGAATTCTGAAAGGTCAGAAGTAATGAGTTCTGACATTGCTGCAGATAAATCTAAATGTTTAAGTGAATATTACTTGTGCAACCATTTTAAAAATGTCAAACTTACTTAAGTGTTCTCTAACTTGTTCTTCCTCTGTGCCAGGTGGATTTCTTACCTGCTTAGTACTGGTGTTCTTTATATGAACTCTCCAATCACAGCTTCCATTTTGCTGAAGAATGTGGGGGAAAAGTCTGTACTTGTTCTTGACAATTTTTTCCCCAGTGATTAATTAGCTAACACTTTCATTAGTCATCCTATGATAACTAATACACTTGTAGAACAAACTTAAGACTTCTTGAGTCTCTTGCTGCTTTATGATTTACTTTGACCTATGTGATCACACAGGTCTTCCACTAAAAATTCACATTAGTTTGGCATAGTTTCGGTATTTTGTGTGCTCCATCCTGTACTTGAAATCATTCAGGACCTTATGACTTAGTCTCTTCACTGGTCTGCTTGGCTTTTTGTATGACTGGAATAACTGCTTGCCATTTGTGCTGTACATGGAATTGCCAGCTCTCCTGAGTTTTACATTTTCCTTGGACTTTCTTCATATAAAATTTTACATGCCAATTACTTGAATTTATTAGACTCTGCTTTCTTGAAGTCCATTGATTTCATTTTACTATTCCACTACTATTCCTTCTGGACGGCACCATTTCATGGTCAGGTTACCCAAGTTTACCCCTTTATTGACTAGAATCAAACTAAACCAGGGCTTTTTAAACTTCTGCACACTATCTGTGCATTTCTACATTACATGGTGAATAGTGTGACTTTGAGGAAAAAGGCTTCAGTTTCCTATAAACGGCAACAGCAGAATTAAAGATCTTTGCAATTCTATAGAAATATTCTGCAGCTGTAGCTTGCAACTGTTGCTCTGTCAAACAGTGGTTCCGAATTTCATTGTATTATAACCTGTGTTTATTGCTTCCAGGCAAATGGAAATGAAAAATTCCATTTTTTTGCCAGAGAGGTGTTTTAGATGAGATGTGCTCAGGTTAAGAAAGTAGATATGGAAGGAGAAATATGAGCATATAAAACTAAATTTCTGTATAAGTAACAGAGAAATGACAAAGAAATAGAGGGAAAGGTAAATTCGGCAAAAGAACTGGGAGCAAGAACCCTGAAGTTTTCAAAGTGTGAAAAGGAAAACTGTAAGAGAAGTACATAGGAATATGAAAGAAACAATGAAAGAATCATAGGAGTTAACAGATTGCAAATGAAGTAACTGTGAAAGTTAGTGTAATACATAAACATATGTATGTATCTCAGAAATGTAATTAGCTTGCCTAATTATTTGGGGATTAAAATTGGTAATAGGAAACTGAGAAATTTTACAGGTAGACTTACATGTAAGTACTTGCAAGTAAGTAAGTGTTGTAGGTACCTACATGTCATACAAGTTCATTGCCTTTCTAAACTGTGACCTTTTTGCACCCCTTCTTTTGGCTTTGTGTTCACTCATTACCAAATGAAGTGACTAAAACTGTGTAGTTTTATATTGGTCTTTTTAATGAACAGCAATCACTAGCTAATCTACATCTGGAATACTTGTTGCCACCTTAGAGTAGCTGGCATTCTTTTCTCTAGCTTTAGATTTCTTTATTGATACCAAATTTTTGTTCATAAACTATCTAGATGCAAATTTTAAAAGTAGAGATATGGCCTATACTTCAGCAGCTGTTGGTAGGGGAAATAAAACCAGTGCTGTTAAATTACCTTTTCACAAACTTCAGAAAGTTTTGAGTTGAATATTTGACTGTGAATCATATTTTTATTCAAGTATTTTGTTTATATAATATTCATTATATACTTTCATGCTTTTTTCAGTTGTTCAAGAAGCCATTACCAGAAACCCATTTGCTTCACATGTTTTGCAGATAAGTAGCCCTTAGTAAGTATTTAATTTAAATGTGCTCAGCTTTAATTTCTACAAACTAACCTTATGGCTTATTTTATTGTAAAAATATAATTGAAAATACTGATATCGATCTGTTCATCTGGCTTGCCATATTTTCTCTTTATGTAAAAAAAGCCCTAACAAACATTTATAGTACTGTATAGAACTTTATAGTACTGTAAACAGGTTTAACAGTTTATATCAGACTGCCTCATCCTCTGGCTTCGTTTTCACTTTGGTATCTGAAGACACTTGCCAAGTCCAGGACGTTCTAAGAACAGTAGGAACAGTAATTTAGTAGGGTCCATTTGAAGTATATATAAGTCATAAATATTTTGTATTTCTTAATAACATAGAGAGAAAAGAGGTAATTATGCATGGCAGTGCATAAAATAATTGTTAATGCAATAAATTCTTACTTTGACCTGAAGATATACCATTTTCTCTAAGTGATAGGTATTACCTTTCTTCAATAGGTATTTATATTTTGTTTCGTATATTCTAGGTTTTGTCAGTTTGAAACAAAATATGATACCTGGAATGTAAAGAAATGAATCGTCAGATGAGCGTCTGAAGTACAAAATTTACATTTCAGATGTTCAGTGTATGATGCAGGAGTTAGTGTTTATAAATCTGTATCATCAGTCTTCTCCTGTATTATAACTTTACACTGAAGAAAAATTATAGACATGACCATATACTTAGAAACATAGAATCATACAATTGTTTTGGTTGAAATAGATCTCTCAGATCATCAAGTCCAACCATTAACCCAGGACTGCCCAGTCCATCCCTAACCCACATCTTTAAGTGCCACATCTACACATCTTTTAGATACCTCCAGGGATGGGGACTCCATCACTACGCCATGGAGCATGTTTCAATGATTGACAACCTTTTCCATGAAGAAAATCATCCTGATATCCAATCTAAACCTCCTCTGACACAATTTGAGGCCATTTACTCTTGTCTTGTCACTTGTTATTTGAGAGAAGACACCAACTCCCACCTGGCTACACCCTTCTTTCAGGCAGTTGTAGAGAGCAGTAAGGTTTCCCCTGAGCCTCCTTTTCTCCAGGCTCAACACCCCCAGCTCCCTCAGCTGCTCCTCATAGGATTTCTGTTCCAGACCCTTCCCCAGCTCTGTTGCCCTTCTCTGGACACACTCCGGCCCCTCAATGTCTTTCTTGCAGTGAGGGGCCCAGAACTGAACACAGGATTGGAGGTGTGGCCTCAGCAGTGCCGAGTGCAGGGGGACGGTCACTGCCCTGGTCCTGCTGGCCACACCCCTGCTGATCCAGGCCAGGTGCCATTGGCCTTCTTGGGCACCAGGGCACAGCTGGATCATGTTCAGTGGCTGTTGACCAGCACCCCCAGGTCCTTTTCTACCTGGGAGCTTTCCAGGCACTCTGCCCCCAGCCTATAGCACTGCCTGGGGTTGTTGTGACCCTAAGGGCAGGATCCAGCACTTAGCCTTGTTGAACCTCATATAGTTGGCCTTGACCCATCGATCAAGACTGTCCAGATTGCCCTGCAGAGCCACCAGCAGATCAGCACTCCCACCCAACTTGGTGTCAGCTGCAAAGTGACTGAGGATGTATTCATCCCCTCATCCAGATCATTGATAAAGAACTGGCCCTAGCACTGAGCCCTTGGGAAACCCACTTGTGCCAGCTGGATGTAACTCCAGTCACCACTTGTCTCTGGGCTCAGCCAACTAGACAGTTTACCCAGTGAGGAGTGCATCCATTCACACCATAAGCAGCCAGTTTTCCGGGAGACTGCTGGGGGAAACTGTGCCAAAGACTTTACTAAAGTTCAGGCAAACAATAAGTACAGCCTTTCCTGTGTCCACTAAGTGGGTCACCTGGTCATAGAAAGAGATCAGGTCAGTCAAAGAGGACCTGCCTTTCCTAAACCCAGGGCCTGATACCCTGGTGGTCCTGTACATGCTGTGTGATCACACTCAAGCTGATCTGCTTCACATACTGCATATACTTTACTGGATAAGCTGTTACCAAAAACGTTAGAGAAAATATTCTTTATTCATAAGGCTTTTGCAGATTTCTGAATTTGAGACTAAAAAAGCCCAGGAAGCATCCCAGCGCCTAAATTCAAAATGAATGCCTGGGTCTGAAGTGGGACTGTGAAAAGACCACAGTGCATCATTGCCTTTCTTCCTGTGAATCTGAATAATAGGTGTGACTTGGAACCTCAGCTTCCTTTCTTCTGTCTCCTATCTTATAAATTTAGTGTTTTATGGCTAAACAACTTGTAAAGTTAGCATTTTTCTGCACAGTTACCTTTATTGGCTCTAACTGTGTTTTAATAATGCATTTTTGAGCTTTTTCTCTGGTCTCTCATGGTCTGTCCTACATTAAAAAAAAAAGGGAAACAAAGCTGTTCTCCTCACCAATGCATTTCGTGGCTTTCAGTAGTCAGAATTCTTTCTTGGCTGACTGGTCTGTGACAAAGCTTTCTCCCACTAATTCAATCTACAAGATTTTTGTTTCATGAATAAGGTATAAACACTAGATATTACTCAGGCTCTCCAGTCTCTGGAACTGTAAGTTCTCTGATGGACATTTAAGACCCTTCTTTCACTACAAATATAGACTTACACATTAAAACAGGTGTCCAGCTATAGATATAGATCCAAATCTCAGCCACTGTTTTGGAATTCTTCTTGATGATAAGAATGAACTGTCATACAAGTACCCAGCTTGTATGAAAGAAAAGGTACAGATGAATGAGATTTCATCAAATCTGCTAGGAGAAACAATGGGGTTTTAAATTTTTACTTTACCAAGAGAACAACCTGTTTCAACTGTCCTTGTTTCAGAGCACCCAAATAACGGTATGGATATTTACTCACTAATTTCTGTGAAGGACATTGTACTCTTTAATACCAACCTCTAAATCCAGATGAAGGTATGCAGTTGTTTATATAATGGAAAACAGATCACATGGTACCATGAAATGATGTTTCTTGAATGTTATCACATTTCTGTTTATATACATGTATATCTCATTATTTTCCATTTTATTATAGAGTATTCATCAGTCATATCCTCCCCTTGGGTGAGCCCTGCAATAGCCTCACAGCAGTACCAGAGTACCTCCAGCTGGCAACCCACTGCAATTGTGCAGGAGACACTGACATTATCTGCTACAGGATTTTGTGGCTTTATGTACTTTATATGCAGTGTGTATATTGTTTGACACTACAAAATTAGCAACAAAATTAAGAAGAAAGCAGAAACTCAAATAATGAATGTCAATTGACTAGTAAGCATTTTTAGGATAACTAAGTCTATTATACTCTGCACTTTACTGTAAAATTAATTTTAAAAAATCTGTCTGAATTGTTATGCCAGTTCTGGATTAAAGGCCTTTCGTTAACCAGCATGATACACCTAAATCTGTGAAGTTAGTTAATTGCTAAGAAATGGTGACTTTTTAACTTCTCCTTTTTCACTTCCTCTGCTGTTTTGGTACAAAGTAGATAAGCATTCATAGAATCATAAAATCACAGAATCATTTTGGTTGGAAGATCATTGAGTCCAACCTGACACCACCATGTTTATCACTAAACCAAGTCCCCAAGTGCCAAATCCGCATCTCTTTTTTTTTTTTTTAAACGAGCAGAATCAGTCAACAAATCTAGGCTGGTGATTAGCTGCAAGAAGCAATAAAAACAATTTACGAAATCTCTCAATTTATAACTCCCTATTAGATGCCTTACTTTCTGTTCATATCTACACAGTAACAATTGTAGGGTTTTTCTGGAGGGTTAAGCACTCCCGTACTTACCAGAGCTGTTCGTGAGCCCCACACAGTGTTACTGCTAGTCTTTGAAACAAAGTGTATGGAAGCTTAGGAGAGCTTTATTTTGGGAGTGGACTCAGCACCATAACAGTGCAACCACGGGAACGTGTCCACCCATTTAGAGACTGATATTCTGTAAACAGAATGCATCTTTCCGAAAGAAGCTCTTAAATTATTATTTGGCAAAAATATTTTAAAAACTTTGTTGTTCCCCATCATACCAAGATCATCATATCATTGTCTTTAAAAAGTGCTGCCATTGCTTAGGAAGGAACCAGCCTGTAAGAAAAAGAGAAGAGGAGAACATGTGCCCATCGTAAAAATGGACAGTTTATCAGGGTTTAGAGCTACCTGCTGGTGCATTGTGTCAGCCAAGACTAAGGTGAACTGCGTATAGCAAAAAACACAGCTGAAATTTTACAAAGAAGGTTTAGGGAAAGATTGATTTTTTTCAATAAAATATTTTGGAGAATGGAATAATAAGTAATAAATAACCTTTCTCCTCTAGCTAGGCATTGCAACATCTTTGGAGGAAAAATCTGACAGGCTTAAAGGGGCTGACTTCAGTCTGTTAAGATAAACTGTATTTAAACATCAAAATTGCAGAAACTTGGTTTCTTATGACCACTGTTGCCATCTGTTCTGACAGTTCTGCCATAAAAAGGAGACTATAGCTGAAGTCCATGTGCCTAAAGGATTTTGATGTGCGTCAGTACTTACTGGGTCTTTGGTGCTCAAATAAATGTAGAATTCCCAGCAAAAGGCACAAAACAAACGAACAAGGAGCATTTTGAGTTGGAAGTCAAAATTGGTTTGTACTGAAATACTGAGTCCTTACATCTCTGTTTGTAAGCAGTCCCCTGTGACATTCCAGTATGGCGAGGATTTCATATTTAAATAGCGGGGGGAGGTTTCCCCACAGAGATTAAGAGAGAGGAAAGCAAATAATCCAAATACCAGAGGCCATGGTAGTGGCTAGTCAGCAACCCAGAGCACCAGCTTAACCAGGTGTTACTCCTGTTAATCGGTTTAGGTGGCAAAAGTAAAGCCCATGAGTCAACTTCCTCAATTACATGAAGACATTCTTTCAAAAACAGGTGCCTGCATTTACATTTCTAGGAAAATAGCTTCAAATGAGTTTTTTGATTTAGAGTTACAGGCTTCAACTCAAAGGTAATAGCCTTATTTCTGAGGTCACTTTGGCTCTTGTGACAATAGTGAAGTATAGTTTTTTTTCAGGTGTCTAAACAGGGTGACCCTTGGGCATCAGGAATGTGCACTATGAGAGTGGGCCCAGGGGCAGCAGTTGGGTTCTGAGCGCTTGTGAAAAGCCAGAGCAGAGCCTCATGAGGGTGTCATTGACAAGCAGCCTCCTGAGTGCAGACATGGCCAGGAGAGGGCCAGGGTTAGAAGAAACAGGCTGATGTTAACACAACCTTTATGCCCCATCAAGGGTTTACAGGGTGTGAAAGCACCACTACCAAGGTCCACCTTTTCCTCCTTCACCTGTGTAGCAGCCTCCAGTGCTGCCAGGAAGAAAATTATCTACCTCTACATCTGGGAGGGCACCACAGCCAATAGCCACAATCCACTCCAGCACCTGCAGCTAGGCTTTAGGATGGCAGGAGCCAATGTACCTGAGGCCTGCCACTGGCACTGGAAGCACAAGTGACAGGCATGATAGTGCTGTGGATATCAGGGATAGGTGCAGCTGCAGACACATGGGGACTGTAACAAGTGCTCAGTGCTGACAGGGACAGACAGCGAGACAGGGACTGGCTGGGCGGCAGCTGGAGCTGCCACAGAAGCCTGGGGGTTCTGAACAAGACTCTGGTTCTCCTTTCTCTTCTGGAACTTTCTTCCACCTAGGGTCATTAGACTGCAGGGTCCTTGCCTATGCTCTTTGATGAGGTCTTGGCAGTGACAAGAGCTGCAGCAGTAATGGGAGGGAAGAGGGGGACTGGGAGAAGTTAGGGACCTTCCTCCTCCAGCCACTGCTCCTGCTCAATTTGCTTTCATGGGGAAAAAAGTATTTTCTGTAGCTACCAGATTCGCAGGCTAACAGAACTGCAGCCCTGTGAAGGGGGAATGCCTTTGCAGACCTTCTGCAACTACTGACACCTGTAAATAATGTTTCAAGCATTTTGAACACTATGTTTTGCAGCCAAAACAGGCACAAGTAAACCCTTATAACAGTGTTTGGAGGCAGCCAACATGTGTGTAAAATTGCAGCAGTGAACACTACTGTGCTATACAACCACAGGCTGTTAGGAGTGCATCAAAGCATTTGAGACTACAGGGCTACCTCAAAATATGCATTTGCCTGTATTAGGCCAGTATATAGTATGGAAGTCTTGAGTTGTGTGGCAGCATCTTTGGTAAAGCCCCTGCTGGGAGGAGAACCTGACTGATACTGTCAAATTCTGCAGACAAAACAGGAATGACAATGCACAGTACAAAAGAAAGCAGAAACGTATGGGTGGAGTGCCATCTAAACCATGGCTGGTGGTGTGTAGGAATGACCAGACTTGCTTCTCATCAAATACACTAAAACACATCTGCTCCATCAAGTAACCCATCAAGGACATGCCATATCCTTTTTTCATCCTTATCATAGTATTCATAATCATCTGGCTCATAACGATTCCTTCTCTAATGCCATTGCTTTTGTAAGAGAGAATTCATCCAAAGTAAATTTGACCCCCTATAACTAGAGGTGACTCCACAATGTTTTTGGAATTGTATTTCAGATCATAGCTACACGATTCCTTCAATATTGAATATAAATCCCAAGCCAGCAACAATGGTGGCAGCGATCCAGGGTGACAGAAGTGTCTGTGGGTGACATGAATCTACACATAAAGTCTCTATTATTGTATATATTAATTTTGTTCTTGTTTTGAGAAGAAAGCAATTGTTTAACATTTTTATTTAATCTGTAGCCAGTAGTTTGTGTTCTTTCAGAGAAACAAAAACNGGAAGGGAAGGGAAGGGAAGGGAAGGGAAGGGAAGGGAAGGGAAGGAGAAATCACTTTCCTATGCTTTTTATTCAACTTTCAGCAATGTTTTTATTTAATCTTCCTACTTGTGCCATGATGAGACTCTAAAAGATGCTGAATCTCTTGACATTTGTGCCATTCTGCAGTTAGGTAAACATGCCAGTAGAATGGATGATTGTCTGTTACTGAATGATCATTAAAGAGTTGTGCCATTAAGCAAACTGAAAAAACAAAACCATATATTTCTAAAACAGGAAATGCTCCTGAAATAATTAATATTCAGAGTTTTCATCAAAGAAAAAAACACACTAAAGTTCAAATATTTCTGTTTATATTTAAAAGTTTGACTTTTCACTTCAAGGTAAAGTTTTGAGACTAGCTTAATAAGATTAGTCAAAAGCTATGTTAAACGTTTTGTTTCAGGTCCACTTAAATATTTGGTAATTTCTTGCCTGTGGAAATTATTTCCCCTTCTGATTTTTCAGCCATCTAATAAAAATAAAAACTTACACAATCTATTCAAGAGGTCTGAACTCTGTTCTCAGCTGTAGGCAAAGGGTTTGGCACTGGGGAACATGGCCTTCAGAGGTTGTTTGGTCAGAGTGCTGGATTTATTCTCTCATGGTTATTCACACTGCAGCACTGATTTCTGTGTTGTCCAGTCAGCCGATGCCCACGGTCTCCCTTTGGAGAACAGAGCCATGTGGGGACATGGGGGGCAGGATGAGTATTTACACAGACCTTTCATGATACTGCTCTTAACAGGAGGCAGAATTAGGGAGACAGAACACAGGGTGCTAAGGGTGAATTTCTTTCCCTTCCTGTAGAGTGAGTCCTACCAAAGACAAGAGGTGACTTGGCTGGAAGGTTGTGCATTTAGGTTAAGTGTTTAATGACCTACATTTGGTGGAGCTGATGAGTGAACTTGGGATTTCCTAGACAGCTCCTAAGCCAGTAATAAGTCTTTCCCCATTTTCTTGGATTGTTAGAAAGCTGGATGAAAATGTGAAAGCAATTATGTCCTCCAGAGCTCTTCAAATGAGTGTACCATCCGCACCCTGTGACTAAGTCCCTCTGTCTGTCTGTCTGAGATCGTCAGAGGGGATCGTTCTTTCTTTCTGAAGCAGAATGTGCTGTAAGGTCTCGTGGGATGGCAGAGGCTTCATGCACTCAATGCACCTTTTTACAGCCAGAACTAAACCTTCCAACTCAATGATCTTATTACACACGTGTGTTTGTGTTATAGGGGGATACAGATATATAGGGTATGCATAAACAAATTCTTATCCTTAGTAATGAGCACTGCTTCTGACAGTGCTTTTTTCTTTTGTTTTTAGACTCCAGGATGTGGCACACTATAATGCAAGCTTCTCTGTTGTTGCTGCAAAAATACCCTGCTGCAAGCGGGGGTATTTGTCTTCTTTCAAGGCGGGGGTTGTAGACCAAATACGGCCCAAGCCTGTTTGATAGTTCTCTCGTAAATGAAATGATGACAATCCTCTTGTGACTAGGAAACATTCCAGAGCCGGGGTGTAGGGTTACACAATGGTACAGTGTCTTGCCCCTGATTTATAATTTGAGAAGCAGATTGTGTTCAGACAGAATGTGAGTTGAACAATGAGGTTTCTAGTCCTGATCTCATTAACAGAGATTTATACCAAGAGGCTATTGTATCTTGTTCTTTTGCTTTGCCATGCAGCAAACATTCATAAAGTTATTTAAAAAAGAAAGCTTGTGTCACACACTTAGGTCAGGAAGTTCTCAGGAAAATAGCTAGTCAAGTACAGAGTGGTCTCAATCTGCACTTAGCTAAGGCTTATGTTTCTGGCCTTAATAAGTCTCAGAATGATTGCTTGATCAAACATCACACTCAAGCTTATTGCATGTAAAGATTTGTGGAGACATGGCTTAAAATGCGTTTTCACATATTTATGTTTGTTCATGGCTGAGTCACTCTAAGATAGCTTAATATTTGCAAATCATACATAATCACCAAAAGACTGTTCTTCCAGTGCAGAAGAACCATCAGAAGGTGAAATAACAATAACATCATGAGAGCTACTTTCCCTCCTGCTGCCCCAGAGCCTCTGTGCTAAATTAAAGGTTATAAAGACATGTCCTGGAACCTGCTCTTTGTTGACAGCTGAGTAGTCATTTTGCATCCAGAAGAGGATGTACAGCACATTAATTAATATTTCAGTAATGCTGCCAGGGAATTTGGCCTGATCACCAGTAGAAAGAAAATGGAGGTTCTTTTTCAAACTCGCCATGCTAGAAAATAGACGGGCCTATCCATAACATGTTGACAACGCAGCTCTGAAGCCTGCAGACCAATTCTGCTCAGAGAACCTCAGCAGGAGGCTGTCTCGGAGTGTCACAGCAAGACATGAAGTCACACAGAGCACAGCAAAATCCGGCATGGCTCTTAGGAGATTAAAGGGCAGTGTATCTGGAATACAGGAGGCATCTGGCTTCAAAGTGCCACACAGCTGTCATCACCACTTTCTCATACTCATGTGAAACATGGACAGCTTATCATTATCAAGGCATGTGACTTCCCAATTTCACCTGCGCTGACTACTGTGCTGTTGCTGGTATAAATAAGCACACAGTGCAATTAGCCTGTTATTCAAGGTCCTGTCAAATATCAAGTGCTGTAGTAATACTCCCGTGAGCTGTGTTCTCCCAGGCAGCTGATGCACGTCAGATGAGAGGCCCCTCAACCCCAAATTTGATGGCCAGTTTCCACATATTAAACACTCGAGAGTAGGTGAGGAAACAGGGCAGCAGAAACATGTCAGGCAAACCTTCAGATAGCAGCCACTCCACGTCACAGAAAACTGCTGCTAAATAGCATCTCCTGTTGCAAAGAACATGGATTGGCCAGATTGCACGTAGAGAGAGAAATGCTCTGCAGTACAGGGGCATGGAAAGCAGTGGGTGTTGTACAGACTGACAGCACATCTTTGCTGTGTTCATTTTGTGCTGTGACAATAGGACCCAGTAAGGGCACAACAGCTGAGTCTTTGCACGTTGAATGAATAGCAACAGTCATCCTTAAATCCTGTGGTGGAACTGTCCAGACCTTCTGTTTGGTCTCCTCTGCCTGAACTCCCAGTAGAGTTTAAAAGAAATTATACAACATCTTCTCATCAACTCCTGGCCTCAGTGTTACAGAAGAATTGCACAGAATTTTTTATCTTAATTTTTCCAACACATATTGAAATGGATTCAGGTTATCTTAGCTTCATATCATGTACCTTTGCTCTCTGGTAAGCCTGGGGAAATAGGAACATATTGCTCACTTCTGTGCCCTTCAATGTTTTGCAAGTATTTCCAGAGGAGTTCAGACTGTACTGCAATAGCAGCTTGTCTATCTTGCTAATGACTTGTCACTGAATGCCAGACAGGCCAAATATGGAATAATTAGGATAGGAATGACATTTTCTAGGCAATATGTGAATGATAAGCTTTAACTAACTTTGGCAGTCTTCTGCTTAATCCATACCTTTTTTTGTTTGGCTGAATGTTTGGTGTTAAGTGATTGAAAAAGATGAACTTTTCCTTCTTTTTTTTTTCTCCAAATGTTTTAACTATTCTTTATCTCTCACAATAGCCACACTTCCCATAAATCTTATTTTCTATCAAGAAAGTTCTCCTTTACAAGTTTCCTATCCAAGTGCAATTGATTTCTAGCATTTTATGCTTCCTTTATTATGAAGAGCTGGAGAGACAATCCTGACAGTTTGTTTTACTCCGGTTACTAAAGCCCTGTCAAAGGGCAATGATCTAACAAGACAGTGCTTAAAGCAGTGAATCCTATGTTAAATCTTGACAGCAAAAAAAGTTTTCAATTGCCTTCTATGTTTACCTTCTTGCTCTCATTGCCATTCACACCCAGTGCAGCACTCACAGCAGGATCACTGTCTTGGGGTGACTTTATGCTGTTGTATGCCCTATCACTGCTCTATGCCCAGCCATGATTCCTGAGCTTTTCTATGCCTTTAAAACTGGGTGCAAGAGACAGAAAAAAAAACTGAGCGAACTTTTCAAAACAATTTGTGCTTCAAGGACACGGAGATTAGCTACTGCTGCTGCTGAGGGCAGGGGAAGCACTTCTGGCTTTTCAGTCAGCTTTTCGGCTCTGTTTCTTCGGAGAGGGACGGAAAGTTGAGGTTTTTTCCTGGGACTTCGGCTTTTTCCCTTCTTCTCTTCTGGACTTGTTCGGAACACCAGAACATCAGAACCCCACCGGGGGACCTTCCACCGGCCTGGAGGGGGGCCCCCCATGCAGACCCAGCTCCGAGGAGGAGGAGAGAGACCACACCCACAGAAGGACTCTAAAATCTTTCAGGTTTTCTCTCCAGAGCGAGAGATTTTATTATTTAGCATTATTATTATTATTTTCCTGTGTGTTTGTTAAATAAATAGTTTTTATTTTCTCCTTCACTTCCCTCTGAGGAAAATTTGTTTTTCCCAAACCCGGTTGGGGGAAGGGGTGGTTTGTAACCTGCCTTCCTTTGAGGAGACGTTCCTTTTGGACGTTTCCCTGAATTTGGCCTAAACCACCACAATCACTCAGCCTCCCCTCTGAAAATCGCCCTTTCCATATTTCTAGGGACCTAGCCCCAGAGCAAGAAAAGCAGGGCTGAGGTCAAGCAGGAGAACTCTGTGACAAAGCTTCTGCCCTCAACTTTGGAAACAAGCTCCACAACATCCTCAGCTTTGGAATCAAGCTCCGCAATGTGTCTTCTTAAATCATATTTTGTATTCATACAGTCAATATGAAAAGAGCCATGTTATTAGATCCCCACACTTTGATTTTGAAAAAAGGTAAACTTGACAGAAAGGGTCCTACTGCTAAGAGCAGATCATTATAGCAAACTCACTGTCTGAGGATTAGACCCCTACGCAATAGGCTACCAGGGCCAGCTCCTCCACCTCTTACCTTGCTCTGAAATGTGTGTTCCACGTTAGCTGCATTTGTTACATGTACTCTGTGGGTACCTCATTTTTCAGAGCACTCAGGGACAAGTAGATTTGGAGTCTCAAATGCCTTAGACCAATGACTGATGCCCAGCTAGTCTGCTAACTCGAGGTAGTAGTATTTCTGTGCATGGGTGAGAACCAAACTTTGGGTATGGATTCGGTACTGGACCTGTGTCCTGACCTTATGTATCCTCTTAGATACATGCACGTCTTTCTGAATCTTGCAGAGGCTAATACCCTTTGGAGAACTAAATAATTAGTCCTGGCTCCTAGTCATTTTAAGATAGACAGGTAGATAGATAGATAGATAGATGATAGATAGATAGATAGATAGCCCAATAGTCATAGCAGTTGTGCTGCCTCATTATCTCAATAAATTAGGACAGAGAAGAGGAATATAAAAGACTTCTCCAGCCCTACTGAGGTTACATTCTACTCAAATAAATGAACATCTGTCTCCCGAGTCTGTCTCCTGCCTTTGCAATGGTCCAACCACATGGTCCAATCTCATTGAACCCCTATTAGGTCCCTTGCTCATAAGCTCTGATAGCTCATGTTAAAATCATAGGGTCATTTAGGTTAAAAAAACCCCTTAAGGTTACTGAGTCAAACCACTGAGCCACTTAAGGAGTCACAGACCTGATCTGTCCATCCTCCCCTTCTCTGGAAATTTGCATCCCCATATCTCAGCCCAAAACATGTTAATGAACACCCAGGACTGGGACCTGAGACACCTCAGGGCTCTGACTCACAAGCCTTGTCATGGACAGCACTGGAAGTAAAACAAGAGCGTTTTCCAGGCTTTCCTCAGGGGCTGTTACATAGGGGACATCCAAAGAAGAAATAATTGGCTAGAAAATACATACTTGCAAAAGAGAGACCCCCTGTATGCTCTCAGTACCCACCCACCTTCTCCTCTTTTCAGGGATCTGGTAGATGTTTTGTGCTCTTCTGGCCATGAATGCATGACAGGAAAGGAGAGGAAATGGCACTATAACAATAAACACTACACAGGGACCATTTCCAACAAGGAAACTGCCTGGCATTGCATGTCAAGACAGTGGCTACACAGATACATAAATACTGGCTACACAGATTAATACCTCTGGGATTTATGATTGCAGCTAAAATAATTCTGTTTTCTTCTCAGTGTAGGCGTATTTTTAATATTTTTTTTCTCTGGTAGTGTTGTTAAATCCATTGCCAGATCAATACCTAAGGAAAATGGTTGCAGGGCCAGCGGCTGTGACTTCTGGATCCAAGCTCTGGCAGGCTGGGAAGGAGAAGAGGAAGGGAGAAGGAGTTTCAAACTCAACTAACTACGGCATTACCATTCCCAGGAGACCCTGCAGCAAGGTGCAAAGCTTGCCAAAAGCCATTTGGGTACACGTGGTAGTTTCAACAGCAAGATCTACTGAACTGTCTCCAGCACAGCTGTGGTCTAAATGTAGTACTTTATTGAGCATATAGGTCCAATGCAACTGTCCTTTGTGCATACGAGTGGGGNCAAGAGGACAGGCCTCAGCCCTACGGGTTCTTATCAAGGGATACAGACGGGGGAGGGACAACAGCTGAGGGCCAATGTGGTGTGACCCAGGGTTAGAGTGACCGTCTGGCTGCTGACCAACCAGGGGGACTTGATCCACACAGGGTCACAGGGCCAGGTGAGAGGAATCCTACCAAGTGACTTTGTGGGGGTGTCAGATCTCTGCGTTTACCCACCACCGAGCTCCTGGGCTCCCTGGTCCCCCAGCCATCCCAACTGGTGGCTCAGGGACTACAACAGGGGAGAGCATATTGCCCCTACTTTTGTTTCGCTTTTTGTCAGCACTTGTAGCAGACTCAGTCTCATCTCTTCTTTAGCCTAAGAATGCTAAGTGGGTACATGTGGTTTGAGAGATTCTGTACAAATATCATGGAATCAAAGAATCATGGAATTCAGATTAGAAGGAGCCTTAAAGACCACCTAGCTCCACAGCCCCTGCCATGGGCAGGAAACCTTGCACTAGACCAGGTTACTCAGAGCCCCATCCAGCCTGGCATTTGGCACTTCTACGGATGGGGAGTCCACAACCGCTCTGGACAACCTGTGCAAGTGCCTCACCACCATCACAGTAGTGAATATTTTTCCTAATGTTTAATCTAAACCTTACACTCCTTCAGCTTTAGGCCATTCCCCTTTTTCTTATGGCTGCCTATGGCTGCATAGCTTTGTGGAAACTTCCTCTCCAGACTGCTTGTAAGTCTCCATAGTTTTGTATTATAGCAACCCAAATGATGAGAACATCATCATGACAAACTTTGCCTGAATAACATAAAGGAAACTGTGCCGAAATTGTTTTGAGAGTTTGAGGCTCATTTCCATTCCTCATCCAAGAGAAAAAAATTTTCAGACCACTTCTAAGTTGTTCTGAATCTGCCATTAATGGAGGAACAGAGACCCCACACCAAAGGAAAACATACTTTCAACCCAACACCAGCACAGCATGAAGAAAGTCAGTACCATCTTTCTGCAGAACACCTAATGGCTCTGTCTTCCAAGGTCATGTCACCTGGGCTCAGTTATTCCAAGAGAAGTAAATACTAAGATTCTTTCATCTATCTCTGCAAGTGGCCTTTTTTGGCTAGTAGGATTTACACAAACAGGCAGCTCCAGCAAAACATATTTCAAGTTTCCTATTGGTCATACCAAAGATTTTTAAATGAAACTACGTGCAGGACAAAATCTCTTGATTTGAAATTTAGATGAAGGAGATTATTATGAGACACTATATAAATTCATGTAAGTGTGATTATATTCTAAAACAGGTAAAATAGATCAGATGCCATTTGAGGAGTCAGATGTCCCTACTGATTCAGCATGCTGATAGCTCAGAATCTGTTACCCATGGTTTTTTTAAGTGTTGGGGGTATGTACCACATAGAGGGGAGCATTATGAAAGCTATTTTTCAATATTCTTACATTATTATATCAAAGTATGTAATAAGTATTATAGTGTATATATACTAATTTGTATATATCTATTATTATATCTTGCTAAAAATATAATTGCACACTTACATGGGGTCTTCTGCAAAATGGGAAGCCAAGAAAAAGCTTGAGTTTTGTGGCTTGCTGCACGGAGCTAGGAATATAGAAAACATAGGAGGAGATTACTTGTCTTTTGAATGTAAAAGCAAGATGATTCTGAAAAGTGGCACTATTCTCTGCAAAATACTTTAATTTGGATTTTGTGCTATTGATAAAAATCCAAATTCAAAACAAGTATGTTGCAATGAAATCCTTATCAGAAGTTCTTTTCTTATTTTACTTTTTCTTCATTTTGAAAGGAGAGAAGGTGAAATAAAGTATTCAATATACTGTGATGAATAATTATTTGTACAACACTATAAAACAATATACAACATTATACAACAATATACAACAATAGTCCAAGTCAGGGACAGGGTTCAAAGTTCCCACTTATTTTAATGGAAATCACGTGTCCACATTTTTTGGAAAGATTTTGAAATCTCAGGTACGATTTATAAACCAAGCACAAAAGCATTTGAACAGCACCCAAAAAGAGTGCTGTTCAATAAACGCACAGAGCACATTGCAGCAAATTGAGATGAATCCAATGGCAATGCTTAGTTCAATTCCTGAATAATAAAGTGCAAATCCTTTGTAGAAATTTTGCAGAAAACACTTTAAAAGACAATATAACTCTTAAAATCGTACAGATTTTCTCAGTCAAAATTCTTGTTCAGTGATACGTAGCTGTCAGCCACGTTACCCTTCTCCTGAGAGCTGACAACAAACACACAGCTTTGTGACAGCCCTGAATAGTCCTATCAATTTAGCTTGGCCCTGCATACAACATCTGGCCTATAATTAATTCAGCATTTTAAAATCCTTCTGGTACTATAAAATGCAAGATATATTAAACCAAGTGAGTCTAAAAGTTACTGGTGTTTTTTGTTTCTTCTGGAGAAGAAAAAATCTGAAGGGTTAGGGAAGACAGAGTTATTAATATATTTTAAAAAGCCAGAGACTAAAGTTGACATCTGTGCCAATTCCTCAGATCTCTTTTGTCTTTAATAAGACAGTACTCACACATTAGCCTGTGGGGTATCAGATGGCCCTTTTGTGCTTATTCATTTCCTATAAAGAACGCGACTCCTGTGGCCGCTCGTGTTTCCTTTGGCAGCTGAGACACAGGAGGTTTACCATGCTGTAAACCTGCAGCTGTAGCAGAGCCCGGGTCCCACCAGGTCCATGGCCACTGTGTTTGCTCTGTGCTGAGGAGGGCCCCCAAGCTGCCCCCCTTCCCCGGGCCACCTTGTGTCACCTACACCCCACTGTGGTCTGCGCTCCTACCCTCCACTGCCTGACCACCATGGGGGGACTGCACGTAAGCAAAAGCCATGCCTTGATAGACTACTTCTGCTGTGCATGGATTTATTCAGAAAGAGTGAAGAAAATGTAGAAAAATAATTGTATGGCACCATTGCAGACCAAGGAATTGGAACCTATGTATATCTCCTGTAAATGTGCAGAAATTATGTATGAGAATATTGCCAAGTACTTCCTTTATAACAACTGGAGAGAAACAGGCAATTTTAAGGTATGATTCACCTGTTCCTGTGTATCTAAAATAAGTCAGATGAATCAGTCCCTAAAAGTATTTGTTTCTAATGACTTGAAAGAGAGCTTACAGATGACCTCAGCCATAAGCACTGTTCAGAAGTTAGGTGACACACAGGCCATTAGAGGCAGACTCGGAAGAGGTCTACTGACCTCTTCCCTTCACTTGCTCCCTTGGCATATTCTGCTGGTTTTTTGAAAAACTAGATCTCAAGCTGAACTGACCAAAGTTGGCTATAAAAGGACATATAACATGCAAACATGATGATCACGAATGCATGTGCCATATGTGGCATATCTTGGGCCAAACTGCTCATCTTCCTGTAGACAAAACTTTGTTCACTTGCAGTCAGTTCTCCTTCATCCAAGTAACTTAAGTGTTGGAATTCCAAAAGTAAATGAAAAATTGTGTTGCCAAACCTAAAATGAGAAAATTTGAGATATCTGCATCCTAATTCCTGATGTGCCCAGTGCAACTGGCACACTGGGTGTTCAGAAGCTAAGAGCTGGCTCTGCCTGGATCAGTTTGGCTGCATTTGTCAGTAAATAAAATGGATCAGAGCCAATTCGCTGGCCCCAAAAGCAAGTGGCACACTACAGCTTGCAACCACACAGCTAAACTCTCCCTTCACCTAGAGCAGATGGCTTTATTCATGTTGCACTGGGGAAGAGTCCCAGGACTGTGCCACCAGATAAAGTGTACAGACCTTCAGTGGGTCAGTGCCTAAACACATTCCCTCTAATCCCACATGTTTCCAGTGTAGCTCTAGAGGCAGTTTAAGAGTCTAATAAAATACATAGGCTCAGACATTCTGCCCTGTGAATGTGGATTATGGTTTCCATCAGTCAGCCAGATCATATGTCTGTGTGCCTAGGACATGGTTTAACTTCCACAAAGATTATCTGGCCATCAGTATGGGACAATTGTCTGTATTTTCAGTATCATATCATGCTGTGAGCATATCAAGGCAAATCAATATATTGCAGTGGCATGTTCAATATTTACTGTTAGTGGAGTTTTGATATTACACCTTCCTAGTCTCTAGACTCAGCCTTTGAAGGCAGAGTTTTCAATGTTACCTAAATAATTTTTCCAATCCAACTTAACCAACTCCACTACAAAGATCTGAGTTACTCTAGGTGGAAGATTTAACACAAAGTAAAAATGTCACTTCAAATTTAGTAAACACAAAGTACGTCTATACTGTCTTGTAGGTATCTACTGGATTTCTGTGCCTAAGTGTTATCTCCTGATTGTCTATGCTACTTAAGAGTTAGTTCACCCTCAAGTTTAATTCTGGAGCAAGGTTAGTTGTTTATGGGCTGGGAAGAACTAGGCAGAGAGCAGGAGATAGTGTGTGCCAGTGTCCCACCCCCACAGTGCATGAAGATACAGTGTGAGTGTGACTCATGCCGGGTTTGGCTTCTCCCAGACTAACCAGTATTTCAGATGGCCTCACGTCCTAAGCCACCCTTGGTGTTACACAACAAAAAGACATATCTGGCAGCCTGCAAAGCAGCTTCCCAACAGCAGCCCAGGGCAACGTCTTAAAAGGACCACAGTCAAATCAATGCCTCCATTGTTGGGAAGATTTCTTAGCAGTGTTTTAATATTACACTGAGTGCCATAGCACGATCTGGTTTTATACAAACAGGAGCAGTGCTAGTTTTATTTCATAGATCTATCTCTATGTCCATGTACGTGCATATGAATTTTGTCTCCCATGTGTATGTGTGGGTGTACATACATGCAGGAGGGGTAACCAACCCTTGGGTGCAGGCAGGCACAGCTGCCTAGGCTATATCAAGGTACATGATCCTTGTAAGCACAGTCTTCAAAGGAATTCTTTGTGATTCTTGATTGCTGTGACCATGATCTTGAGAGGCAGGTCTCTGCTTTGCTTCTCCAGACATGAATATCCCTGAGAGTCTTCAGGAAGAGCTTTTTTCTAGGCTGTGACATGTACCCCTATAGACTCACTGGAACAGGCTCCCCAGGGAAGTGGTCACAGCACCAGCCTGGCAGAGTTCAAGAAGTGTTTGGACAATGCTCTCAAGTACATGGTGTGATTCTTGGGAATGGTCTTGTGTGGGGCAAGGAGGTGGTTGGATGGATGCAGTTGCTGGTGCTCCAGTCACTTGTCTGTAAGTTTTCACAGCAACTGGGTATTTTTTTCTTTAGGGAATATCTATACCACCAAACCAAAGGGGACCAGGTAATGAGCTCAGGCATTCACACTTACTGTCACACTGCTTAATTCTTACCGCTCTCCTTGACTCTGTTTTGGAGCACTTCAGCTGTCACTGAGAGAAGCCAGTTTAGAGGGAGTTGACCCTGTGGAGTGTGGACACAAGCCAGTCAATGCTATTCAGCTTCAAGGCTTGAATCAACTCAGCAGTATAAACACAGCCAAACAGTCTGTATGTTCAGTGAGATGAAAAGGAGCAAACAATTCTGATTCCATTTAATGCCAATTTACGGCTCTTAACATTGCCTTTCCCACAAATCAAGCAGTTGTATTGTCTAGCTGAGGGCTTTTGTCCAATGACAGGATGAGAGTCTGAGAAATCTGTCTGTTCTGATAATGTTGCAGAGAGTGTTCACATTTACTATCAAGGCTTCACTAGGACATAGTCAACATGTTGATTTTGCTAAAATAAATGTCTGGAATAAAGGAAGACACTAAAAATAAACATGATCCTAGGAAGGGCATTCACTTTATTTTTCCCCAGAGCGAAAGAGGTATAGCTTGCCAGCCTTTTAAGTTGGTTGCTAATCAAATAATGAATGGGAATAAGGTAATTCTGACTATGTTTTCAATTACCTTAGAGATCCTGATGCCCATGAGTTCGAAGTTTTTCTGTTCAACATCTGAATACTTTTATGCAGAGGCCACCTTACATATATAACATGACCTTCAGTGCTTCCAATGTAATCAAATTTCTTTTACAGAATCACGGAATAGTTTGGGTTGCAAATAACCTTTAAGGGTCATTGTGCTGGTTTTGGCTGAGATAGAGTTTTCTTCATAGTGGCTTTTATGGGGCTGTGCTTTGGATTTAGGCTGAAAAGTCTGTTGATAATATAGAGATGTTTTTATTATAGCTGAGAAGGGCTTTCAGAGTCAAGGCCTTTTCTGCTCCTCACCCCACTCCACCAATGAGGAAGATCAGTGTGCACAAGGAGTTGGGAGGGGACACTGTCAGAACAGCTGACTCCAACTGACTAAAGGGGTATTCCAGACCAAATGGCATCATGCGCAGTATGTAAAGGTGGGAGAAGAAGAAGGAAGGGTGGGATTGTTCAGAGTGATGTTGTTTGTCTTCCGCAGTAACTGTTACACACAATGGAGAGCTGCTTTCCTAGAGATGACTGAACACCTGCCTGCCCACATGAAATGGTGAATTGATTCCTTGTTTTGTTTTGCTTGCATGTGTGGTTTTTGCTTTTCATATTAAATGGCCTTTATCTCAACCAATGAGTTTTCTCATTTGCATTCTTCTGATTCTCCCCCCATCGCACCAGGATGGAATGAGTGAGTGGCTGTGTGGTTCTCTGATCATTTTTGTGACCATTTTCTGTACCCGCTCCAACAGGTCCATGCCTTTCCTGTGCTGAGGACCGCTGAGCTGGGTGCAGCACCCCAGGTGGGGTCTCACAAGAGCAGAGCAAAGGGGCAGAATCACCTGCCTCACCCTGCTGGCCACACTGCTTTGGATGCAGCCCAGGATATGATTGGCTTTTTTTGCTGCAAATGCACATTGCTGGGTCATTGCATTTGGCCTCGTTGATCTTCGTGAGGTTCATATGGGCCTACTTGTTGAGCTTGTTAGAGTCCCTCTGAACAGAGTCCCATCCCTCAGGCATGCCAACAACGCCACTCAGCTTGGTATCATCTGCAAACTACCTGGGGGTGTACTTATTCCCACTGTGTATGTTACTGTCCCCCAGCAGGACAAGAGCCTGTGAGAGTGATGCCTCCTGTGGCTGGAGCAAAAAGGCTTCATCAATGGGCTTTCCTTGGTCAGGCAGGCTGTAGGGGAAACCAAGTATGAGGTTCCCTCTGCTGTCTCAGTCTCTTGATTCTTACCCATAAGCTTTCAACCTGTTCATGGCTATTCTTCCAAGAGATCTCTTCACACTCTATCACATACACACCTCTTGGTGTGGAGGGCAACCTCTTTGATCCTCCTTCCTTGCCTGTCTGTCCTAGACAGCCTGCAGCCATCAACAGCCACGCTCCAGTCACGGGATTCGACCTGACCAAGTTTCAGTAATGGCAACAGTAATAGCACCTTACAGCCAGATGATTTTCTAGAATTACAGTTCTCAGGATATTTGACATAATAGACCTAATTGTCTGATGACAAATAAAAAGATGTATCAGTACAAAAAACTGCTTGCTGAGATCCCTTGTTTATTCCTTGAACACTCTGCTGTTCCCTTAATAACTCTCAATGTGTTCTAAATCTAACTTTTAAAAGTATGTTCTGTAAAATTTTGTATTAAGATTGTAAACCTAAGTATCCACAAAAAGTGATAATTTCGCATTTCAAAATATTAATGTATGAAGTTCTCTTAAAAGTCTTTTGGAAAACTCTTTGTATCTCTTTGTACTTATGAAATAAAGAAATGCTTACAAGCTCTCTAGAAAATTAAATAGTGCTTTCTGAAATGTATGGAGATGTCTAGATAGAACTGCAAAGTGTCAGACTGTGTACCATTCTGAGAGCATTTAATAGATGACTTGGTAAGCTCTGAAGGAAGTTATGGGTTTATTAAGAGCATGTTAACCTTTCCCTACTTGTTGTGTCTTGGATACAGCTTGAAAACCCTTTACACCTCTTCTCCAGATTACAAACTCTTCTATTGTATGCACATGCCTGGCACAATTAGTCTATATTTTGGCAAGGATCTCTTGGTCTGTTGTTATATAAATAATTTCTCTAAATGTTAGTTCTCTAAATGTTCTCTAAATGTCCCTTATCCATTTTTTTTTCCTAGGAGGGTCTTAATACCCAAACATTTACCACTCTAGTCTAAATATTCCTCAGCTGAACTATAGCATGAATAGGAGAAGAATTGCAGCTTTAGAGAAAATGGCAATGATCCCATTGTTCCCTCTGTGAGCCAGATTGTGCACTGTAAATCATGCATCCTTCAGAAGAAAAACCTCACATCCTTCTGCCAGGACTTCTGATTATGAAGTTTGTAAGTTGAAACTTTAGCAAATCACATCTTAGCTTGAGCTCTAGCAAGGAGAATTTTAATTTAGACATTGAAATACAGAAAGTATTAAAATCAAAAGCAAAATGTTGCCATTTCTCTTTCAAACTCATGTCTAAGGAATAAAAGCAGATTATTCATTCTTCATCATGTCATTTGAACAGAAAGGACAATTCAGTCTCTTTTGTAGGGGATGGAATGGATTGGTTTCCATCAGTTTCATAGTTTGTGGCTCAGCTTGGCTTCTTGCTGTTCCAAGTAAAAGGTATATATTCTTGGAAACATTTTAAGAAAGCATTTACATATTATTTTATTCAAATGAAACAGTGCAGAATAAAACACAGGTGAGACTCTTAACTGGCTCATATCTTGGAGTGAGTTTGTCATTTCCTCATCGGGACAGTATTGCTTTAGTAACTGAGACGTACACACTCATACGGAGAGCTAAGAGGATGCTCTTGTTCATACTCATCCTTTCCGAATGGAGTCAAAGGGAAGCCGGGATTGATGCTGATATCCTAACTCCACAGCATGATTTGTAAGACCCAAGGACTGAAAGGAGATGCAAACACCTTGTGGAAAAGACAATATAAGGACAGATTCTAGAAGAATCTTTTGCACTTGCAAGAATACTATCCTGCTCTAGTTGCTGTGGATTGGCGGCAGCCTTTTTGTTCAATTTGCAGGTGCAAACTTACTCTCACCAGCTAAATTACAGAAGCAAACTAGTATACATATCCTCTTCTCTTCTGGCATCTGTAGACAATGAGATGAGCTCTCTGATTTGATTTGCTACTGGAGGACATGCACAAGATTTAGGCCACACACTTCATGCCCATAAACAAGAGATCCACCTCTCCTTTCAGTCTTGAACCTGCATTTGGGGAGAGGAATTGCTTCCTTCAACATGGATTCTGAAGCATAACGCTGTCAGAAGATTACTATTTAGCACTATAAAGCAAACCACACAGAAGCTTAGAATAGAAAGAAGGGAAGAAAAACACCAGCTGATCCAGGAGGAGGAGTTTGCAAAGATAACATAGCAATCGCATTCACTGATATGTTATTTTACTCTGCTGTGTAATTGGAAGCTTTGGAGAAGCAGGCTTGCATTAGATAATCTCAATTTATATGAATCAAAACCCAAACTCTGAATTCTGAATAAAAACCCTCCTAGTTTCCTGTCACCAAAAAAACACTGCTTGGTAGAATAATAAGGACCTTGGTGTTTCCTGTTCTGTGAATTCAAGATAGAGCTGTTGTGCAGATAGATCTGGATTCCTAAACTCCATATTATTGTTCTCAGAGCCTAAAATTTCTAACTCTAATGAGAACTTCACCCTGGCACTGATGGAGAAGCCTGGACACTTGGTGGCCTCCATCATAAGCTGCGGAACCCAAGTGTTAGATTTTCAGCTCTGCCCTGGGAGACTACCTTGAGTTTTCCTGTCTCCTGGAAACCCTGTAGTCTTTTGCAACACTGAAGAAAAGCCCTAGAGTCACCAACAGATTTGAATTAACCACAGAATCCCTGGAACTTAAGCAAAAAGTTTACCTATTTCCTGTTTCTTCTGTAGAAAATGTAGAAATGTCAAGTTTTTGTTCAAACTAAGCGACATTTTTTTTGACACCAGTTTTCCTAAATTGACACTGTGTTTGACTTCAGGCTGTGCTGCCTTAGTACTCTCAAAATAGATATCCTTGAAAGGCTACCCTCACTCTTCAATTAGTCCTGATTGCTACAGCCTGTCTCTTAGGTTAAGCAGAATAACAAGAACCTTTTGCTGCAGACATTTACATGGGTGCATTCTGTTCCCCTGTACTTATTACGCCTAGGTCCCTAGACATGTTTGTCTGTCCTACAGTTGAATTTGTTGAGGTGAACTAGGACAGACATAGAACCTCATGCTTAGCAAGGAACCCATTATCACCAGGTCTCTGGAAGAATCTTCATCTTATATTGATCAAAATTGAGTCAAATTGCATGAAACATCTCTGCCTTTTCCATGGCAAGAGGTACTGCCATCATCTTGAGAAATAAGTATCTTGGCTGATAGTCTATTGGCTACTGTGGAAATCATAATTGTTGAGCGAAGCAGCAAAATAATTGGCTGAAAAATTTAAAAGGGAGAAAAATTTTCCCCAAAAAAACTTTTCTTGGTATTTTCTTTATTTTTGTGGACAAGTCTACAACAATCTTAAACTTGACTTCACAGAATATCTGTCTTAGACCTATCAGGATTCAAAGTGTAGACTTTCCTCTTTGATGAGACTTCCCAAGCTCAATTCAGTAAGCATTCCCTGAGGTGTCCCGGTAGAGAGAATCCTGCATAAAACAAGAGAGACAGTGGTTGTGTCACCCTTCTCCTTTCATCTGTGTGGATTTTACCCATAGGGAAAATGTGTATTCAGGTATTGCCTTTTATAACCTCCAGATCAGAGGGTAGTATAGGATAGGTCTCCATCAGTCTCACTGTTGAAAGTGTCTGTTTGGGTAGAAGTGCAATACTTGTTGGGCTGAAGAGCATAAAAATGACCGTAGAATTAGCAGCCAGAGTTTTTAACTGAAATCAGGGACACTTCAATTCAAGGGCATGCCTCAGTTCTCATCATTCACATGGAAGTTGTCCTTTTGTCAGATATTGTTTCCTGTTGGCTAGTTTAGGCATCTTCCTGCTTAGAGTGGGACTTTTTGAAGTGGCAGCTCAGACATATAACCAAGAATCTGGATCTTGGTCCCCTCACATTATCTTCTACCTTCTACTACCAGGCCCTTTGTGGTCTAGTGTTAAATCACTTGCTTACATTGCAGTAGAAGCTTGTGGTCGCATCGGGAACAGATTTCAGTTCTGCAAAGCCCGAAAGAAGCAAATTCACAGTGGAGCCCATCTTTTCCTCCTCCTTCTAGGAAGAATAGGATAGACTATTCATTGAAAACAATAGCCAGAAAAAATCTGTATAGTAATTTAGACCGGTTTAATGGCTTGAAATAAGCTCACAAACAAATAAGGCATTTTATAAAGGTCAGAGAACAAATACTGCAGTTCAGCAAAAACCTCATAAATTTAGTAAACAAATCCAAAACCAGAGCAGTTTCTCCATCCTTCCACACTGGATCAGGGTTTAGATTGCCAGTCTCTCAGATGGCCTAGGTTAAGATTCATGATTATGCAATTAAGGATGCTTGTTAAAGCTACCTTGGGCATCTGAAACGCTTCTCTCTGCAATTAAATTGAGATCTTGATCTCCCTTGATGATAATGGAAGCTTATCTGACCTGTAAAGACCTACAAGTAGACACCTAAAATTATGTCTCTGAACCTGAAATATACCCCCAGGTCTCAGCTCTCACCTCTAAGTTCTAGTGCCATTTGAAATTCCTACCTGGCCTCCAGCCACCAGTCTGGAGAAGCACAGGTCTCCTCTAGGTGTTGTGTCATACCTGACAGCCCCATGAAGATGTTACAGCTTCCTTGAGGGATCTTAAATAGTAGCAGACACAAAGTTCAAGCAACTGAATCAAGCTTCCAGCACCCAGACCTTCAGTCGCTCCTACAAACACCCGGATCAGTGTCCAGACAAAACCAGCACATCCAGTAGCCTGGTACTGCTGCGATTAGGCACATACAGGGAGATAAACTGTTACACTTTAAAGGAATTTGTAACAGAACACCTTGAAGTATGGCTACACAAATAATAAGGAAACAAATGAGCCAGAATAAGTAAAAAACATTTAAAAATAGGATTTCTGAAGAATTTGCAGGCCTAAATCCAAGATTACTTCCATGTCTCATATTAGGCAGGCAGTCACTGGATAAAAGTAATAAACAGTCTTTTGGAACTCAAACCGGCCCCAGAGTTGTCCCCTCCTTCATAAAGTCCTTAACCAAAGAGTTATAGATAAAAATTCATGTTTGTGTTCTCCAACCACTACAGTAAAATACGATTTTCTACACAGGGAAACGGTTTCTGAGACACAACTACCCAGACATCTTGTAAGCTTTTGTATGTAAACTGTGTAAGAAAACTGTGTATTCACGTATATGTTTGGATTGTGGCCCTACAGGAAATGGGGTATACTGCTGAACTCTCAAAGCATAAGGTGAATTTGAAACTGGGCACCTCAGTTGCTGTTTGTGTATATGATAAACTCATTTATTGCTTGAAAAGAGGATTTGCAGCCCAGAAGCCCTTTTTTCCCTCTACTCATTTTAAAAGTAGAAGCAGCTCATATCTGATTTAGGGAAAAGTGCATTTAGACACCAGCCTTTGAAGAATGCAGTGAATCTCCAGGACAGTACATAAATTGTAATTGAAAGATGAGACTTAAGTGTAAGAATCCTCTTCCTTTCCCTTTTGTGGGGGGGGAATAGGCCTGGATGGTTTCACACACACCGTGTTGAGTTTCCTGGGCCTCACTCTAATTCTAACTGTGCATCTCCAGAATCTCATGTCTCTTTCTTGAGGACCAAAGAAAATCTAGACATTGCAATGCTTGTTGCTTTGATACCTAAACTCACATTATTATATTCTATTATTATACCTATTACTATAGGTATTAAACCTCACATATTTTCTTTACTACTTATTTCTAAATACTTTTTAAGATGCAAATTGTAAATTATCTGTATAGATATAGATATATATATATCTATAGATATAGATATATATATAGATATTACTTTTTGAATTAAGCCTCATAATAGGCTGTAGTGCATGTATAAAGCAACGTACTACACACCCTTTGGAAGCAGAGGTTATTGACAGCACAGTCACTCAGGTATATGAAGCTGTTTAAACTGAGACAGACAATATGGACAAATCTGCCATAAACATAACAACATTTTAACCACATACTGAGTGTCAGGCAGCTGCAAGAGGGTTTGCTCTGTAAAATCAGCTGAGCTGGCAGCCAAGGGTGACAGTGAAGCTGGTAAGGCAGTACCCTCCCTGACACAGCCCCATCCCTAACCAGCACCCTAACCAGCAAAGCAGGTCTGGTGACAATGACCACATTCAACCATGAGTCCAGATAATCAGACTAGTCCAAAGGGATGAGACAGGTTGAATCTGAGGTCAGGCTCAGGACTGGTGGGTTTATGGCCAGGCACAAGCATGCTGTCCATGCAGCTCCAACAAGAAGCTGGGGCAACAGCTGGGGCTGAAATGCATCTCCCAGTCTGAGAGGATTTGGGTCCCATTGAGGTACCTTGCAGTTCTGTCCCACCCAGCTGTTTGATCCAAGGTCACAGTAGAGTTAGCCTTGAGTGCAGCAGCCCCACCACTAGTAAAAAGTGGCTGCTCAGTCTCTGCAGCATCCTGACACTGATCAGAAATATGCTTGCTAGGACAGCAGCAGGTTAACTTGGGATATGACAACAGCCCTAGTAGTTGAGGCACTTGAGATGTAAAAGCTGTGAGCTTGGATTTCCTCAGGCTGAGAGACAGCAAAATCCTGATCTTCCTCTTCCTGGGTGAGGCCTCCAGTTGGCTGTCTTTTAAAAGAAAAAGGTTCTCTGTGAGCAGAGGTGTAATGCCTGCCCTCACCTGAGGATCTGGAGTCTGACTCTGGAGCAGACAATGACTCCTGACTTGCAATCTTGAATTACTGAAGAGTAACGCTTGGGGTGGTGGTGGAGAAAGGGGGAAATTCAGATATACCACAGACCTTTCTATTCACTGATTTAGATACACTTTTATTTGGCTTCTAATTGGCCTCTGTCTCTCAAAGACTTGAACCTAGAAGCTTTTATCAGTGCCTAGAATTGGACATTGATACCCCATAAATCTTTTGCGGGAGCTGAACTTCACTGTAACATACAGTGCCTTCTATGCTGGGTGGTTCTAGTCCTCATTACAGACTGGATGCAGGATCTGGACTTTAATTTACTCTCCATCAGACTTATCCTACAGTATTTTAACACTGGAAAGACTAATTTATTTCACAGATGAATATATATACTGATAATTACTCCTTTCCTCCTCCATTTGGCTAATTCACACGGCTTAACTATCCCTCAGCGATGCTGAAGACTTCTGCAGGAGGGAGGGAGGAGCTGCCCTTCAGGTTCTTCACTGCCACCCCGGCTGGAACAGGCTGCTCCTCTGTCACCAGATGACCTTTGCCTTAAAGACTGATGCACTTCGCAGAGGTACGACAGGGCTGGTCCTCTGTAACTTGATTTTTGTTTGCCATGGAAAGGCCGGTTTGTTTGCTTTGCACTTAAGGCCCACAGTTTATTCAGGACTGTAAAACCCTTCAAAATCACACATAAGTAAATAAGTGAAAAACAAACAATGCTGAAAATTCCTCTGCTTAAAAGGGAGGGACTACTATTGCTTAACAGTATATACTTACCAGATTTTATTTTACAGCAAAAAAATACATTTTCCACCCTCCAAATGTCTTCTGTGAGAGAACAAAATTCTCAGCATTTTAAGAAGCCAAGTCCAGTGTTTGTGTTTAAAAGAGTACTGTGCCTGACTTTCTACTTCAGGCTGTTGTTCATGACATCAGAGGATACTGAGGTCAGTGGTTAAACTGAAAATCCCAATTTAACTTTTATTATTGTGTACTTCTTAAACTGGAACTATTGAATCATAAACTATGATAGGTAAATGGCATGACATTAAAGAAATTAATTCCATAGTTTAGAGTTTTCTGTCCTGATCCCTCTGGGCCAGTGCTGAAGTCCTTGCTCATTTCCTTACTCCTGATTCATCAAAGTGTTTAAACATTCTAGATTTCAGTGGGTTTTTGAGCATATACTAGTTGATTCAACACTTTAATCAGATAAAATCCTCACTAAAGTCAGTAGGAATTTTTTTCCTTAAAGACCTAAAGTTTCAGTCTTTTGTTTGTTTGTTTTTTAAATCCTGCATTTGAGTCCACACAACTTGAAATTAAGAATTTATGTGTTTGGTAGTTGTTGCTATGCATCACTCCCTGCCCAAACCAGTTCTTTCACTTTGGCTATTTAATTGCTGGCTAGTAATATTAGTGGCAAGAGGAATTTATGCCATACAGATGGGGTAGTGCTGGAGTAGGTGGAGACTTGTTGAGAAGAAGGTTATAATAATTTGTATCGGATGCTAGCACTTTACACTGTATTTAAACATTGAGAAGAAAGGCACACTTTTTCTTTATCCCCTCTTGAGCTACCATTAAAACATCTTTAACCATTTAAACATCTGGAAGTATACTGTAGCTTTATTTTCCCTCATTGCTTAGGTGTAAGCAAAATTTATTGGGGAAAAAAAATTGGAAGTGTGTTGCAAAATGCTTGGAGAAAACAGAATAGATAAAATATAGGAGAATGGCTCCTTAAATCTCACATACATAGCTGCTATACAGCAACCTGGTCTGCTGAACTGCAGCCCACTGCACTGTTAGAAAATTTAGTGAGTATGTAGTGAGCAATGAGTTCTACTGAAACTATGTTAACACAGGGCTTCTTGGCAGGCTCATGATATCAGTTTCTTCTGAATTCCTTTGGTACAAGCCTGTTTGAGGAACATCTCGCAAGTTAAATCTTTGGGAGCCTTTTAGAGGCCGGTGAGACCAGGCAATGTGTGCTGGCAGTTTTGACTTGGCTCCCTGCTCTTGTGGTGTCCCGGACCTTCCTCTTCTGCTTTCTAATCAAATCAGATGTGGACCAGCTTAATTTTAAAATTTTTTAAATTAGAAACCAACAAAACCACTTCCAAACTTCTCAGAAATGGGAATGCTGCTAAGCCTGAGCAATAGATTAATGGGAATATGACATTTTTTGAAAATTGTGGCTAAGCAAGCACAAGCATTGGAGGGGGTGGGCTGCTGAAGGATGTAGCGTGAGATGTGCAGCAGCCTTAAATCATCACTACTTTCCCTGCAAAGAGCACGAAATCCCCCAACCTGCGCAAGGTGTCCCTTGCTTTACTAGACTTGAAGAAATAATTTCCTGAAGTAACAATGGTCTTTCCCTAAATTTCGACTGGGAAGAGTTTGAAAGCATGGCTTTGCTATTCCCAAATGGCTCTGCATCCTGGGTAGCAAGAAGCAGCCCTGATTCGTTAGAAGTTCATAATTCATAACTTTGGCCTGTTCCTAGTTAGTTTTGGTCTTAGGTCACTGAGATGGCCTTGGCAAAAAGCAGCAATGGCAGCCCCTGCCTCGGCCGGCTGGGCTCTCCCTTGGCAAGCCTCAGTTTTCCTGGCGCACAGACAGGATGAGAAGAGAGAAGGGAGAAGGCTGGTGTTGAATTAAGGGATTTTGTAGGCAAACAACGAACAAAAGCGGAGCAGCCGCGGCTGCCGGCCCTGGCGGGCGGCGGAACGCTTGTGAGCGGGCCGGGCTCCGCGCCGGAGCGGCGCCGTCTCCACGGCAACCGCCGGGCCGCGGGAAGATGTCCGCCGAGGGCGAGCGCGCCTCGCCGCGCTTCGTGTTCCGAGCCTTGCCTCAGAAAACCTTCCCCTGCCTGCAGGACAGGGACATCGCGGACCGACTCCTCAAGTGGTGGGCGGGAACGCCTGCTGCGGAATGCCTCTGTCTAGGGGCGGCGGGGGAACAGGCGGGCGGTGCTGAGGGCTGGAGTCGTCTCCGCTCCCGCAGGACTCCCGCTCCGCTGGCGGGAGGGCCGCATCTCTCTCTTTTTTTTTTTNGTTTTGAGGTAAAATGCCCTCTGTGGGGACCTTAAGTGTCTTTAGCATTCTTTTCTTTTCTTTTCTTTTTTTTTTTTCATTTATTCCCCCAGCCCCTTAATTTGAAGCCTCCTTGATATTTTCCAGGCACGCAAACCGTGCCTTCTGAGGTGTGAGGCGCCTGTCCTCGCCTCCCACAGTGAGCCGAGATCTATTTCAGCTTCGCAGCGTGGCTCCAGCGCAGCTCGAGCCCTCCAAGGAAGGGTTGGAAGCGCTTATAACTGAGAATGGGGGGGGGGGGGGGGGTATAATTGGTCAGAATAGGGCTTTATGTATCTCTTCAGAATATTTAATCTCATTTTTCCATTTCAGGTCCATGCAAGGCAGGATCACAGCACAGGCGTTCAGTTTTGACCAGCAGTTTAAGCCCTATCAAAAGGATGAGTTTCTTATGGTAGTTCTAAGTGCTTTGTATTTTAAGTTGACTTTTTTTTTTCCTCCCCGTGAAATTATAGCTACTAGAAAACTGCATAACAGCAAACAGTGTAGCAGTGTTGAATTCTATTGGCCTGCTCACTGTCTCCTTGAAAGGAGGTGATTTAGGTGTGGTGCTCAAGTCTGACTTTGTGGCTTAACTGTATTGTCCAGTAAAAATATTTTAGTCTGTACTAATGTTACTCTGCTTTAAGAGGGAACAACTTAGTCTTTCAGGATTCCCAAGAATGGAAATCTGAACTGGATGCTGATCTTGGCCGCAGCATTTCATGTTGGGAAGTCCACCTAGTTTGAGACTTTAAACAGTGTACACGCTCACAGCTATCAGTAAATTTCTCACAGTAAATTCACAGTGCAATTAGATGTGCATGTGCACCACATATCTGGAAATATAACTTTTGAAATTTATTCAGTACCATTGCTTTATACTAGAATTTTGAACTCCCAGCTTTTTGAGACTGAAATCTCTTGCTGATTTTGTGTCCTCCATTTCTGTTGTCTGCAAAGTCAAATCTGTTCATCTGTTTGCGGACAGAAAAAACCCAAACCTGTGGTTTTAAAAACAATGTGATTTTTACATCTGTTGTTTGGATTTTTTGTATGCCTAGTTTATATTGTTATCCTGGATAAAAAATTTAGCCTCTTTATATTTTAAAGAAATTCACACAGAAATGCACCAATATTTTATCTTCCACTGATAAACATTTCAAATTATTGAAGTTTACAGAATACCCATTCACCTTCTCAGTACTTGTCTCTTTTGAACTAAAAATGTAAAGCTATCACAATGAAGTTATGAAATCTGAATAGCTGTGAAGTAATTGGGGAAAAAAGGACCATTACATGTCATGTCTGATCTCTCTGTATCCCAGAGGGGTGATAAAGAAGTTTAGTGGTGCAGAAATTGAAAGATCCACTATTTCATTTTCTTAGCTGTTTCTTCAATGTTTATTCACTCTGCTTGTATGCATATACATAAGTGTGGGCTTTCTTAGTTGGCTTATCTATCATGTAAACTTGCCAGCTGTCAACATTACTGTGCATGTCTCCCATTAATTGATAAATCAATAAGATTGAATTCTTCAGATCTTACTGTGGCATATATCCTCCACCCCTTCAACAACTTATGGATCTCCTCTGTATCTGTTTAATAATTTTTGTGTGTCTCTATACCTCTCCAGGCTTCAAATTTATTTAAAAAGTGTAAATTTTAAAATCATACTTAGCATTTCATTTTTAACTTCAACAACATTGTATGCAGAGATAGAACTGTTTCATCTCTTCCTCAGTTTCCTGTACCTCCATGAATTTCATACATTTTTATGTGTTCTTGGACTAAAACTGCTTTATTATAAAACTTTAATACTACCTATATAAATATGCACCTGAAGATGTCTTTAATGTATAAAAGACACTGGCTACACTGAGTTACAAACCCATGGATTTGGTGGTGTAATATTTTGTATACAAACTGAAAGATCATATAGAATCTACTTACTCATTGGAGCATTATAATTTGGACTGAAAGTACACAAGGCACTATAATTGATGATTTTATGTTTCCTTTCATTAACTTGTGTTCTCTTATTTGAATATTATAGGCATTTTTTAATGATCAAAGTGTGAACTCCAGTTTAAAGTTGCTGTCAGCTTCAGGACAATGGACTACATTGGGTAAATTTAGAATAAATTAATCTTAAATTTAAAAAGTCTGTGTTTTAACTATTTTGCTCTAATTTACCATTTTCTAATAACGACAGCTCATATATGTGTATTTTCAGCTAGTTGAAATACCTTAAAGAATTACTTATTTTACTAAGTAATAGGAAGAGCTTCTACTTCTAGAATAAATTGTCACCTTTTCTACCTTTTTTTCTTTTGACCCCTGCATCATTTCATAAATTAAGCACCTGAAGCTGTTTATAAGTGGTTTGTGGCATCCAGTTGACCTGATCATGTATCCAGACATAAACAACTGCATTATTTGTGGAATTATAGTACTACGTTATTCAGATAACGTATTTCAATATTCAGATATTTGGAGAAGGGCATTCTTCTATAGATGCAACGACCTGACTTGGGCCGGGTCTGAGATGATTGCTGTGTTACAAATGAAAGTTGAGAGAGCAGAGGACTGGTAGAGCACACCCCGAGCTCATGTGAATGTGCTGTCTGTACAGCCCTGGTGATGGAGGCACGGAAGGGCCCCAGGTGACAGGTTGCTCCAGTTGCAGCCACGCCATGAGGGTCACTTCAACTTTGTTGCCATATCAGAAACTTCTGAACACGCTCCATTACATCTGGAGACGCAGATAAGACACTAAAGCAGGAAGGCCAAAAGCAAGTAGAAAATTTATGGCACACTTTGAAATTGTATTCTTCATTATGTAAATGGCACACAAAAATTCATGGCAATTGCATGTGATAATGTAATGGTATTTTATGCATAATGTGATCTCTGATATTGCCAAAGTGATCTTCCATAATAGGAATATCTTAAAAGAGGGTAGTGGGAAGCCCTCATTTCTTTTGGTTTGTCTGCAAATACTTTACTGTACGTAAATATTTAATAGAGCTTTGGGAATTTTCTAACTTTTCCATTTCAGCTCTGTGGAATTGGCATAGGTTTTTCCCACTATATACAATGACACTAGATTTTGTCACTTTTTTGTCAGCAAAAATCCATTTTCCAAACACTGCACCCAACTGTTAAAACAATCAAAACATATAAGATGCAAAAAATATCTCAAGTACCCCTTCAGGTACCTCTTTCTCTGGCAAGCAGAAAGAAAATAGATGTATTTTAAGCCAGTAGTAAGCCTTTTCTTGCTTTAGACAGGATTTTTTTTAGGCTATCTGTCTAGTCTACAACTTGACAGTCCCTGTAGTGAAGGTCAGTAGGTTACATACCTTGGGTTAAGAGTGGAGGGTCTCTTGCCAAGTAACCCAGCTTAACTCTTGGTTCTGCTCAATATTCTTCCGCACAGAAGTGAAGCATTTTGTCCCAAGGACTGGAAGGGTTCCCTTTCTAAATCCTGAACAGCTGGTATACCCTGTTTGCTCTTAAAATTTCATCTTCCCATTCTTTGCCTATTTTTGGTGAGGAATGTTGGCACATTTTTCTATACTTAGTCTTCATGTGCATTTTTTGAAAATATAGTAAGAATTAGCAGTGAGTGGGAGGAGGTGAAAATCATCTTCTAGTATTTTCTTCTTCAGACATGCTGATACACTAGTCCAGATATATCATTTACTTATCACTGTGGAGTAACTTAAAAACAACATTCCTGTTGTTAAAAAAATACTGGAGGTGTGCTTATTTTGCTTTTTAGAAAATCTGAAGAAAATTGTATAGTCTAGATTGATTCAAATATTGCATTTATTCTGTTACAAACAAAAAGGTTAGTAATTTTGGTTTTTCATGGGGGAAATAGTTTGAATGCATAATGTAGGTGGGGTTTAGATAGATCCATAGAAACCTGCCTTCTCCTGCCCTCCATGAGCTTGGGCAGAAAGTATTTATGGACCCACAGAAAGATGTCAGCATTATAAAGGAAATTAATAAAACATTACAGTAGCATTTGTTTTCATAATCATTTTGTCTTTTTTAAGACTGTGGTCCCCTCTCACCTTTTCAGTTATTATGTTTTTTGTCCTGGTAGAATTCCACAATAATACATTGTTTCAAGGACTCCAGCTTCAACATTACTTGAAATGAAACATTTTAGGTAAATGATACACAAGGATGTTCTCTAGTCTGCTTCATCTGATCAGAAAGATACTTAATGACCTATTCTCACACCACACTTTTTTGCCTGTTGTAGTAGGGATATTTTTCCCCTCCTTCTGGCTGCATGGCAGAGTATCTGATGTTTCTGATGTGCTTTAAGCCACCTATTCATCTGTTATTCTGATATTTCAAAAATAGAAGCAGCAGAAGGAACAAATTTGATGCATACCCATTTATGTATTGAGTGTCGTGTTTTTTAAATAGCTGCAGTGAGAGCTAAATAGTTGTTTTTCCCTGGATGCATTGCTGGCCTTGCACCTGTCAGCAGTCTTAGGGAGGCAGGACTGTGTCTGCTTAAGCTCAATTAACACTTGAAAATTTATCTTCAAAGGGGTAAAGTTACCATCTTTTTGTGTAAATAAAATATTAGGATCTGCTTAATAAAAGATTCTTGGGTTGCCATATATACTTGAAGCTTCAATGACTTCTGTCTTTAGAATAGGGTTTTAAAATCTGGAAGGTAATCTTAAATCAGCAGTTTTTAAACTACTATTATACGTTATAATTTGTGAAGAATTTTAGATGTCTTATGAACCCATAAATCATCAACCTGCACCTTTTACTTTTGAAATACCCTATTTGTTTAATACTGAGCACTGAACTTGCATTATATATAAACTCTTTCGTAAATAGTAAGTTACAAGATATTCTTCTGACATAAATAACTTTCTTAGATTTTGGAGGAATTCTAAATATACCTAATCCAGGGTTTATCTGCCCCATACTAGATATGCAACATTTAAAAGTATACTGGCAGCACTTTATAGATATTCCAGAGTTGGCTGTTAAAGGAAGCTTAAATTGTTTCAGGACTTCTCAGCTCTTTGTTTTCCACTTGTTGAGTTGTCAAGGCATTTCTTCTTCCTCTTTTACTGCTTACTTTTATAGTTGTTAAAACCAATCACTCTTGTCCAGGAAATTCTGAATTTCAAATCTCACCTCTCAAATAGAGTAGGAGCTTCCCGTGTATTTAAACTTTCCCATGTGTAGTTTGGTTTTCTGAACTACTGAATAGATTACAAAGCTCTAGATTTTTTTTTTCATGATTAAAATTTTCATAAAACCTTTTTTTAGAGCAGAAGTGTCTCCTTCCCTTCCACCAATAAAATCCTTAAAAATAAAATTTAAGGCCTGTAGATAGCTCAATTTCCTATACTTTAGGTCAGTAACTGGGTAAATGTAAGATTTTTCATTTTTCTCAAGTCATTTAGCATCTGATGTTTGTTAGTCGACTCAGGTTGTAATGTTAATTTTTAAATAATTTATGTGATAAGGGCTGATTTGGCTCTTATTAAATCCCTTATAAAATAAAAATTCTATCCCTGTGAAAGGGAGCTAGAGAATTATAAGTTAGAGGAAGCTGGAATTGAGGGGGTGGGAGGAAGTATAAATAAATAAATATAAATCAGTTTGGTGTTTTTTCATAGGTTGTAAGACTGTCATTCGTATTTCCTCTGACTTGTGTTTTTGGTAACATAATCTGATTATTTTTTGACAGTCACTTTGTGTCCTAAACCTTTTTTCTTCAATAAAAGGCACCCATTTTCATAACCATTGTCTGTAGACAGGCAGCCAAGCATTGAGTGCCGTGCCTTTGTCCTCAACAGATTTTCTTTACATCACATTGGTCCAATAAAATAATTTAAAAATTTCCTGTCAGTATTTTAGCTTAAGTAGGCACAGTTTGAAGCCATCAACTTATAACTTCTCTTTATTTTTTTCCTGGTATTGATTGGTTGGGTGGTACGGTTTACCCAGGTTTAGGTATTAAAATGCCAGTCCTACTTAACCTATGAATAAATAGTCTCTATGTAATAGTATATGGCAGAAATCCCAAGGCTTTCTGCAAGTGTGGGGGCAAGACAAAATTTAGGTTGTGCTGTGCTTGCAAAGATTAGGATTGGAGTGAAATGATAGGTGCTCTTGGTTCGAAGCGTCATGGTTCATGCATCCCTTTTTGGCATGTTTCTGTTCCTGAAATACTGTCATCTAGAGGGAAATTTGGACATTTCCTAAATAGTAATGCTTAGTGATCCCTTAGGTCTGTTTGTCAGGACAGCACTGAATTTTGTCTTTAATTGTATGGTAAAAAGCCTTTTGATACTGTGATGTTGCTGGCCAGTCTCCCATCAAGGGAACCTACAGAGGAGAAGAGATAAGAATAAACTCATGGACAGCTGGAATGTTGTGAGTATTCTCTCTGCTGAGACACACTGTCCTTGTGCTGAATGCTCACTTGTGCTCTCCTCCCCTCTCCTGTTCAGATGCACTTTGAAGGATGTTCAGGCAGACCTGGAGATGGGTAGAGAACCTGTTCTAACATTTGGGCTGAACACTTGGACTGCAAAGAGAAGACAGAACTGAGCTGAGTCCAAAGCTTCTTAAACATGGGGCCTAATGCTATTTGAGATGCCATCAGTTATCCAACACCACGCATGCAGATTTGTAGATGTAACACTGTATATAGAGAAGATATGTGCCCTTATGGAATGATACCTCATGAAGGAAAATACTGTAGGGCATCTCAAATGGCACTAGGTGTCTGTGAGCAACAGGATTGAGCCTTGGATGATTTGCAAGCAGAGAGGAGAAAAAATTACAGAAAAATATATTCTGCGCTTATGATTACAGAGATAATAGTCCAGATTCACACAGGAGGTGCTGATAGTACCTTTTTCATCTTCTGAAATAGCTGGTTAATAAAGCTTACAGTGGCTGCAAAGTAACTTTTTTTAAAGTTCAGGTATAATACTTAACAAATCAAAAATTCTTCGAGGCTGTGTTCATTTTGGTTTTTAGTTTGTGGTTGCTGGTAGCAGCTGACTTTTGCACTTCATTGTGCCAAATTTGGCATCTGTCTTTAGATGCTTTAAGGCTTAAGCTGTGGAATATGATTTTCCTAGGGTGTGATCTAATATGATGCTGGGTTCACACGGTGTTCCATCTATCCCTAGTTTCGGTTGATGGTGTTTACCAACAGGGGGAGCAGACACATGAAACTTAATGGAAAGTAGTATTCAGATGAATTTAATGTTTTCTTTACACTTTTTTCTTTCTTAGCTTTCTGTGGCTTTTTTTTTTTTTGAGGGGCTCTGTGATTGAGTCATACATACAGGATCTGTGTTTTTTTTTAAGAATATGAAACATGCAACCAGCTTCCTATATATTCCAGGTTCCAAAGTGACAAAAATTGAAGCTACAGTGGTACCCTGTACGCAGATTTCCATGTCATTTTTTGATCGGCTGTACTCTGAAGTTGTTAGAGAAACTGGAACTATTGTGAAATGTTACGATGACTATTATGATGATATTCTTATCTCTGATGAATTAAGGAAGGTCAGTATAATAAGGACTAATTTATTACTCAGTTTTCTTACTCTATTAGGTACCATAAGGACACATTTTTTAGGTTGTTTTTTTTCCTGACAGTGGTAAAAACAGGCGTCAATAGCCACAGTTTACAAACAACTGAGGCACAGCAGTCCCTGAATGTGTGAAAGCCATTACTTATTTTCCTCTTTCATTTGTAGGTGGGAGAAAAAGGTAAAGCCTTCTTTTACCCACCTGTGTCTCAAGCAGTCAGTGCTGCGGGGTGTGTGGGGAAATGCAGCTGCTCATTTGCTTAGGAGGGGGAAACAAAGGGTGCCAAAGAGAAGGTGCTGTTATACTCAGAGCTGTAGGTTCACCCAGCCTTCCAGGTAGTTGATGAAATTGAATGTATTCGATAGCTACATCCTGAAGCGTTCCTGGACAGGATCGTATCATATGTGACGGCGTTTAAAGAAAGCCATCTTAATAAATTTTCTCTAAAGCAAGAGGAACTATGAAAGAGGAAATTATTTTTCAGTGTAACACTGGAAAATTACTAAATACAACTCCTGAACCAGTCTGCAATGTAAAACTGTTTGTTATACTCTAGTGGAGGTGTCAGAAAGCAGATTATCTGAAAAAGAATCTCTAACAGTGGCACCCTCTTAATCAGTGTATGTCTTTACTGTGTTTCTTTTGACTTCATAAGCTAAAACAATTTTTTAAACTTATGTTTGTGTAGCATTAGCAAAGCATAGTGTGGGAGAACTGGATTTTGCTCTTCCTTGTATATATAATCAACATAAGTACTAAGTAATTATAGAGTTGCACTCATTTGCACTTGGCAAATCCTTTGAAGGCAATGTATTTGAACCAGTGACACTGGTTACAGGATGTGGCCTGAAATACTGGTCTGTCTTGTAAAGTTCTGGGAAAAGGTGAGAACTCAAGCTCATGTTTGAATTTCAGATGTAGTTTGTAGCCTAGCAGTTTGAAATAGTATGTATTTATTTATAAGTTGGGTACGTGTGAAATGTTTTCTGAAAATTAAGTATATTGTGTGTAGGAAGGTTAGAGGCAACATTTAAAATTAGAAAGTATTGGGGTTTCAGTGTCTTCCCAGTTTCCTTCCCATGAAAGTGATGTGTGTGTCAGCATTTGCGAGTCGAGGATTTAACACTGGTTTGAAACAAAGGTGATTCCTACTCATAAGACCTAAGACAGCAGAAAGAATAAGAGTCAAAATGTCCCAGGAATGACACCAAAACTTCAAATTAATTAGTCAGGGCTCTAGGACAGAAGACTGTAGGGGGCACCAAACTGTCTCCTGGTGTCAGAGGGTGGCTCTTGGCTGCAAGACTCCATGTTTCTTTCCTACCTACCATGTCTGTTTCAGCTGAGGAGGTTGGAATATGTATGAGGTGCACATCCAGAACAGTTGTTGCCCTGACCCCTTTTTACTCAGGTTGTGTAGTTTTGTTATAAAGAGGGCCAGAGAGCAGTGGGCTCATGTCCAACTTTGACCGGTTTGCCTGGGCTGGTATCTGCGGTTTGGCTGACATGACTCAAATGTCTCGTAGCCATTGTGAATTACAATTCCTGTCCACATTCACACAAACCAGTGTTGACACTAATCTAGCAAGTCCTCTCTGTTCACATAATACCTCAGCAAAAGGCAGGTGAGATGCAGGGAGGCAGCTGGATGCATGTCTGGCTAATCCAGGCTACAGATTAGGGCTCATTGGAGTCTGCAGTAAGCAATGATGTGAGTTTGAGTGATCTTCTCAGGGACATCCTCAGGATTCCTTTACAGATGTGAAATAACTGTGCCAGTTTAAAAGGGAAAAAGCAAATGTTACCAAAAACAGTTACCAAACTGATTAACAGCATTTGACATTATCAAATATAGGTAGATTATTTTCAGATTGATTGATTGTTTCATTAGCATGACAGATAATTAACCAGTGAAATAAAAAGACTTGAAAAATATTCCTTCATGTCCTTTGGGCACAAATCTGACTGATTCTGCTTTATAATATATGTACGATTTTTGAACCTAATTGCATCATTGGAAGAAGGATTTAGAAGTACTTATTTCCATCCCTTGTCCATATATTTTATATGGACATAATTTCTGTGTGCCATACGGCAAAGTAGTTGCATTATTTATAAACTGAATTATAAATATTTTTTTATCAACTTGACTTCCTTGTTTTTCCCTTGTTCCACAAGGTCTTGCTTCTGGAGGATTCCGACCATTATGACTTATTCACTCAACTGGATCGCGAGGAATTCCTGTTCTGTCTTTTTAAGCATTTTTGCATTGGAGGAACTCTTTGCCAGTTTGAAGATGCAGTTGACCCATACTTAGAAACTACAAAAGCTTTTTATAAAGACTTGGTGAGGTAAGTGTTACTCTCTTTTATACAGCTGTGTACACTACTGTCCATAGATACTTTGTGTCAATTTGTGTAAATTTATTGTGCATTACTGCTTCAAAAATGGGGCTGTTATTTAATCCACCTGCAAGCTTATTTGTGTCCAGCTGTCAAAATACCATGGAACAATGGTAGTAGTTCAGTGGCAAAATAGATGCAATTTTAATTGCAACAGTCCCACATAAGAACATTTTTTATATTACATTTATTGACATTGACGGTTTGTAATTCATTCCCATTTTAAAGATACTGTTTTCTGTAATTGTCTGCTGAAAACATGACACGGTACTGGAAACAGATTGTGTTCCCACTGTCATTGATAAAATATCAACAATTAAGTCTTGGCTATATAATCTTGGGCTACTTTCAATTAGACTGCTTTTAATTTAGGATTTAAAGATTGAAATAATTAGTTGAAAATTTTAGTTCTGTATATTTTTTATCCGTGCTGATTTTTTTTTTTTTAATACAGTTGAATTTTCTTCCTAGTTTTGCAAATACACTTCTTACAGTGTAAAGCTAAGGGTGATAGAATATTGCTGTTAACATGACACGGTGAACTAACATACATTTTTTAGCAGGTTTGGTGTATGGGATTGTCTGGAACTTTATGTGAGGGATTTTTTTCCTTTGAGATCAGAGGTTCAGATTCAGACTGAAATCACAATTTTTGCCCTTCTTTGATATATCCATATGCTGACTGCTCTGACTGACAGAACTTCTTATGTCCTGGTTAGTGGGAAGTGGAATGTAATTATTGGTTATACAGACTCATTCTTAGTTAAGCTAATGGGACTATAAAGATTGTAAAAGATATTACTAAAATTTTTGTTAGTATGATTAGTTTTGGAATTTTTATCTCATACATAGATGAGAATCAAGTGGGTTCTTCAGAAATACAGCATCCGACATAAAAGGATCCATCAATGTTTAACTCTACCCTCCCTTTCCTTTTAAGTTGTTCACTCTGCACTTGAATCAAGCTGCTTGTTCCTTCAGTCCTGGGCCTTAGGTGACTCTGCATTGACTGCAGCTGTTTCTGCTCTTTTGCTGTTGAATTAATCTAGGACAAAGTGCAAATCCAATCATTTCCTTCACTTTACTGCTCCCTTTTGCTGTTGAGTTGTTTTATCCTAAATATGTTCAAGTTCTGTTCTAAGCCACTCATTTTCTTTACCTTCCTATCTCCTTAAAACTCCTTCCATTCTTTTCCTTTTCATGCTGTAAAATTTGATAAGGATGTCAAATAGTTCTTGTTACTTAAAACAAAAAAAAAGTCTCTGCCAAGGTCCTCCCTCAATTTCATCCTGCTTTCAAAGTTTACTTTTCCTGTATCCTCAACCTCTTCCCTATCAGCCCTTTGTATTTTCCTCTTGTATGCTGCTTCTGTCCTTTATAAAATATTTAGGAGAAAATATTTCAAGATCTATTCCTGTGCTGTTTGAGGGGTTTTTTTGCCAGTTGGTAGATTGCTTCCTATCCTCCCAAGTTTTGAAGTACATCTACTCTGTTCATGTGACGTCACTGATCTTCAGTATTTATCAACCATGTGTCTCTTCATGTCTGTGCCTGTAAATGTCTGCTGGTTTCTCACTGCCAGAGGAGCTGGTGTTAGCACTGATTACCAGCTGAAAACGAAACTTACCATTTAACTAAATCTTTTATCTTGCTTCATTGGTATTGAGTTCTTTGTCAGTCCCATAAGAAAAGCTTTTGATCTTGACATTTCAGACCTTCCTTCCCTCTTCACAATCACGGTTGTCTTTTTCTTGGTCTCATTTTCCCCTGCTCCCAGTTTATCAGAAATGATACTTCTGTTTTATTTCCACTGTCTTAAGAGAGAAAAAGCCAGTGAAAGGCTCTGAACAGGGACACTAATGACAGTCTTGACTTAATTTCTAATTTCTGGTCCATGCTATGCACTGTGTTACTTCATTCTTGCACAAATTACATCAGAAAATAAAGCAATTAAAATTACTTTCTTATAGTTTCTTATTTTCAATAAACAATTGCTAATGATAGTAGTTGTCTTTTAAATTCTGTTTACCAAAAAGTTCACCTTCAAATTCCTGTTGAATACCAAGTGTTGTTTAAATTCTTTTTTAGGCTGCTAGCCTCTGTCTGGTTTCATTGCATCTTGGATTACAATCACATTGGATACTTTCTACTCTTTGTAAAGTGATATTAAAAGCTTTTCATGGTATTAAAAATTCTGTAAACTATACTATCCTTAAGGTTTAATTTTTAAGTTTGAGGTTCAGAAGGCTTGGTAAAACACAAATGGATACTAGAATAGTTATTAGCTGCTGGCTGATGTGCATTGAAAAATTAGCAGCGACAGATGAACCCAGTCTAATAACAATAAACTTATAGATGTATAAACTACCACTGTTCAGTCCTGTTTACAGTATTCCTTCTGGGCAAGAGCCTTGACATGAAGAATCCACAGAAGTGTCTTTACTGCTGGGAGCAGCAGACCTATTAATGAGCTTTTCCCAAATTAACTTTATTACAGCTATTTTTTCTGGCCATACCTGAGTTCTAACTCCAAGGCACTAGCATTCAAAATAGTGTCAAAAGGTTTGAGGTTTCATTGTATTACAGCATTTCTATTTACATTGCTTTATTATGAGAGAATGCAATAATCTTTTTGAAATTAACAGCTCTAGATATTTTACAAGCACAGCTAGGGACTTCCAAATACAACTACTAAATGGCAGACATTTTTTTCTTTGCAAAAAGAGTGATATATTCTTACTAATGAATTAATGCACAACTTGTAGTCTGCTACTAATCCATTGGTAATTCAGCTGAATCCATCCACAATTCTAGTGTTTAGTGTTGTATCCAGTATAACCTAAATAATTTCAAATCCCTTGTTGCAGTATTTTGATTTAAAGAATATATTTACACGACAAAAACTTGTTAATTAAAATATAATCTGTGAATCTCTGTTGATAAATCTTATCCTCTGTACTTAACCCCTGATTTTTCTGACAGTGTCTCTCCATGGTGCCAGCTGCTGTAGCATCTTGCAGTCATTGTTTTCTTCTCCTTTCTTCATCTCCATCTCCATGCCCTTTCCCCCACAATGAATGAATGTATGTGAAAGTATTAAGTTGTTCTTTTGTTGTTTGGAAAACCTAATAAAATATTGCCAGTAAGGTTAGGATATAAATAAAGCCCAAAGTGAATAGAGACCATAAGGATATTTGCTCTTCATAAAAAGAGAATAGATGCACATTAAAATGATGAACTACCATATCCAGTAAATAGCTTAGAAGTTAACAATTTGAAAGAACATGGGGCTATTATTAACATTATTTTTAAGGAAATACTCTCATCTTCAAAAGGAAAAGATAGTTTTTTCTAAAATCTTTTAGGAGAAAAAGAAATAGAGCAAATGAGCTCGTCAAAGGCAGCCTCTTGGTTTTCTTTCAAGTCAGCAAAGGAAGAATCTCATCTGATTTTAACAGACACAATTTTTTGCCTTAAAAAATAACCAAAGTACTGGAAATAAACACTCATTCTGAAAAATTGCTTACAGGAAGCTAACCACAAGGGGAAAATTTCTCAAGGTCATGGAATAAATAGGAAGACTTACTCTTTGTCACCTCTCACTCTGGTATCCTAGATATATATATATAAAACGTGAAAATTAAGAAACCAGAAATTGATAGCATAGTTTTCAGACAGAAGAATCTGAAGCCAGAGGAACTTAAATACAACCATTGCTTTTGGGGGTGGTGATATATGGTAGAAGGCAATAATGCCACTAATCCTCTGTGTGTTCTTCTGGAAGTTGTCACTCTTTCCACAGAGACGGTTGAAGAGTTTCTGAACTGCTGCAGTTACAGCCTGGTGTGTCAGCATAAAGCAACATCTGTGTTAGTTTGGCTTAATGTGCGGGTCCGTAAACTGCAGTGGTTCCGAAGCTGAGTCATGAAGTAGCTGAGCTGTCCTGCGGGGAAGGCAGTCATCTCTGGAGGGGTGGGAAGGCAGACAACTGGGGTCAGTACCAATTTCAGCAATGCTGTCTTCATCCACTGTTGAGTATGTCAACATGTCAGAAGCAACAAAAAGTTCTGAGAAAGCCTCATTACTGACTGACCGCAGGGAAGATCAGCTTCACAGTATAGGTTCAAACATGACTGTGTCATTACTCTGCAGATGAAATCAGTTAATTGGAGAGTCAATCTCTTTTACTGGCTGGAGAGATTGAATCAACAAAGGTGCTGTTGGTTGATTTGGGGTTCGTTTGTTCTTTGCCAAAGAAGCTTTGCCAAAGCACTGGTAGCAAGGGACTGCTGTTACAGCTTGGACCTGGTGTGGCATTCAACTGGGCTGTGTTTCACACATCCTCTTGTAACTTGTCTGTACTGGGACCTTTCCTGGGAATGGAACCTGTTTGTCACCAGGCAGGTTTTGAGCTATGCATTTCTTGGAAGCGTGTAAGTACAGAAGGTTTAAGCCTCAACTGTTCCACAGTGACTTAATGTAAACGGGAATCTGCAAAATTAGATAAATGAAAAGCAGTTGCATGATCTAATTTCTGAAGAAATATAAGCATCACTTAAAGCAGACCTGAGGAAAAATGATATATTAAAATACTTTAAATAGGTTGAGATGCCTGGATTGGTTGCAGTAATATCTCAGTGTTATTAGTAAATGTGATGAAAGAAATGGCAATCTTCACAACAAACAGTCTAGAAATAAAAAAGCTCAGAACTAATCCCATCCCAAGTTGCATAGCTGACTATATATACAAAATTCCAAAGGAGTAAAAATAAACCTAAACTATAATTATATACTAATTAAAAATGAGCTAAAGAATGTATTTCTTCACCAGTACTGCTGCTACTTCTTGTAGTCTGTATTAAGATACATTTCACTTTGCAGGCTTCTTTCTCAAAGAATATGTGAAAAGATTTTTACGAAATGTTTAGCTGCATAATTTTTCATATCTATCAAAATACAAACTCTGTACTTGGAATCATCTAGGTCTGGGTAATATTGCTGTGATTTAGTAGCTGAGAACAGTGAAACCAAGTTGGATGACCAGATACATCAATATTTTGTAGCAAATGTCATAGTAACCATGTTATCTAACAATGGCCACATAGCTTTTCATGTTCAATGTGACATAAGTTGAATTGTAACTATAAAATTTGACCTTCATAAAATCTGAGCGACACGGTGCATATGTTTAAAATGTATTTAATAAATTAAAGATTCTAATTATCAGTACTTATATATAAAGTATATATTATACCCCTGTATTTCAGTGTTCAAAAGAACCCTGAAACAAAAGAAATACATATTATTTCTACAGTCTTCAGAGTGTCTGCATATGTAAGTATTAATAATTTTTATACGGGATTTTACTGGCATGAAAATAATGAATTGACTTTTACACAAAGAAAACATAATATTCCATTGTAATGGGTTATTTTCCCATAGTTGTCTTTTTTTTATTCATGAACTCTTTCCCTGATCTCATCCTGCTTTCTCATCCTCTTTACTAACTCTTCATCAGTAACCACCAACTAAAGTTTTATTTGGTAGCTCACTAAAAATACATTTACTGGGATTACACTGGAAGTCATAAGTGTCATCCAGAAACTAGTTAATGAAAAAAAAAAAATCTGAGTAATTCTGGGTTTAGATAATAATAAAACTTGAGATAGCAGTAAGGATTAAGGATGCACTCTTGACTTCCTATAGTTCTGGTTTTGGAAATGTTGCTATAGCTTTCTGAATAGCTTGTATTGCATCTGTTTCTGTAAAGACTGCAAGGAAGTTTAGTATACAAAAAGGCTGGGGTGGTGAGATGACTGCTAACCTCTTTTCCCCTCCCTTGTCAAGTCTCATTCCTATCTGTTTCCCTTGCAAAATCATACATTTACCATCAAGATAAGTTTGAGAACTGGCTCCATGTTTACTAGATTCAGCATATCTGTCATTTAAGTTGTTACAGTAGGATGAACTACTCCAAATTCTTCTTGAGTAACCAGAATATGTAATAATTAAATGTCAGATAATGTACCCACTTTCAACAACAGTAGCTGATGTCATTTCAGACTGCACAAACTTCCCTGTAGGTTGCCAAAAGCCCAGTTGTTCATCTGTTGGTCATCATCTTTTAAGTACTATGTATGATTCATTAAAGGCTTTTGAAAATAAACACCTTATGGGTGTATCAAAATTTATCTTTCCGATACGTTGCTGACTGTAATAAAAATAAAAAAGCAAAACCCTGGTAACTGGATGTTCTTCTGTTATTACTGTTCCTTTCCCGCCTCTGAATCAAATGCATTGCTGTGAACTTTGCAGATTTCTATGTTTAGGTAGGTGGACATTAAAGAGCTCCCCTAACTGTCTTAGCTGTACATTAAATATCATCAGTACTACAAAGAAAAAAACAGCAAACAAAACCCCAACCAAACTTTAGCATCTTTTTGTAAACAAAATAGATAGACAAAAGAAAATCCAGTGTTAATGCAGAGCAGGCTGTCCTCCTTGTAGCCTTGGAGGAAAACTGTGCATTACTGCGCTTTCTGAAAACTTGTGGGGTGAAGGAGAATTCTGAAATTACGGTTTCTGTTAAAGAACATCCTGAAGATTTTCTCTCAGAAAACAGAAAGGCTTAAGCGGTGTGTCTAGACTGTTTGATGGTTATGTGAATCAAAACTATTCGACTCTACTTGTCACTTACAGGAAGGACACTTACTGGAGCACAGGTATCTTGTGTTTGTGATGAAAACCTTCTTTCAAGGAGATAACTACATTTCTGCAGTGTTTCTGAGTTCATTTGATAAATAGCTGTAGAGTGTTATTATAATCCTTATGTTGAGCTGAGTTTTTAAGCCAAGTTTTCTTGGTTTGTATCTGGAAGAAAAGGACATACTCTCCTACCCTGATGTAAATAGATAAATCATTTTTAAAATAAATTAATTTTTAGAAGCTGATCTGGTAAAAGTGACTTGTGCAGCTGAGCACAATTTAAAAACAGTATCTAAAAAAGCACATTATTAGAGATGTAAATACCTCAAGGTTTTAAGTTATAGTTCACAGAATCACAGAATATGCTGAGTTAGAAGAGACCCACAAAGGATCCTCAAGCCCAGCTCCTGGCCCTGCACAGGACCATCCCCAAGAGTCACACCAAGTGCCCGAGAGCATTGTCCAAACACTTCTTGAGCTCTGTCAGGCTGGTGCTGTGACCACTTCCCGGGGGACTCTGTTCCAGTGTCCAGCCACCCTCTGGGAGAAGAACCTTTTCCTACCATCTAACCTAAACCTCCCTTGACTCAGCTTCGTGCCATTGCCTTGGGTCCTGTCACCACAGAGGAGAGATCAGTGCCTGTGCATCTTCTTCCCCTCATGAGGAAGTTGCAGACTGCAGTGAGGTCTCCCCTCAGTCTCCTCCAAGCTGAACAGACCAAGCGACCTCAGACACTCCTCATATGGCTTCTCCTGAAGGCCCTTCACCATCCTTACACCCTCCTTTGGACACTCTCTCATAGTTTAATGCCTTTCTTATGTTGTGGCACCCAGAACTGCCCCCAGCACTCGAGGTGAGGCTGCCCCAGTGCAGAGCAGAGCGGGACAATCCCCTCCCTTGTCCGGCTGGTGATGCTGTGCCTGATGCCCCCCAGGACCCCCAGGTCCCTTTCCACAGTGCTGCTCTCCAGCATCTCATTCCCCAGTCTGTCCGTACATCCAGGGCTGCTCCATCCCAGGTGCAGAATCCAGCACTTTCCCTAGTTGAACTTCATCTGGTTGGTGATTGGCCAGCCCTCTAATTTGTTGAGGTCTCTCTTACAAATGTCTGTAGAGCTCTTTAGCATCAAAACCTGATAGACCTGGGCATCACAAGAGAAATCATTTTAGATCTTGTGACGAAGTACTCTGTTGAACGCCAAATACCCATGAGAGCTTTGGAGCTTTGCATATAATGAAACACTGTTACAGCTTAAGTACTGGAATGCTCACTGACCTTTCAGAACTTTCTTTACCTGAACCGAAACTGTGGCAGTGTTAGGAATCAGCATAATGGAAAGTTTATTCAATAAGTGTTTAAAAAAAAGTCAATTAAATTATGCAGTTTTGAGAATGTTCAGCAGTATTTTATTTCTGTTTTATGCTATGCATATGTATTCTTAAATCATCAGCTGTGTTGCTACAAAGAAAAAATAAAGTGATCCTACTCTAACATCAGTAAATCAATCATTACACCCCCTGCATGTGTGAACCAAAGTCCACACTGCAGATGGAATTGGTATGATTCTTGTGTACATGCATGAATGTAAATTTCAGAGCCTTTATGCTCAAGTATTTTAGGGTTTTTATGACCTCTTTTACTAATTAAAATAAATTTAAGAACCTTTTTCGTTTAATTAGGTTATATTGATTATTTTCCTGATACCAAGTTTGGTATATTGCTTGAAATGCCTCATCCCCAGAACTTACAATGTTTTTGTTCTTGAGTTGTTGAACAAATTTTTAGTGGGCTCACACTGCCTCTAAACAGTCAAAACCTCAACTGCCATCCGTCAGTTCCATAAAGACTGCAGGAGTGGGATCCTCAGTAGCAATGGGAAAAGAATTTAACTAGCAATCACATCTCGATGTTGATCTTCTCTTTTTTTCTTCAGTTACATGCATGAGATTAGGTTATTTTTGGATCAAATACCAAAGGCCTTGTGATGCTGAGCATTGTAAAATCTTAAAACTTGCTCTCCTTACTGCAGTTGAGAATGCAGTGTTTGTTACACATGTATCCTTAAAAAACACCTGAAGAGAGCTAGGTATCCTACAACTGGAGCTACAGAGCTTGTATGCTGTGCTGCTTAAAAATAGAATGCTATTTTTAGCTTATGGCATTTGACTACCATTGGAAAATTCTGTGAATAAACATTATCAAATCACTGCCTGTCTAAAACAGTGCTTTTATGAAGTGCTTGCCTTAATTTAAGATTTAGGGAGTTGAATAGTCCCCCAAAGGAAGACACCAGAACATCTAATAATGGATTCATTCTCTTTGAAATAGCAGGAGAAAATGGGGTGCCAGTAACAGCTAGAGGATAAAATTCACAAATGGTCCTTGGAGCAGAAATGGGGACCCAGCCCTTTTCCTTCTCAGTTTACTGACTTAATCACTGAGAGATGTTACAGTTTCCATGTTTCCTTGGTCCAAAAAAAGATTATTTTATGCAAAGGAAGACAGCTTCAACAAAAGAATGTGAGAGATGTGGAATCTGGAGTAGTCTGTAGTCTGTGAGATTAAAATTTTCCTGGAGAAAATGAACAATATATGCAATATAGCAATTTCCCTCAAGGAAGAAAAGTGTAACAGAACCTACATCTCTTCAACTGTTGTACAAAGGTTTTGGGGAGCAGGAGAAAACTGTTACATGTTGTGAAAGAAAGGAGGTGTCAGCTACATATTTATTGATCTTTCACATGTTCAATTACCACACTGACTAAATGAAAAACCCCAACCCTTTAAAAATTACCCATCTAGTTTCTGGATCCCTACTGGATTTGAACTGTGTCCAGCTGTGCTGCCCTGTCAACACTGAAGCTTTTATTGACATGTGCAGACAGAGGATGTTAACCTGGAGAGCCCAGTTCCCATGCTGATTGTCAGCTGAGCGTGTTTTTTCAGAACCAAGATTTTGGAGCGAGGTGCCTAGAATCCCTTCAAACCCTTTCTGAGGATTAGCACAGAAAATGTTTTCAATAATAGTCCAAAGTTGTTAATGTGATCTGTAATGAGTGTTTTGCTTAAATGCAAATATGGGAACCTGAACAGATGCATTAGCAAATGTTAAGTGAAAAAAAGTATGGATAGAACAGCTTTATGTATTAATATAGAGTCCGTGATTTTTTTTGTCTTTCAAAGGAAACATGATGGGCTGCTGTATATTTAATCATTTGTATTTTAGGCTCCAATTGTGTAAACACATGCTTACATGTTTAGTTTTGCATTTTATATTAATATTACATTTACCTCAAGGTTATTTGAAACATTCAACCAGAATTAATGTGCGTTTTGTAGCGTCAGTATCCTCATGGAGACATAATACTTTAAAATAAACGGTGGCGTGTTTGTTCTATTTTGCTATGCAATAAGCTGTTACAATTGGGACAAAATTATTAACTTCAGATTTTATTAATTCTCTTACAGATATCCATATTGTCCCTAATACTATTTTGGTTTTGTTTTTTTTCTTTCTGCCAGGATGCTAGTGGCCTGTGCTACCCTTCAAGCAAAAGCCACCAGCAGACTTTTGCCTACTTGATTGTGGATCCCTGCAAGCGACACGTGAATATTCTGTATCACTGTTTCGGTGGAAGCTTGTTTACAAACTAGTTATAAGCCTGGCTGGTCCCCAGTTTTATAATGGAGGTTGCCTTCTCTCTGCATGGGTTCAGGTAGACATTGCATAGTTTTCTGACGAGGAAAGCTCTACTTGATGACACGCTCGGAAGTGCTTCCCGTTCACTCAGATGTTACTCTGTGGTTAGTGACAAAAGTTTTCCGGTATTTATAGTTCTTGAAGCTGTTTTCTTGGCCGTTTCCCCCCTTCCCTCACCCGTTTTATCTAATAAAAAGTGTTTCTCTAGAGGTCTCGTCATTTTTATGAGCCAGCTTTACAGACCCGCGACGCGTAACTGCAGAGGAGGCTCTGCAGCCAGTGAAAGCTCTGCGGAACCGGGAGAAAGCGCGGGAGGGGACCGGCCAGAGGGGGTCCCGAGCCACTGCCCCCTCCGGACGCAGGGGAGGGAGGCGCGGTGCCCCTCCCCACCCCCTCGCGGAGCGGCCTCCTGGAAGTTGGGATAGAAGTTAGGAAGAAAAAAAAGTTGTGGTTGGCGGCAGCGCTCCGTGGCGGCCCAGGGCGGGCGGGCAGGCGGGCGGCAGGCGGGAGAGGTGCAGGCGGGCACGCAGGGAGGGGCGGTGCGGTGCGGTGCGGTGCGGTGCGGGCCGGGCCGGGCCCCCGGGCGGCGGCGGAGCGGGGTCTGGGGG
>VXAZ01005975.1:726059-828699 GCA_013399875.1 Gymnorhina tibicen | reverse complement strand
ATATCCGTGGGAATTCTCCTCTTCTGGAATGGAATAGAGCAGGAAACCTGTGAACAACAGCACCAAGTGAACAAAACCCAGGAGTTGTCTCCCCAAAATGGGGTTTATGAACTATTCCCACTTCTCTTCCCCAGCTGGAAAACTGGAGATTCCTTCCTCCAAAAGCTCCCTCAGCAATCCCAGCCTGGTTTCTCCTGAGGAGCCCTGACCTCTGCAGGGAAGAGGTTCCCAAGGAATGGTGAAATGCTGAGACACCTTTCAGACTCCAGGTAAAATCCTGATCCCTCCAAATTCCATGTTCAAGTAAGTCCCTTTGTGCTGTCAGAGGCTGTGACCTCTCACCCCATCTCTGCCGGTCCGTGTGGGCCTGGCTGTGGCCCTGCAGCCCCACAGGGACAGGCAGATCCCTGTTTGCAGTTTGCCAGGCTCATTGGATCATTATTTTCCCATCTTTCCTTGGATTTCTGAACTCTTCTGCCTGTGGATGGCATCTCCTGCCACCCACTCCCCTTCCATAATCAGTGAAAAAACTCAGATTGGGGAAATCTCCTTTTCCAAGAGCTCAAGGAAGCAGCTGGAGCTCTGTCCCATTACCATTTTACCGTAGTTAGCTCTGCTCCGGGGGGTTAAGCTGCAGGCAAAGGTGCACAAAGATATGGAATAATCCCCTTTTTCCTGGAGCAGGTCCTGGAGACCAGCAGGAAGAGTCAACCAGAAGCATCCCAAATGAACTGAATGGTGAGAACAGCCCAAGTTGTGCTTGTGCACCGCAGTGTGTCTTGGATTTAACCACAAATTTGGGAATGTGTGTGAGAAAATGATGGAAAATTGGGGTTTCCTGACAACTACTTTGGCATCCCCACCAGCACGAGGGTCCTGCAGGTCCCCCTGCAAGGCCAAGTGACTTAGAGAGGACACAACCCCCACAGGGAGGGCTCAGGGTCACCAACCAGCTCCTCCTCCATGGAAATCTTTGTGGTTTCTGACCCCATGGAAGCTCCTGGAGATCCATCCCCAGGGAACAAACTTGGCAGCTGAGGCAGAAATTTCCCTTCAAGGCGGATTTTCAACTAAAACTGTCCCAGAGAAATTTGTCCCTCTGAAGTCTCCAATTTCAGTGCGATTTTCCTCAGGATTCCTTTTAAATACCAGGATGTTCAATTTGATGATTTTAAGGACTTAAATTTTTTTAAGACAGTCCCAGAGGCTTTGGAAAATTATTTTGTAAATCTAAGAGCTTTTATTTTTTCTGTCAGAAACTTTCATGGGAAGAAGAAGCAGTTCCCAAGCACATGGCAAAAAAAGAACTCCTTGTCCTTTGCAGCCGATCCTGGTGGCCTCTGACAGTCCAGGATTCTCCCTCCAACTCCAGAATGGGTTCACCCTTGGGATCATGCCAACAGTGAGAGCAGACACAGCTTTATTCCTTTTCCACAGGTACCAGGGAACTGCTCCGGAAGATCTTCAAACCATTCCTTCCTCCTGGGTGTAAGCAGCGAGTAGACACAATTCTGTGCTGGCTCAACATGTGTCAGGTAGAATTTCTGTCCATCCAAAATCCCAATTAATTAATTTTGGGAACCTGTGCATCAGCAGTTCTGTACAAGGTCCCTGTCTGTCAGCAGGACTGGGAAACTTCCAAAATGAATGGGAGATGATCTTGCTTCCTGCTCCACAGCAGCAGGCCCTTTCCAAGGACAGGAAAAGACCTCTCCACCTCTGGAAATCCCCACTCCTGTCAGCACAGAAGGGCCCTGTCTAAGGGAAAGGGAAATAGAGACATTATGTCAGTTCTCAGCTGGTGTTTCACTCTCCTAAAGATCTTTTTCATGGCTAGGAGTTAGAAATTCCTATATTCCCTTTAGGTTCTGCTCAGCCTAAACAAATATTAAATAAGGAATTGGATTTAGGGGAGGTGGATCAATTCCTGCAGCCAGGCAGGGATTTTGAAAGGCAGGATCCAACCTCCTTGCATGGATTGTGCAGCTGAGGGCACTCTGGCTAAATTCATCCTGAGGTAAAGATTCCTCTCCAACATTCAGGTTTTACCTGCACCAGAACAAGAGAGGCACAGCCATATGGATTTATCAGTGGAGCAGTGGAAAAACAGCCCCTGACATGTTCAGGGAATATTGATTTATTCCTGATCAAGGCCAGGATGTGTGAAGGTAACTTCTGTGCCAGGCAGGTGATCCCGGGTGCTGCAGCTGGGAATTGCCCACTGAAGCATGAGCTCCATGTCCTGGGTGAGTCAGGGCAGCTTGGAAGGGAGGGAGAGAAAGATCTCCTGACAGGAGAGGGCTTTGCTCTGTGCCTGAGCCTCAGGAAGAGGCTATTCCGCGCTTTGTATGAAAATCCCAAGGCAGAGGATTTTATCCAGGCCAGTTTGTCCCAGTCCATTACCCTGCCTTACATATCCTCATCCTCATCCTCATGGGCACCATCCAAGGGGCGTCCAGCATGGATATCTCAGGAATGTCAGGTGGAATTCTGAGTTCAGGAGAAGGAGCTGGTCCTGGTACCTCCTCCCATTCCTGCTACTGTCACTTCCAAGCTCAGGCTCCAGCAGGAACCTCCTGTTGCAGGAGAACAGCTCTTCCTGTTCACAGAGGTTTGGCTCCCAGTTTGGACCTGAAAGACCCCATTTGAATCTTTCCCTCCTCCAGGCCGTGCACCTTTCATCCAGTTTCCCAGTGGTTTCCCAAAATGCTACTGCTGCTTTTCCCAGTTCTGGTTGCAGGAAGCTGGAAGGGTCAATCAGGGCTCCCCTGAGCAATCCCTGGGCATCCAGAGCTGTCCACACCAGGGCTCTGGCAGAAGTTTGGCTCCTCTCCACCAGGAGTTGCTTTCCTTCATTCCTCACACCTTCACGCTGAGAGGAGCCAATGCCAGTAATAAACACAAAGCCAAATCCCTCAGTTCCGGAACCTGCCTGGAAAACCGAGGTTCAGGACAAGTGCTAATTATCTGTCATTAATCTGGGGAGCAGATTTATCATAAGCACGGGTTCTGGTGTGATTCCAGCTCTAATCCCACTACCAAGATGAGCTGCCCAGCTCGTACTTAATGGCTGAAAAGTGGGAATTCTCCTGCTGGGAAAAGCAGCCGTATGGAACGGCTGGGCTGGCTAATGAGGCCTAAACTCCAGCACGGACCTCTGAGGAGAAGCTGTGACACTGCTGGACCAGCAGAGAAAGGGGGGATTTAGGTTCAAGGGATCATGTCTGAGTGTAATGAAGGGAAAGTTTTATTACATTAAATAAAAATGAGGGAATTTAAAGCTACCTAACTTCTCCCCAATTAACAGGGGGAAAAAACTCACTGGGAAGCACTCAGAGGGAAGCTCAGCCTTGGAAAGGTCACCACAGAAAACTGGCAAGAGCATCAGTCCGCCTCTCTTGCGTTTTCTCAGTCTGCCACGCCTTGGTCAGACCCTTCCCAAGTATTGTGTGCCCTGCCTAGGACTGGGTCACTTTTTATGATGGTTGCGGAATGCTCTCTCCTGACCACTCTGTTCTCCTTTGGGAGCCTCCCTGAGCACAGATCCCTTTTCCTGCCCCAGCCTTCAGTGTCCCAAATTCCTCAGACTTTCTGGGAGTGAGCTCAGAGCCCAAAGATGCATTTAGCTGCCACGCAGAGGCACAGCCCCACAACTGATGTTCCCAGAACCAGGGCGGAGTTCAGAGCATCTCCCTCCATCCTCCCTCCTTGTCTTGTGCCTCTCAAGGTTATTATTTGAACTGAAAAAAACAAACCCCAAAAAAGCAGATTCTCCAAGGGCAAAGGGAAGAACAAGAATTGGCTTGTTGATGAAGGGGAAGAAGTCATGACCTCCCCATCAACTACTGCACCCTGGGAGAGGGCTGGAGCCCCTCTGCTCTGGAGCCAGGCTGGGAGAGCTGGGAATGTCCAGCCTAGAAAGAGAAGGTTCCAGAAAGACCTCAGAGCCCCCTCCAGTGCCCAAAGGGGCTCCAGGAGAGCTGGAGAGGGACTTGGGACAAGGGATGGAGGGATAGGACACAAGGAATGGCTTCCCACTGCCAGAGGGCAGGGCTAGATGGGATATTGGGAAGGAATTGTTCCCTGGGAGGGTGGGGAGGCCCTGGCCAAAGGCTCCGCAGCCACTGCACAGCGGAATTGCCATTTCCATGCAGGTCATCTTTATTCATTCCCTATACTCCAAGGCAACATTAAAGATTCAGGTGAAGGCTGAACCTGCAAATTCTGGCAAGACAAGTTGGTATTACTCAGAAATAATCCCCATCAGAACAGGCCAAACAAATGTGACCCTCATTGTCTCCAGCCTCAGCTGCCCTATTTCACTCCTGTCTTTCTCCCTCTCAGTTGAGTCCTTTGACTTTGTGCAGGATTCACCCATCCTGCTACATCCAGGGCTCAGCCAGAGAGGGACTGACACCATGTGTTGGGGACAGCAGCAAAGTTCCCTGAGCAGTTCCCTAAAAACAGGGGCAACTTGAAGGAAAAAATGCCAAAAACATGGAATCCCAGCGCAGTTTGGGATGGAAGGGACCTGAAAGCCCACCCAGTGCCACCTCTGCCATGGCAGGGACACCTTCCACTATTCCAGGCTGCTCCAAGCCCCGTCCAACCTGGCTTGGGACACTTGCAGGGATCCAGGGGCAGCCACAGCTTCTCTGGGCACCCTGTGCCAGGGCCTCCTCACCCTCCCAGGGAACAATTCCTTCCCAATATCTGCTCTAAACCTGCTCTTTTTCAGTTTAATGCCATCGACTTTATCCTCCTTGACAAGGATATTGTATTTTAGTTGTGGATTTCCTGTGAAAAGGATAATTTTCACAGATGCTGGGCCCTGGCTCTTCAGCCAAATGATTTTCCTGGGAATTGCCTCCTCCATTTGGCTTCTCTACCTGAAAAATTGTCCAGCTGTATTCCCAGGTATCCCACAGAGCCTGTCCATGCAGCCCTTGGGATTTCTCACAGATATGCACCTCTGTACTTAATCAAGGTGACTTAAATGATGGCTTAAAGGACAAAGCTTGATTTAAAGTGAAGAAACCTTGGTTCACCAAGGTTCTCCCAAAATATTCCCATGGTGGACAGCCCCAGGTAGGTGAACTCCTTCTTTGCCAGCCCTTCAGGATAGTGCCAGTGTCGCTTCTCATGAGGAAGCTTTGAAGGGGGAATTTAAGCACTCTCAGCTTATAAATATTTCATCTTTCTTTAACAGGCGCTGTAGGTCCGCAGCCACTCATGCACGTCCCATTTACCTTGCTGTGAGTGAAACCAGGAGCTGGCAGCTTGCAGGAGCCAGATCAGCACTTTGTCTTCTGAGCCAGCACCTCTTGGCCCCACTTCCACCCTCAGATGCCTGATCCGAGCTTTCAGCAGCTTTGCAATGAGGGAATATCACTCCAAGATGAAGCACAGCAAACAAAGGGCTGATAGAATGACTGGCAACCCTGGAATTAGAAAAAAAACCTTAAAAAACCTGTTACAAGGGAGAAAAAACCCTACATGTTTTATTAGAGTTTTTATGACAAATTAAAATGTTCCTGAGAACAACTGCTTTTCCTGGAGCATAGGAATGCTTCTTCCCCACAGGAAAGTCATTCAAAGGAGAGGTGGGAGAGGAGAGAACCAATGAAGGATCACCTGGAACAAAGAGGATTTCACTGCAGACAGAGCCCAGACTCCAAAAGACTTGAGAAAGAAATGAGGCTTTATTGAGATTTTAGAAAAAGAATGTAAAAGAAAGTGTTGATCCAGAGAAAATGTTGCAATCTGAGGGAATTACAGATTAAATTACTCCAATTTTTAATTCTTAAACTGTCAGTGCAATTCCTAATGCTGGCAGTGCTGAGATCCCTTCTGCCCTGACAACTCATCCCAAATGTCCTCTTCCTATAAAAGTTCTTTTCTGGCATTTTTTGGAGTGGGGACTTGCAATTTTGAGCTAAAAATTCAAGTCCAGGCCATGCCATGTAGAAAGGCCACCCTGTGGATCCCCAGTGCCTGCCTGGGATGCAGGCACCAGGGAGTAAGAAAGGGTCCATAGAGACAAGAAGGACCAATTAAATACTGAATTTTCTTGTGTGGAGAGCTCTCCAACTCTGCAGGAGCCAGAGCCTATCTGTCACCAGGAAACTTCCCTTAGGCAGCAGCAGAAGTGACGTATGAGGATGTGAGGGAAGCACCGGGATGCCTGAGCAGGCATCAGTTAGTTCGGAGCTGAATGGGGAGTCCTGGGAACATCAGAAGAAGGATTCAATCTGTTGGAAGTGGGTGGCAGCTCCTCTGCCTTGCTGAGACAGATTTGTAAAGAGGAAGTGTAAAAATAATAATGGGAAAAAAAATTAGCAGCGTTTAATGTGCAGGGGCTGAGGAGCATTTTCCACTTGGTCTGCAGCTCCTAGGAGCAGTTTGGGTGCTGGAAAATCTCCTCTGCTGAGCTCTGCAGGTCCTGCGGGACATTCAGGGCCACATTTTACTGAAGGGTCAGATTGAGGGATGGGACTTTGCAGGACATGCTGCTCAAGGGGTGCTGCCATGGTTGGGATGTTTGGTCTGTGCTTGAGAGATGCTGGGTGAGAAACATCCACCAGACCAACGCCCTGGAGCAGTGGAAGGTGTCCCTGCCCATGGCAGGGTTGGAATGAGATGAAATTGAAGGTCCCTTCCAACCCAAGCCATTCTGGGATTCCATGATTTCCCTTGGTCCTAAGCTCACCTCTGGACCTTCTGGTTGCTCAAGCCCAGTCCCTCAGGCTCTGGAGATGGCAGAGGTGTCCCTGTGCTGGCAGCAGTGGATCCAGTGCTCCAGGAAGGCTCTGGAGCACCTGCAGAGCAGCAGACCCTGCTTATTGACAGCTCCAGGTACAGGGAACCTGATGGGGGTGGCTCATCCAGGGCTGCAGGGGGTGAGGAAATTTGTGATTCGCTTCCTGCAGGACAAGGTTTAACGCAGCTCTTGGAAGGCACAGGAATCTACGCCCGGCAGAGCATCCCTAATCCCTGTTGGATGCCCACAGGAGGGGATTTACCCTCCTCTCCACGCTGCAAATCCCACACTTCCGGAGACATGGATGTGTTGGAGATCAATGAAGCCAAGAGGGAAGCAGGCAAGAAGAGATGGGCTCTGTGCAGGAGCTCAGTCCAGAGGGATGTGCCTGTGCTTTAGTGTCTTGCATTTGTTCCTGGGGTTTTTTGTTCATATCTGAAGGCCATTTCTTACAAACTGTGTGTGATAAGAGGGTGTTGGATCCACCCACAGTGGTTGCAGAGTGGAGAGGCCGCTCCAGGTTCATCTTCAGTCGTGTGCCAAAGGTAAAAAGATTCCTGGTCCTTGCAGAGGTTCTTGGCCCTAATCAAGTGGGATGGGGATGAAGCCTTTATTTTTCCATTCATGTCCTGATGATTTATTAGATGGTTCTCAAAACTGCAAATCCCCACTCCATAAAAGAGCTTTTAGAGAAAGAGGACATTTGGGATGGGTTCTCAGGGCACAAGGGATCTCATTACTGCCAGCATTAGGAATTGCACTGACAGTTTAAGAATTAAAAATTGGAGTAATTTAATCTGTAATTCCCTCAGATTGCAACATTTTCTCTGGATCAACACTTTCTCCTACTTTTTTTTTTTAAAATCTCAATAAAGCCTCATTCCTTGTCATAATAAAATTTAGCTCTTTGTTGGAAGATTTTCACCAGCTCCACCTACTGCTGCTCCCATCCTCTTCAACACTTCCTGACTCACTGCTGCTTCCCCTCCTCCGGATGGGGATTGGGAAGCTGCTTCCCAGCAGAGGTGGGTACAGCCTCCCCTCAACCAGGTCTACAATGGTGATCAGGAAAAAGCACAGGAATAGGCCTGGCTCTTCCTTTGTGGAGACGACCACAGGACTGGAAGGAGTCTGGAGTTGTCCTGTTTGGGAACGTTGACAAGATGGCTTCCATGTCTTTCCTTTCAGGGGAGGGTGCTCAGGTCCAGCGTGCTTTGGGATAAGCCCTTGGTCATTCTCCATGGATGAACTCTTAGTCATTCCTCAGGGATGAGCTCTTAGTCTTTCCCCAGGGATGAGCCCTTCGTCATTTCCCAGAGATGAAGCCTTGGTCATTCCCCGGGGATGAGCTCTTGGTCATTCCCCAGGGATGAAGCCTTGGTCATTCCCCGGGAATGAGCCCTTGGTCATTCCCCAGGGCTTTGGCTGTGTTTCCAAGGGAAAGTTTCTCGCTGAGGTTGCTCTGGGTCTCTGCAGGTGACCTGTGCCTCCTGCAGCAACACCCTCAGGGTTTTCTCTTCCTTTGTATTTCCAGTCCACATTCCAGCTCCAGGCTCTGAAGTCTGGAAATCCACTGGCACTGTCCTTTCTCCATTTCCCCCTCTGTCTGCACAGAGCTCCACGTCCTGCAGAGGAGTCTCCCAAGCTCTCCTGATCCAACAGAACACTTTGAAATACAGATGTTTCCTTCCACTCTACGGTCTTAAAGCAGGAGACTCCAAAGGGCAAAGAGCTGGGTCCACATCCTGGATCAACAGGAGTTCACAGGGACAGTGAGCTGCTCCTTGAGGCCATGGAAAAAAGGATTCCCCTGACAATTAGGAAGGAATTGTTCCCTGGGAGGGTGGTGAGGCCCTGGCACAGGGTGCCCAGAGAAGCTGTGGCTGCCCCTGGATCCCTGGCAGTGTCCAAGGCCAGGATGGACAGGGCTTGGAGCAGCCTGGGCTAGTGGGAGGTGTCCCTGCCCATGGCAGGGGTGGCACTGGATGGGCTTTAAGGTCCCTTCCAATCCATTCTATTCTGTGTTTCCAATTATTTAAAGCCAAGATGTTGCTTCAGAACAACTCAGTACCTATTTAACACCATCCTCCCATGGCAGCTTTACTCTTCTCTGGGCAAAACACCCTGGCTGAATTCCTCCAGTCTTTTCCCATATTATTTCCAGCCTCTGATCTTTCTCTTTTCAGTTCACCTCTCGTTTCTCCTCTCTTTCTCCCAGTGCATTCCCATGTGGCGATCAAATCCTTGACAAGCCCTGAGGACCCTCAGCTCTTGCTGCTAAGTGGGGGTCAGGTGAAACTTTGTCCTCCTGATTTGTAGGACCCACTGGAAAGGCCAGATCAGCCTCTGAAATGGTGCTGCCACTTGTCAAACCACACTTCACTTTGGGCATTTCATCTCTCCTCATCCTCACTTCTCACGTGTCTTTGCTGCACTTCACCTTGTTCGTTTTACAAGAATTTTCTAATTGAATCATGAGTTGTCACCATCAGCATTCATCCAAATTTACCCATGGAGCTGAAAGGAGGTTTTCTGTTGCCTCAACATCGTTGTGTGGTGCTGCTTGGGGTCTCAAGAGGAGCTGGTGCTTCCAACATCCCAGGATGTTTGGCAGCCCCCTGCCAAACCAGCAGCTGGAGACCAGCTGGGACACCCTGGGCTCTCCAAACTGGAACAGATGTCCCCACTTAGGCTTTTAGCTCTGTCTGATCCCTTCCATCAGCTAAGCTGGTGATAAAAAGATGGAAACAAATAGCTGGCTCTTCAATCCCCCTGGAAATGTGGCACTATAAAATGAGCTAAATTGTCCAGCTGGAATCATTTTCCGTGGGGTCAGAGAGCCAGGAAAGAACCAAAAGATTGAGGAGCATCAGGAAATCTGTTCTTTACCTACAATGACAACAGGCATTTACCAGACAATAAATTTGTAGCCCCATTCTGGAAATGTCAATGAGTAATTTTATTATTCATCAAAAATAAAATATCATGTGTAAAGATGTGTTTGTAGGAGCCAAAGAATGGGGGGTTTGCATATTTTATATTTGTAAAACAGCATTAACATAAATTCCACCAAGTTCTCATCTATTGTCTGTGTGGGTGTTGGTCTGGCTTTGTTGGTTAAAAAATTTTTCAATGAGCTGGGCCCAGGACAGAAGCCTGACAGACTTAAATCCCTTTCTTGAACATATTTCTGATATGAAATTCGAAGTCTAATGTTTTTTAAATTATGCCCACGCTGGATGATTTGCTTTCAATCTTATTTCCCTGCTTGGAGGAGCCTCTCCTGTCAGGTTGTTTCAAAAGCCTCATGGAAGTCGAGGTCTATCAAATCTATCACTTCCCTGTGTCCATAGGCCAATGACCCCATTAAAGGAAGAGATTAAATTACTCTGACGTGATTTATTCTTGACAAGTCCACACTGGCTGTTCCCACTCCCTTTTCTCCTCACAGTGCTGATAAACTGATTGGTTCATAATTTGCTCCAGTATTCTAGAGAAGCTCAGGGTCCATCATTCCCCAGCTCCTCCTCTTGCCACATCTCTCCAGGGTGACCTGTGGGTTATGGGAAGCTCCCCTGTTCTTTGGGAAGAGCCTCATCCATGGCTTTCAGGTTGTAGGAGAGCCACAAGTGCTGGGACACAATTTTGGAGCCTGAGCTATTTTGTGTGTCCCGCATGACCCCTGAGTTGGGAATGGGGGGAACTGGGGGCCAGGGATGTTTTCACAGGAATGCTGTGCTAGACTGGGAGCCGCTGGGAGGCTCATGAAAAGCTGAAGGAGCTGTAAAGCCTCTCAGCCTGGCCTTTCCCATTCCCGCTGTGGGCTGGAACCGCGTCGGCAGTGCTGCAGTCTCCGGCATTTTGGGAACGGGCGGGCGGTGTGAACAAACAGCATCTGCTCCTGGGATCCAGAGCTCTGCTGACGTTGGGCCAAAAGAAATTGTTGCTTCCCAGCTTTGATTCCAGCCCCCAGCCCAGCCATTCCCACAGCAGCTGACCCTCCCTGCTTGGACACAGGAATGCCGGGAAGGGGCTCAGCTGTGGCGCAGCCAAGGAAGTTGGAAAAGCCAGGATTTGCCTCGCTGCCTTTGGGAAGCTCTGGCAGCAGGACAAGGCACTCCTGCTAAAGATGAGCATCCCTGGAAAAATCCTCCAGGCAGAGGAGCTGTCAGTCAGAGATGGGCAAACCCTGAATTGGAGTTCACTGGGAGGGAGCTCAGAGAGTCCTTCCCTCACGAGAATTCTGCAGGGAAGAAAAGTTTTCTCCCTTTCTCCATGTTGTTTCCAAGTTACAGGAAGAAATGTGGGAGTTGGCACAGCTCCCGGGAAGGACTCAGGCTTGGGTGAATCACTGGATCTCTCCCCACTCGCCCCCAGCCCCCACACTGGTTCCCAGTGCCAGCCAGGGCTGAGTCCCAGCAAGATCTGTGGAAGTCCAGGGATCACAGAGTGATCCAAACCTGGATTTGGCTGTGTTTGGGGGGTCCTGGTGCCCTCTGCAGCTGGGTGAGCAATAAAAGTGGGGCACAGAATCCCAGGAATTGCTGCTGGGGCTCTGCTGGCATCAAGAGGATCTAGTCTGGGGAATCCCAGTCTGGGGAATCAACTGGGGCTCTGCATGGATACCAGTTAGGGCTCATGGGGACTGGGATTTCTGTCCATGGGCATCCAGGAGGTCACAGGGATGGGGAGACCCTGCAAGAGCCTCTGTGACCTTCACCCAAGGGGACAGTGAGTGGCATTTCAGGAAGGTTTCACCCCCTGCAAGTGTCCCCCCTCCACACACACAAATTCAGCAATGTTTTATGGGCAATTTTCTCTCAGCTCCTCTTAACAGAGAAAAATAGCAGGGAGAGGACTTGTGCAGTGGCTGGCAAATGATGGAGAGATAATGAACCTTTATTCTCCATTTGTTTGGCTACTTAGGAGGGGAAAAAATGAGCAAGAGCTTGCAGAGCATGGGGAACGTGCTCTTGGATGTGGGATCAAACAGAAGTTATCAAATTCCTCCTCAGAAGTTCCTTTGCTGCTGCAGCCAGTGGAGACAACAAAGCTCAGAGCACCCTTCAGGCACTTGTTTGGTCTCCAGGAAGCACCTTGGGAGCCAAACCCAAAACAAACCCTTTCAGTTGGAGCTCCCGAAGACATTTGACTGGTTCATGCTGGAATCAGGTTTAGTCATCATTATGCAAAGCTCATTAGCAAGTCAGAGTCTTTTTTTGTCATCACCAAATCATTGCTGCATTTAGAAATGAGATCCCCAAGATCTTCCCTTTCCCTGCCCTTTCCTGCTGCTATTCTGGAATTAAAGCTCCTCTTTCCATCACGACAAAGGATGTGGTGGATGTAAAAAAATGTTTTCTTCAGCTCTTTCCTAAAATGTCAAAAACTGAGAAGTACTTGGGTTTCTTCCCCAATTATTCTGTTCTTGGAATTCATTATTGCAGAAAAAAAATCTGGGAAGTTTTGAGCATTTTATTGGACTCTCGGAAATGCCCCCTTACCCCTGCAGCCTTTGGCAAGCAGGGATCCCATTTGTCACTACTCTTTGTTTAAAATTTCTGCTTCCAAAGTGGACTTTGGACAAACTTTGTTTGTTTGTCTGTTTGTTTTTGAATTCCTGTGAGTCAGAGGGATTGGGAAAACATTTTACAAAGATTAAAAAAAATCCCTTCCAAAACAAGAAATACTCTCAGTTCTGCTCTCTGTTTACCTGTCCTGCTGACACAGCAGTGGCTCCCCAGGTTTGTGGTGGCCCCGGCAGGAATTCCTTCCTGGAAAGGGTGCTCAGGCCTTGGCAGGAGCTGCCCAGGGAGGTTTGGAGTCCCCATTCCTGGAGGTGTCCAAGGAAGGCCTGGATGTGGCACTCAGTGCTCTGGGCTGGGGACAAGGTGGGCATCCAAAGTTAATGATTCTGTGATTCCATGTGGTTGCAGGTACTGGGAATGAGCCCAGTGACCATGGCAGGGTGATCCAGGACACTGTGGGATTTCTCCACTAATGAGCTGTGTCTCATGGCCCCACTCTGGGTACAGGTGGGAGTAGTGTGAGCATCTTTCCAATCAGAATTTTCTTTTTAGGGGAATAAAGGGATGACAGAGGCTCAGAGAATAACTCAAGGGAATTATTAGAAGGGAACAATTAGAAGGAAATCACTGGAAGTCACCTACACCAAAGGCTGATCTGCTCAAAGCAAGATCAACTCTGAGGTCAGACCTCAAACCCAAGGTTTCTCAGGATTTTCTCCAGCCTGGTGTTGAAAATCTCCCAGGATGGAGACACAGCCTCCCTGGACAGCCTCTCCCATGCCTGACTGTCCCCAGGGTGACAAATTACTCCTTGGCTACCTCACAGAGGGCTGGGACATTACCAGAGACTGCCAAGAGACCCTGGGGGTACCAACCCTGCTCTCACTTCACCCAAGGAACAGCCAACAGCACCTGGGAGGGCAGGGCTGGAACTCCAGAGAACCTTGGGAAACCAGAAATGACCTGGAAAATCCATCCCACAATTCAAGTCTGGATGAAAACATTGAGCAGTGAGAATGAGAATTATTGGAGGTAACCTGCAAAGAAAGGCTGGGATCACTGGAGGGATTTNCTGGAAAATCCATCCCACAATTCAAGTCTGGATGAAAACATTGAGCAGTGAGAATGAGAATTATTGGAGGTAACCTGCAAAGAAAGGCTGGGATCACTGGAGGGATTTAGGGAAGGAAGACTTGAGGGAAACATTACAGGCTGCAGATCCAGAAAAGGTTTCCATGAAGAGGAAGAGGATAATTTGTTCTGCCTGTTCGTTCTGCTTAGGAGAGGGGGTAATTAAATCACACTCAGGGAAATTCAGATTCATCAGTAAGAAAAGTCTTTCCAGTGTGAGGAGAGTGCCTCCTGCCATCCATTTTTCCAGGGTTTGCTGCGGAGTTTCTTGCTGGAGGCTCCCAGGAGCAGGAGCATTTCTCCAGACCCCTTTGCTGAAGGCCCCAGAGCTTTCCTTGGGTCAGGGAGGTGGAAGAGGTGATTCCTTTGGACTTGTTCCACCCTGTTTTCTCTGGCTCTGTCATGCAGGTTTGGTTTGGGGTTTTTTAGAAGTGTTTCTGCACCAACTGCAACTCCAGAGGTCTCAGTACCTTTAATAATTGGATATTAAGTCCCTTCTGAAAACAAGATGGGTCCTAAAGAAGCTGGGTCCTTTAAACCCTAAACTTCTGATGCCCTTTAGACTAACAAGGCCCTACATTTTCCACAGAAAAATCTGTTGGGAAATGTTGTCCTCATTGTAAAAATGTATTTGATTTTCTTTTATTTTCAGACCCCCTTTATGCTTGTTCTGCATTTATCTTGGCATTGCTTGGGCATCTGATGCCATTTTCCCACATGGAAAAGTCACTCCAGCATTGTCTTGAGAGCCAAGGCGACATTGAATAAAGCAGGAATTGTGGAAGAGAAGTGACAAAAGCAATGAGGACTCTCAGATGTCTGTGCATGGCAATAGCACTATTTAACTATTTAACTATTTAACCACTTTTCCTGGATTTCCTTTGGTGTCACACAAGATTCAACTGAACTAATTCCTTATTTTCAGAAAGTACCTCCCAAAAACCAGACCTAGGCTGGACCAAACCCTTCACTCTCAGGCTGGATCCAGGTCTAAACCTTTTGCATCTTTAATTGGCTGAAAATGGAGCAGCAAATGTGTTTCCTGTATTTTCCTTTGACTGTGTCTTGGGGTGACTTTATGCTGTTGTATCCCCTATCACTGCTCTATGCCCAGACATGATTCCTGAGCATTTCTATGCCTTTAAAACTGGATGCAAGAGACAGAGAAAAAAACTGCATGAACTTTTCAAAACAGTTTGTGCTTCAAGACACAGAGATCAGCTACTGCTGCTGAGGAGCAGAGGAAGCACCTCTTCTTGCTTTTCAGCCAGCTTTTCAGCTCCGTTTCTTCAGAGAGAGACGGAGAGTTAAGTTTTTTTCCTCTGGAACTTTGGCTTTTCCCTTCTTCTCTTCTGGACTTGTTCAGAACATCAGAACACACTGGGAAAATTTCCACCTTGGGCCCGGAGGGGGGCCCACGCTGACCCAGCTCCGAGGAGGAGGAGAGAGAGAGACCCGCAGGACTCTAAAATCTTTCAGGTTTTCTCTCACAGGGAGAGGTTTTGTTATTTAGCATTATTATTATTATTATTATTATTCTTTTCCTGTGTGTTTGTTAAAGAAATAGTTTTATTTTCTCCTTCACTTTCCTCCTAGGAAAATATTTCTTTTTTCCCGCACCTGGTGGGGGAGGGGCAGCTTTAACCTGCCTTCCTTTGAGGAGAGGTTCCTTTTGGACGTTTCCCTGAATTTGGCCCAAACCAGCACAGACTGTAAAATAAATTAGCCAGGGCTCCTCTCTCTTCTACACAGCTCTGCCCAAGTAATGGAATTTTATTCCCATCATGACTCATCACAGCACATGGGGGTGGCCAGGCAGGAGATGGTGGGAATTTCGGGCAGTTTGGAGAGAGATTTGGAGTTTAACATATGAAAAACCAGAACATGACTGGCCAGGTGTGTCAGTAAGGTCCATTTCAGTAAGGCTGGGCTTAGTTAATGCTGAAGACAACTCCCAGCAGCTCGAGGGAGGTGCACACTCAGTGCCTGCTGCCTCGGTTATAAAAAGGCAGCTCATGATTCAGTGTGAGAAGAGGCTGAGCACAGATTTATCCCCAAACCTGCCCTTCTCGCAGCAGTGCCACCAACCCACCACCACCACCAGAGCTGCAGCCTGGTCCCTCTATTTAAACCCTGCCTTTCACAGGTTGCCTGTTTCCCTGCAGGCACTGATGTCAAACTTTGCAGCAGAATGGCATGGGTGAGATTCGCTGGCGGTGCATTTCTGGGACTGCCATCAAACTGATCTATTGCTGGCACAAACAATAAAAAACTGATTAAAACTCAGCCCTTCATAAATTAAACATTGTTGTCTCTAGCTGGCACGGCTGCCACTTGGCACAGGGCTGCAACAACAGGGCTTGGTGCGCTGCACATCCACACAGTGATAGCCTGGGGGGGGTTATTCCTCTCCCTCGCCACGTTCCCAAATAAAAGGGGCATTGGAAAATCAGCCAGCTCCTGAACCCCCTGGGCTGATGGAGTTTGCAGAGCACCTGTCCCAGGTGAGCTGCTGGCCAAGCAGGTAAGGGATCAAAGTGCTGCTGGCAGGGTTGGGGCTCCTTATGGGTGTGGATCTTTTATTTTGGGGGATTTGTATGGACTGGGAATGTTCCACTGGGGACACAATGGGACACTGGGGAGGCTGAGTGGTGTCCCCAGAGCCACCCAGGACTAAAGCAGAGGTTCCTCTCCACAGGGTTTCATTGGAAGGAAAGGAGGAGCAGGGTAGGAAGGGAAGGAGTAGAGATTACATTCCTTGATGGGAATTGATGCTGCATTCCTACCGGGAACGTTGCAGCTTCCACCCTGCCTTTGCCTGTGGATGGAACCTCGGGAAGCACACAAGGACTGATGCCAGCACAGCCCTTTCTCTCCCACTGCTGTTCTCTCACTCCCACTCCAGCTCCTGCTCTGGGAAGCCCATGGAGAAGAGGGAAGCATTTGTCAAAGCTGCCTCCTGTGCCTTTCGAGTGACCCCCAGGCAGCCCCACGCCACTGCAGGCATGTGGATGTCTCTTCCAAGGGCAGTGCATGAGGATATTCCTCTGCAGGGAAGGATCCCGGAGCTCCAGCATTCCCTTGTGATTGCCACAGGATTCATTCCTAGCTCATCCCATGTGCCTGAGGTTTTTTATAACCGCTTTTTGCTCAGTCTCCTTTCTGCAGGTCCTGCATCAGGATTCTCTGTTAACCCACACAGGCTCCCTTTGCTCCATCCTGAGCACTCCTGGGATTCATTCAGAATCATCATCACCACTTTTCCAGGTGTTTTTGATCTTGTGATGCTCATAAGAAGATGAAGGCATTGGAGCTGCTGACGTGGTCAGTTGGGAGGAAGGAATGACTTGTGTCTGTCCTTTGGGCTCAGATATTCCCACGGATGGAATGTGATTTCAGATGCTCTTTCCCTGAACCAGCTGGAGCCTGGACTGTCCATACCCGCCTTTGGGGAGGACAGTTATCCTGGTGTGCTCCAGCTCAGTCCAGGGGAGGTTCAGGTTGGATATCTGGAAAAATATCTTCACTGGAAGAGTGGTTAAGCATTGGAATAGGTGGAATCAGCATCCCCGGAAGTGTTCACAAAATGAGCAGGAGTGGCAGGTTTAGTGGGCATGCTGGGATTCAGGCAAAACTTGGGCTTGGTGATCTTGGAGGTCTTTTCCAACCTTAACGGAATCAGTGATTATATCCCTTTCATTTCTTTATTTCCCTGTGGGTTGGGCTGCACCGATCCCCAGTGTCACAGCTCCACACTCCATGGACATGGGTTCAATGTAGGGCTTCTCTCCAGTTCCAGGGATCAGAACACTCCACTTCCCTGGGAGCGGGGGGGAGAGCAGAGCTCCCTCCTGGCCCTGTGGGCTGCAGCTCTGGTGGTGGCCTGCACGGAGAAGCTTCTGAGTGGTTATCAGAATTTCCAAATTCCCTGTTTTGGAATTGATGTGACCCTTCCTGACCAACACTCCTGTGAAGAATGGATCCACAGACACGTGACAGGACAAGAGGCACCTTAAAGGTGTCTGGAAGGAAATTCCTCTGTGACACTGAAGAACAGACGTGTAACTCAGCGTGAATAACCCTGGCATCCGTGGGGAATGGATCTGGGATTGCTGTGCTTCCTGTCTCCGTGGGAGCCAGGCTTCAAGCCCAGAAATGTCCATTTTCAGCACCTCCAGCTGTTTCTCCAAGTTAAAGCACCTCAAGCAGCAGCCCCTGTGCGTTTCTGAGCCTCTTGAGGCACCTTTGTCCCCAGGTCATTTCTCCAAAAGATCCAAGAGTTGGGAACTGGAGCCAGTTAAAAGCTGGATGCACTTTTAGTGGAAGCTCTGGTAGATCCCACAACCACCTTTCCATCCCAAATGGCACCTTCCAAGTAAGATAATGATGAACATTGCATTTACAATTTAAGCCTTATTTATGTTCTATATTTGTTTTGTGTTCTGGGTCCTTTTCCTGCTAAAGAGGGTTCTTCAGCAGGAAGAAAAAACCAGTTTCACCTCCCTGTAGCCGATTTATGGATAAATGACCAAGTTCTGACCTTGCAAACAGTCAGGACAGAGCACTTGGTGTCGAATCCATCTGTCCGTGTCCCCATTAGGGTTGAACAGTGGAGGATCCACCACAAATTCACCTTCCTGGAGCAAATCCTGGACAGCATAAACCTTGGGAACAGCACTGGGACATCTGCCAGACATTCCCTAAGCTGTGACCTCCTGCCTGCTGCCTCTCCAAATCCAGTGGCTGCAGACTAGGGAGGAAGATGACCCTGAGAGAAGGATATTTCCATCCCATCCAGAAAATACGGGAAAGCACAGAATGCCAGCCCCAGCTCAGTGGGGGAGCCCTTCTAATGGGAACAGTCGGAGAAGCCAGAGTCAGGTACTGTGAGGAGCAGGATCTGCTCTCCAGCCAGAATTCAAGGGGAAAATGATGCCTGGTTTAAAACATTCCCTCCTGTCATGAGTGCCAGTACAGGGAACATTAAGGGCTGAAGGAATTCCTGGCACTGCTGGATCTGCCCTTGGACTCCTCTGCTGCTCTGAAACTGGACTGCAAATCTGTCCATCAGCTCCAAATTAAAGCAAAGGAGTTCCAGGCTGGGCTTGGTGAAGGACTTGGGAGCTGATCCAGTGTGACAGGAATGACGGCAGAGCTGAGGTGGGATGAAGGGTGGGATGGGCTGTGGATCAGGATGGCTCACCAAGAGCTTGAAATCCATAGACACAAGTGCTCCTGACCCTGTGGACACATCCCTGTGTCTCCTGGCAGCGCTGGCATGCCCAGGCTGTGTGTAGCCCCTCAGGTGGGGAATGTCTGCAGGGACACCTGGACAGAGTCTGTCTGCCTGGGAAAAGGGAGCTCTGGCTCCTGGCTGCCCCCTGGCACAGAAACAAGGGTCAGGCTGCAGTGCTGGGGTGCCAGCAGTGCCCCTTCCCCCTCCTGAGCCCCGCCTGGGGCAGGAATGCACCCCTGCCCTCCCCAGTGCCCAGGCACGGCTCCAGCTGGGAGTCATTCTTTCAGCCACTGGAAGAATTCCATCTGTGCTAATGGAGGGACCTTAAAATTCATGTCCTGGTGTCTTTTCCTTGCTTCAGTGCCATTTCTTTCTCCAGCCTGATGCTATCTGGCTGCAGTTAAATAGCTCCAGTCGAAGGGACACTTCCTCGATATTGATTCTGACTGCTCCAAGTCTGTTATTCCATTCAATCTTTTGCTCGAGACCACTCATGGACACCCCAGGCTGGGCACTGAGTCCTCAGCCCTTATTGCTTTGGGATTAAATGGTCTGTTTCAGCATAAAACACACACAATATTCATCTTCATTTCTAGAAGCTTAGCAAGTGTGTAAGTAGATGACATTTCGATCAATTAAGCTGCTCCTCTCTCTTCCCCAAATTAGCTCTCTCCAAAGTGCTTCTGCAGCAAAGCAAGGATGGCTTTTGGAAGAGAGGGGAGGGACAGGGAGTGGGATCACTGTCACTGTACTGCAGGCAGCCCCTGGCTGGCCTGGGACCTCAGGAAGTGGCTGCTGCCCAGAGCAGGACAGAGCTCAGCTCAGCTCTGGACACTCCCAGCCAGGGGCAGCCTGGCCCTGTAGCTCCAGGTGGGCACAGTCTGGCCACAGTTTTGAGGCAGAGAACTGGGGAGGACTTCCAGGGCTTTGTGTGCTGAGTCACCAGAACCTTTTCAGGAGCAGCTGGTGACAGAGCAGTGCTGGCAGGAGCAGCAGCGATGCAGAGATGTGACTGTCATCACTTCGCTCTGGGTGCTGCAGCGGAGAAACTGGGGAAAGGGCGCATCTGATTCCCAGATCTGGGGGTGCCTGGAAAGGCTGGGCTGCAGTGTCAGCTCCTCCTCAGCTTGGGGCTGGAGTGGCAGCACCTCACAGGCTGCAGCTCCTGCTGGGCCAAGGGCAGTGACAGTGACTCTGCCACCAACACCAGCCCAGGGCAGCACGACAGCCATTCCTGCACCACAGCCCGGGGCAGCTGGACGGGCTGGGAGAGCATTCTGGAGCCACGGAAATATTTGTATAGGAACACCTCATTTTGAGTGGAAGCCTTGGAAGCCCAATGAATAACATGGAAGTGGGGAGAACAACACCACCTGTGAACCTTCCTCCTTCTATTAAAAAATCAAATTTCTTACTAAAGCCTGTTTTGAAATAGATGAGGTTCATCAAGTTCTGCTTTTCTTTGCCTGTGCTCCAGCCAGGCAAAGGCAGAGCAGATCTGGAGCAAAACTTCAGCTGGTCCAGCCAAGGTGGGGCTGTCCCTGCTCTCTGCACCTGCTGGCTTGTGGCTCTTCCTGAACAGCTATTCCCTGGTCTGGGACAGGGGGACATCACCTGGTTCTTCAGGTGGTGCCTTCCCATGGGGCTGGGGTAAAGGGCAGGGCTGTCACCTCCACCTCAGTGTGCTGGCAGCTCTCTCCTCATGCAGGCAATCTGGAAATGCAGTAAATCTCTGAAGCACAACTTATCCCCACCTCCCAGTCCAAACCCTGGTCAGCCAGGAAGGACAGAAAATGCTGGGTGTGAACCACTCCCCCTGAGAAGTCTTCTGGACAACCCTCTGTGTCCCCATCTCAGCTCCTGATGGGAAATGCCTTGGTCGTGAAGGATGCGACCCCACACTATGGATTGAGGTCTGGAGATGCTCCACAACTCTCAGTGACTGGAACAGGCTCCTCCTGGAGGGGATTTCACCCCATCCCAAGGTTTCGATGATCCCCCTGTGCTGACTGTGACCTGTGCTCTGCCTCAGGGACAGGAGGTGACAGCCTGGCCTTTGCACCCCATGATTATTGCAGGTTTGCTTACGGAAAACTACAAAAAATCATTTGTTGAGTAAAAAACACAGTCCAGGACCTTGTGAGTCTTGATAAGAAAACTACAATTGAATCAGTGTAGGTTTTGCCTCGGGTGTTTGGTTAAGCAGATTTCAGACTCAGAATAATTTGCTTGTGGCGCAGTTTGAAAGGACATTCCTGGAGCTGAGCAATCTGAGAGTTTGGGAAGGGAGAGGGGTTCCTGTACCCAGAGTAAATTTTAGAGAAGAGAGCAATGAAATGAGAGATTATGAAGAAATTTTAAGCCAACAGAGAACTGTAGAAAATGGTGAAATTTTGAATGGGACAATGTGACGGTTTAGGCCAAATTCAGGGAAACGTCCAAAAGGAACGTCTCCTCAAAGGAAGGCAGGTTACAAACCACCCCTTCCCCCACTTGGGTTCGGGAAAAAACAAATTTTCCTCAGAGGAAAGTGAAGGAGAAAATAAAACTATTTATTTAACAAACACACAGGAAAACAATACTAATAATGCTAAATAATAAAATCTCTCGCTCTGGAGAGAAAACCTGAAAGATTTTAGAGTCCTTCTGTGGGTGTGGTCTCTCTCCTCCTCCTCGGAGCTGGGTTGGCGTGGGGGGCCCCCCTCCAGGCCGGTGGAAGGTCCCCTGGTGGGGTTCTGATGTTCTGGTGTTCCAAACAAGTCCAGAAGAGAAGAAGGGAAAAAAAACCCGAAGTCCCAAGAGGAAAAAACTCAACTCTCCGTCCCTCTCCGAAGAAACAGAGCTGAAGAAACTGACCGAAAAGCCAGAAGAAGTGCTTCCTCTGCCCGCCGCAGAAGTAGCTAATCTCTGTGTCCTTGAAGCACAAACTGTTTTGAAAAGTTCGCTCAGTTTTTTCTCTGTCTCTTGCATCCAGTTTTAAAGGCATAGAAAGGCTCAGGAATCATGTCTGGGCATAGAGCGGTGGTAGGGGATACAACAGCACAGTCACCCCAAGACAGACAAACTCTTCATTCAGGCTCAATAAACCAGGCTCAATAAAGCAGACTCAGTAATTATCCAGGAAATCTCTGGTTGATTCAAATGCTTTTGGGGAAATCCTGCAGGGCTTGAGCTCTAAGAGCAGCTTGGATGCAGCTCCAGACGGGCAGGACTGGATCATTCCAGGGAAGGAGAGCTGAGCATTGGTCTTGATGCCTGAACACCTTGCTCCAGCTGGGGGAAATCAGGGAATTGGGGTGGAGAGAGGCTGCCTCGGCCTCATCCCAAGCACTGAACTTCTCCAGGAATGTGGAGGCAGGTTGGGAGCAGCACGACTGGAAATGTTGGACAAACTCTGCTGGTTCCCATTGTGGATTCCCTGCATCCAGAAATGTGGAAGAAGAAGAGGGAATTTAAAAGTAAAGCAAACAACTTGAACCCAGTCCTAGAAAAGCTGTCACCCACTGCCTTGGGAGTTCAGCACTGCTGTGACAAGAGAGGACTGAAGCCTGGAGCTTTGATAGCGAATTCCAATGCAAAGAAAAAAGAGGGAATTCTGAACCAGGGTTTCAGGCCAAGCTGTGCTTTCCCATTGATAGTGACAAGGAAAATTTCAAGTTAAATCTTAAATATGCAGAGCTGGCTATTCCAGAGCTTCAATTTTAACCATGAATTAAATCATGTCTGTGTGGAGCCTTTTGGGACATAAGCTGGGAATGTCAGGCATAGGATGGACCTAAATTCCATGGATCTGAGCTTTAACTGGAGCAATGTCACCTGCACTGTCCTGTGGGTCAGGATGAGGCCACCTCAGCAAAGCTGAAGCTTCCACCGAAAACTCTTGGAAGAAAAGCCAAGAAGCAGGCGGGAATTCCTCATGGACAATGGCTTTTTCCTGGGGAATTCCCAGGAGATACCTGTCCTGCTCCTGTAGCCACTGCAGGAGCTGAGTTCCCTCTCAGGTGAGCATCACTTCCAGCCCAGGGCATTGGGAATAAGGAGCAATTTCAATGCTCTGGAGATGTGCCTGGTGCTGGAATAAAAACTGATGGAATAAAAGCTGCTGGAATCAAAGCACAGCGATAAATCAGAGTTAACTCCCCTGGCTCCAGGAGCTCCCTGGATTCGCACTCAGGTGTTGCAGGGAGAAACTGCTCCAAGTTTAAACCAGGATCATGGGATAAGAGCAGAAAACAAAATGTGTTTAATGCCTGTGACACCCTGCCTGCTTCTCCTGCCTGTTTATTTTGCCGGCATGAATTCATTACACCAAAATTAAACCTCTTTTCTAAATTATTAATAATCCTAAATGTTTGTGGAAATACGGGACAAATCAACATGACAAACACTGTGATGCAGATGAAAGAAAAGATAATGGAAATCTTTGCATATTTGCATATCGAAAATGAGGAATTTGGAGTTAATGAGATTTATCCTTCTTTCTGCCCATTTTAGTGGAGGATTTTTTAAAAAATCTATTAAACTCCAGATTTCCCCATAAAACAACACAAAATACTACAAGAAGAGACATTATAGTCAATCTATTCTTCATGCTAGGCACAAAATCAATCGTATTTATTGTTCAGAAAAATTAAAAACCTTTCTGCATTTTATTAAAGTGCACATTTCAACCATGGTGAGAGATAAATAATTGATACATCCCGAATACATCACCTCCAAAATACTTATTGGAAAAAAATCACTGCTGTATTACCCATTCCTTTCAATAGCTGTTGTGATGTTTACAACTTTAATGGTGCTTTTTTTTTAACAAGAAATCACAGCAGTAGCTGATTATTTCATTGTGCTTAACATTATTTTATATCAACCCATCAAATCTGCTGCAGATAAACCCCATTATCTGAGGGAAGCAGTCGTGCAGTACTAGGTAACAGCAATTTGGGTCTCTCAGCCTGAGAGCACCTGAGCAGCTCCTTGAGAAATGGGTTTGGGCCGTGCTCGGGAGGCTGAAATCCCACCTGGATCTGTCTGGAGGGAGGGGGCTTTCCTTGCTGGGGAATGCAGAGCTGCTGGAGTTGTTCCTTCTGGGAAGGTGCTGGGAGATTCCTGGATGCACGTGTGGGCCCGTGCTGGCCTTAAGCTGAAGGAAGGGATAGATCAGATACTGGGAAGGAATTGTTCCCTGGGAGGGTGGGGAGGCCCTGGCACAGGGTGCCCAGAGCAGCTGTGGCTGCCCCTGGGTCCCTGGCAGTGTCCAAGGCCAGGCTGGACGGGGCTTGGAGCAGCCTGGGACAGTGGAAGGTGTCCCTGCCCATGGCAGGAGAGGAATGGGATGATTTTTAAGATCCTTCCCCTCAAACCATCCTGGGATTCTGCCACCTCCACAGTCCATCCCAAACAGGGCAGAAGGATCCTCCTGCTCCCCACACATTCCCAGCTCTCCTGGGCCTGTCTCCTCTCCCAGCAGCAGCAGAAGTGGCTCCTGCCCTCTCCGAGCACACAGAGCAGGCCTCGCACAGGGTGCAGGACAAGGTGACAGCCCCACTTTGTACCTGGGAAGGGAATCCCAGCAAGTCCTGCAGGGAGCCCCAGCAGCAGATCCAGGCCTGTCCCGAGGGGCTGTCCCGGAGCTCTCTACCTGCAGTCCTCCATCACTCACCACAGCCAGCTGTCCCCAGAACTGCAGGAAGAACAAAAACCCTCTAACAACATTTTCAGTGTTAGAGAATCAAGGCATTACTTTATTCTGGCCAGGATGTGCAACAGAAATAATTTCATCCACATTGCCCGGGTTGTGCAGAGAAAATCCTTCCATCACACATGAATTTTACTCAATTTTTCCCATGCTTGTACAGAACCCACAGAAATTCATTGGTTCAATGTTCATTGGTCCCAAGTTGCCCAGTTCTTAGTATTTGGTTTCCTATTGGTTATTGATCCCTTCACCTCCAACTCTAATTAGGTTCTCATTCTTGGTTCTCTTATCTCTCTTTCCCCAGACCAGGTGTCTCCAACCATTCCAGGATTCCAGGGGTGATGTTTGGCATTGATGTTCATTGATGGTCATTATGTTTTGTGTATCTTCTGTGCTACCCCCAGTCTGCTGAGGTGTTCAGCTCATTAGGCCTCAAGTGGTGAAACAGTCCTTCTAAAAGAAACTTCAATTCCCTTCCTCCCAGGCAAAGAAGAACAAAACCCCTGACTAAAGTTATATACAAAAATGTTAAACTTTGTATCATTTCCAACAAGCCTAACCTTGATTTTCCTTTATCTCTCTCCACTCACTATCCTGGGATGGGCAGGGCTGTGGCTCTCCTGGAATCTGAGGATTTTACATCCATCCCTGAGCAGTGTCCATGGAGTTTTTTCCACAGGCTCAGGGCTCCTTCCTCTGCTTGCTGTGGTTGTGAGGGGAAGCTGATGTGACAGATTTAAGAGCTTTTGGAGTTCACAGGCTCTTCTGAGCACAGTCAGAGCACTGCCCGCCCTAATCCTCCAATCCCTTGGCCTCAGGCACTGCTCTTGCCCCCAGCTGAACACAGGCAAACAAACCACGGAGAGATCCTGACATCCCCAGGAGCGGCACCCGAGTGACTTGGCCAGGTCATGATCTGAGGCCTTCCCAGCTGCCCGGGAATGTGATGATATTTCCTGGGTGAAGTCCTTCATATCATCCTGCTGAGATGGAGTTTCTTTAGAGATTAAAGGGTTGGGAAGGGATTCACAGTCCCTCAGCCCAGTCTTTTGGAAATCTGCCATTGCTCTCCTGGTTAAGAACTTTTTGTTTGCTGAACTGCCCATATTCAGGACCAATTTGCTTTTATGTGGGGTTTTTTTCTCCCTCTTTTTAAAATTTCCAGCATTAAGAACATGTTTGAGAAAGAAAGCTGAAGTTATAATTTGCTCTCTCTCCAAAAGGTTTAATACCAGCAAATTTTCAGCTCCTGGATGTGCTTATTAAAGAGCTAAATCTCAGATCATGAGACACTCTGGCATGTTTATTGTTTGCAACATCCAATTAATAAGTAATTAATAGTTCAGCAAAGTTTAGTGCATTGAAGTGGGGCTTGAGGAACGGGAAATAATTTCCTGCCATTGGGAAAGGCAGAAATACAATGAAAAACTCCGAGTGTCGGGGTTGGACTTTAAAAAGGTACTGAGGGCAGAGAGGTGGAGTTTTTCCTGCCATTCCAATCAAATGAGAGCAGGGAAAGCTCTGTAGGTGTGATAATGGAGGGGTAGAAGTGAGACTAAGGGAGGCTCAGGCAGCATTGGAAATGAAACTTGTCCTTGGTGCTCAAATGGTGCAGGAATTGCCAAAGGGAGCAAAGTCCTGGCTGGGAGAAGAGGTCACAATTACAGGGAGAGAGAAGCTGAGAGGATGAACTCAGGGAAAGGAGATTCCAGAACCTCCATCCCGAATTTGTAATGACAGAAAGCCAAGCCACACTTGCAGCAAATCCGTGCAGCAGATTTATCAGGTTTGGGGTGTGAGTAACAATTCTGCAGAGTAACAAGTGCAGCACCTCTGTCTAAAACCCCAAAATTAGTGCCTCTGGCTCGTTACTGGGACCTGAGTGTTAGAAGCTCTACCATAAAGGTTGAACGAAAAATATCAAAGCCAGTTCAGTGAATGGCAAATGGAATTACACAGACCAAGGGCTACCACTGGTAAACTGGGCAGAATAACCCGACGTAGTTCTGTGAAAACAGAACTGCTTCCACGGGTGAAAGAATTACGGGATATTTCTGGCAGTGGCAGTGAAATGTCTTCTGCAGCAGCAAGTGGGGCACATCCATCTTTCCCCAAAGGGTTTCTGTTTCCTGTGCTCCTGGCTCTAAATAAAGGCAGATTGAGGCCCCAGTTGGAGCTTTGGGGATTAAATGCTTTCGGATTCAGAGGAGTCCCCGTGGTTCAGTGCCTTCATTACAGCAGGAGCGGTTGCTTGGCACTCCTAGAAAAATAAACCAATAATTAAAGCGGGTCCTTCTATTCTGATAATTGCTTGATCCACAAAAGGCTCCTGAATTCCTAAATCCTTCTCAGCCCTGGCATCTCCTCTGGGCTCTGCTGTGATCCTGAGCCCATTTGCCAAGAACACAGGGGAAAAAAGATTATTTATTCTGGCCTGAGTCATTGATTTATTATTTGTGGCCCTTTTCATCTGGCTGGTACAAAACCAGCTGCTGGACACATCCAGCTCTCCATTCCCAGGGCGCTGGGGAATCAGGACACCTTGGATAATGGAATGCCAGGATGACAGCAGCACACTGAGGGTTTGGTGCAGCACTTCCAGACCCTTGGGACCCCCCTACAGGGTCACAGCCATGAATTTGGATGTTCCCCACAGCCTGGGGCTCTGATTGCCTTAACCACCACTTCTGGAGGTTCATGGTACTCCACACTTGGCCCAGCTGTCCCTCCCAGGGACAAGGGACATGGGTCAGAAACACCAGTCACTGCTGCTTCCTCTGGGGCCTGGGAAAGCTCCTCTCTGCTGTCCCCGGGGCTCAGGATTGGGGCCAGCCCTGGTTAAAATCTTCTTCTTTAATATCTCATCACTTGGCAAATTCATGATGACACCAATTTGGGGGAGTGTGGATGTGCTGGAGGTGGAAAGCTCTGCAGAGGGATCTGGACAGGCTGGATCCATGGGCTGAGGACAACAGGGTGAGGGACAACAAAGCCAAGTGTCAGATCATGCACTTGGGTCACAACAGCCCCCTGGAACGCTCCAGGCTGGAAAGCTGGAAAAGGCCCTGGGGGTGCTGGTGCCAGCAGCTGGACACGAGCCCAGGGGTGCCCAGTTGGCCAAGAGGCCCAGGGCACCTGGGCTGTGCCAGCCCTGGGGTGGCAGCAGGAGCAGGGCAGTGCCCGTCCCCTGTGCTGGCACTGCTGGGGCACCTCCAGTGCTGGGGCAGCTCTGGGACCCTCCTGGCAAGAGAGCCCTGGAGGGGCTGGAGCATGTCCAGGGAAGGGAACGGAGCTGGGGAAGGGGCTGGAGCCCCAGGAGTGGCTGAGGGAGCTGGGAAAGGGGCTCAGCCTGGAGAAGAGGAGGCTCAGGGGGGACCTTGTGGCTCTGCACAACTCCCTGACAGGAGGGGGCAGCCGGGGGGTCGGGCTCTGCTCCCAGGGAACAGGGACAGGAGGAGAGGGAACGGCCTCAGGCTGGGCCAGGGGAGGGGCAGGTTGGATATTGGGAAGCACTGAGGCCAATCCAGTGCTAATGGCACAGGTGTTCTATAACATGGATAATCTGCCTGTAGATACAAGAGTTGATATAAAGTGTTAAAAATACAGCCAAACCAAAATATTTGCAGTGCCAAAATGAAATATTTAGGGGATTTTTCTAACATGCTTTGTGAATCAACACAGGGTAAAATATCATTTTGGGGTCTTGGAGTTTCCTGAGAGGTGGCAATTCCAGTTTGACACCAGTAGAGTTTGCACCATCTGTTCTGTGCCTCCACGTGGGGCTGATTTAATGCAGAGCTTTAGGAAGGAGACACCACAATTCCACTTTAAAGACTCCCATTGATCCAGCACATGCTCCAGTGAGTTACTGTTGATAACACCCCTTATCTCTAATCATTCCCCCCATCCTGGATGAAAGGCAATCTGTGTGTTCAGCCACACTGAGAAGGTCTGTGTGTGTCCAAGGAAATGATTTTGCTATGAAATAATATGATTTGGGAAAACAACTTCTGCTTCAAATGATTTTTAGGTACACTTTTAACTTCAAAAAATTCCTTCTGGCTGAATCAGCATTGACAGTGCCATTAATCCTGATTATTGTTAGTTATTGAATGTTATTTGTAATGAATATTTTCATTGCCTTTGGAGCTGAGGTTTGCTCCTTCCCAGCCCCAAAATAATCACATGAGGGTTTAGAGTTCAGAGCAGTGCTCTGCCACATTATAGAGCTCCTGGATACCATTAGCAAGTTATTTGATAATTACTTCCTAATACGTTTGGAGTCCTTTGTTACAATCATTCATTTCAAGTTCATAAAACTGTCTTACAACCCGTGTGCTCTAATGTCTTCAAGTTCCATTTTCATGAATAAAACATATCCACATTTAAGAGTTCTCCAGCCTCTACTTTAGAACACTTAGAAATCCAACAAGTTCATTAAAAGTAGGAGCTGGGCACCTGCTCAGCTGAAGGGAGTTTGCTTCTCCTGAATTTTGTCTTGATGGTTTTGTCTGTCCCAACTCCCAAATTCCATCAGCAGGAAGCTCAAGGAGTCCTAAAACTCTGAATGATGACAGATCAGGACAGGTCAGAGTAGGTGGGCTCTGCACCAACGCCCCCGCTGAGATCCAAACCAAGGCTACACAAATTCAACCCAAGTTTATTGAGAGTGGGGAACCAGAACTTCATCCCTCCCTGAGATATTTCTGTGAAACTTGCAGTGAAGGCACCTCAGGGTTTGTGAAGGTGCCTTGGGGACAGGATGTGTCAGGGTTCCATGCAAATGGCAGAGTTATTTTGGGTGGGACATCCTTTCCAGAGCTCCTGGTTCCTGAGCCTCATCCCAGTCTTGGGGGAGTTTATACAGCCCTGATAGAGGAGGAGCAGGTGCCTTAATCCTGCCCCCGGACATGTCGGCATTGTCTCCAAGGTCTTTCCTGCTCTTCCCAGCAGCCCAAAGGACATACATCTGTGTTATATCATGGAAAGGAGGAAATCAGGGCATTTTCCAAAGGTTTGGAGATGGAGATTCCCAGCTGGCTGCAGCCCATCCTGCAGGATTGGCTCAGCCCATGCAGCAGTGCTTGGCTGTCAGGTTCCTGGTGATTCTGTTCCTTCATTCCACACCCTCCATGGTCTGGGAGCTAAACTGCACCTCAGCCTCAAAACCATGGAATGGGAACTGCATGTGGAAAAGAAGCCGTGCCCCGGTGGAAAGCCTTCACTAATTGTCATGCTCCATCTAAAAGCTGATCCAGTTGAGAGCTGGCTGTAAAACCAGGGAAAACCCACACCAGATCCTGGGATCAGCATCCTGTCTTCTTTGAGCTTTCCTGGGAAGTAGAACTCCCATTTATGTGCTTTATTCTGCACTCAACCATGGCCCAAGGAGAAGGAACAGCCCAGGTGCGCCTGGAGTGGGGATGGAGGTGGAAAAATGGGACACCAGGCACTGGGAGAGCACAAACCACATCAGACAAACCCCTTCGTGTCTGGAAGTTGTATCTGTGCATCCTGAAGGCTCCTCTGGGTGGAGGCTGCCGAGGTTTCCCTCGGCTCCCAGCTCCGTCAGCTCCCCGTGTTCAATGCATCCCACGCTCTGTTTTATTACACTTCAAACCCACTTTGTTTGCAAAGTAGGAAAAGCTGTCAGAGGCCATTAATCCAAACAGAATTTAATCTCTCAAACAGCATTTACTCAGGCAGAGCTGCTAAATCTATATATTAAAGAACTGTTGACAATTAATTAAAATGCTTTGCTGCTAAAGTGGGAACGGAGCTGCTCTGCAGGGCACTGTCAGGTGGAGCAACAGCCTCTCCCTGGGACACACCTGGGCAGGATTAGAGGGAAAACAGCTGCTTCCCGGTAGGAATTTCTGTGCCGGCAGCTCTGCTGCAGCCTGGCAACAGCGTGACTGGATGGAAAGCCACGAGAATGCAGAGCTGTGCATCAGGCAGATGGGGAAGAGCATCCCAAGCTTTTATATTGCGAAGCTGCAGCTTGGAAAAGCTGAGACAGGAGCCCAGGAGCTCCTGAATGAGGCTTAGAGGTGTCACCCAGCTGGAGATGACACAGTCCTAGTGCTGGATTTTAGGGAAAGCTGATTCCCCCAGAGAGTGCTGGGCACTGCCCAGGCTCCCCAGGGAATGGGCACAGCCCCAAGGCTGCCAGAGCTCCAGGAGCGTTTGGACACCGCTGCCAGGGATGCCCAGGGTGGAGTTGTTGGGGTGTCTGTGCAGGACCAGGGGCTGGCCTGGATGTTCCCTGTGGGTCCCACTCAGCTCAGGATATTCCGTGATTCTGGTGTAGGCATGACAATTAACTGGAAGATGGATTTGGGGATGTCACCGAGAAGGAGATGAAGTCCATGGCATGTGCCAGACAGTGTCTGGGAGGACATGAGGACAAGGGAAGGTGACCTTTCCAAGTGGCAAAAGAACATGTCCATGGCTGTTCAATTGTCAGCACAAGGATCAATTTTCCCCTGTTGGCCTGAGGTGTGTGACATTTCCTTTAAGTCCAGGTCGGAATGATTTTCGTTTCCTGTAAGAAAGAAGCAGTTATGGAATGATTATTGCCCTCGCTGTGATGACAAAATGCTGCTGTCTAAAAGACCAAAGATCAGAAGATTACAAAGATCAGAAACCTCCAAAAATTGAGGCTGAAATGGCCAAAGCAATAAATGTGTCAGGGAAGGACAAGAGCAGGCGGAGTGGGTACAAAATCATGGAATTACAGAACATTTGGGTTGGAAAGAAGGTTTAAAGGCCATTTAATCCCAAGCCCTGCAATGAACAGGGACCTCAGGTTGCCCAGAGCCCCACCCAAAGTTTCTCTCCTTTCCTCTTGGGAACAGAAAGCAAAATCCTTTCATGGCCTCTGTGTTTTTGTGGTTGTCAGGTACCACAGGGGATGGGCTGGGTGACACAATTGTGTCACTGTCACTCACAGAAAGTGGTGGCTGCCAAGCCACAGCAGCTCTGTCCCTGCTGGTGGCATGGCCGGACACGGATTCCTGCCAGCATAAATCCTGCCCTTCCCTGGTGTCATCTCCTCTCTGAGGACACCAAAACCTCAGGGTCAGGCCCTGCTCCTGTTGCTTGTTTTTCTGTTCTTGTGCAAGTCCCTCAGCTGCTTCAAATCCCACTCTGGAAAGAATGGGACAACACCTTTGGAAAACTGGCTGCAAATTTCTATTCCCAGTGGCAGGAACACAAAAATCTACTCAGGAGGTTTCTCCCTGGACTTAAAATGTTGTCCAAGCTTGTTCTGGGCCACTGAAGTCTCAGCTCCAGCCATTGAACTGCGGTGGTTTTAGTGGTTTTGTTCAAAATGAGTCCTCACTTCTCCTGCTTGTGGAAATATGTTGAGGTTTAGTCATGTTAGGACTAGGACTAGGACTCGGACTACCTAATCTTTTGTTTTCCTGCTGCTGGCACCAATGTTGTGTGGTCTTAGCGGGCAATAAATCCAAATCACAGGGGCCCCTGCCTTAGGACTCTGCAGGATTAAGCAAGGTCTGAGTCGGGCACCTTCACACCTCCATGAACTCTGGCTGAGGGACACAGCCCTGAGCCCCACAGGGTGCTGGCACTGAGGCCTTTGCTGGGCACGGCTGGAGCTGTTCCAGCATTCACCACAATCCTCCTCCAGCCATCTCCGACCCACCAGGCTCAAGCCACACAGAGCAATCCCCTCAGCCCCAAGGAACACCAAATCTCACCTCAGAAGACACATTCTGCTGCTCATCCCCGTGAAACTGGAACCCTTTAGCTTCCTGCAAAGCTTTGGAATGTCCACCTTGCACCTGCTTCATGGCACAGAGCCCTGGAACGGTGAGGAATCCCTGATGGAGGAAAGCTGGCTCGAGACAGCAGTAAGACACGGAGCTGAGAAAGAGAAGAGGGTGAAGGCTGATGGATGAAGCATTTTTCCTGGAAATTGGCCACCTCCTGGCTGGCTCTGTGCTGCTGGGGAGTGCAGCCCACCTGGGCTAGCACAAGGCAGGCAGGACCAGCTGCTCCCTTCGGGTCAAGGAATGAAGAGCTGCTCCTGTTGGGAGCGCTCCCAGCACTGCTCCTTGACTCTGTCTGTGGTATTAGAGAGCCCCAGAGCACCTGGGACAGGGTTGGACCCAGTCCACCTGGAGTTGGGCCCTGCCCAGCTCCACCACCAGCACCTTTCTCCCCAGGCTTCCCTTCCAGCTCCTGTGTGGACAACGAATGCTGGAATTATGGACCGATGCACAGCCCAGTGTGGATCAGACTGTCCTCGTACCTAATCCTGTGCCTTTGCTGACAGAGCAGTGACAGTGCAGCAACAGTACAGTGACACAGAGCAGTGACACAGAGCAGTGACACAAAGCAGTGACACAAAGCAGTGACAGTGCAGTGACACAGAGCAGTGACACAGAGCAGTGACAGTGCAGTGACACAAAGCAGTGACACAGAGCAGTGACAGAGCAGTGACACAGAGCAGTGACACAGAGCAGTGACACAAAGCAGTGACACAAAGCAGTGACAGTGCAGTGACACAGAGCAGTGACACAGAGCAGTGACAGTGCAGTGACACAAAGCAGTGACACAGAGCAGTGACAGAGCAGTGACACAGAGCAGTGACACAGAGCAGTGACACAAAGCAGTGACACAAAGCAGTGACAGTGCAGTGACACAGAGCAGTGACACAGAGCAGTGACAGTGCAGTGACACAAAGCAGTGACACAGAGCAGTGACAGAGCAGTGACACAGAGCAGTGACACAGAGCAGTGACACAAAGCAGTGACACAAAGCAGTGACAGTGCAGTGACACAGAGCAGTGACACAGAGCAGTGACAGTGCAGTGACACAAAGCAGTGACACAGAGCAGTGACAGAGCAGTGACACAGAGCAGTGACACAGAGCAGTGACACAAAGCAGTGACACAAAGCAGTGACAGTGCAGTGACACAGAGCAGTGACACAGAGCAGTGACAGTGCAGTGACACAAAGCAGTGACACAGAGCAGTGACAGAGCAGTGACACAGAGCAGTGACACAGAGCAGTGACACAAAGCAGTGACACAGAGCAGTGACAGAGCAGTGACACAGAGCAGTGACACAGAGCAGTGACACAAAGCAGTGACACAGAGCAGTGACAGAGCAGTGACACAGAGCAGTGACACAGAGCAGTGACAGTGCAGTGACACAGAGCAGTGACAGAGCAGTGACACAGAGCAGTGACAGTGCAGTAGCACAGAGCAGTGACAGAGCAGTGACAGAGCAGTGACACAGAGCAGTGGCACAGAGCAGTGAGAGTGCAGTGGCACAGAGCAGTAGCACAGAGCAGTGACAGAGCAGTGACAGAGCAGTGACACAGAGCAGTGGCACAGAGCAGTGAGAGTGCAGTGGCACAGAGCAGTAGCACAGAGCAGTGACAGAGCAGTGACAGAGCAGTGACACAGAGCAGTGGCACAGAGCAGTGAGAGTGCAGTGGCACAGAGCAGTAGCACAGAGCAGTGACAGAGCAGTGACAGAGCAGTGACACAGAGCAGTGGCACAGAGCAGTGAGAGTGCAGTGGCACAGAGCAGTAGCACAGAGCAGTGACAGAGCAGTGACAGAGCAGTGACACAGAGCAGTGACAAAATCTAAGCCTAGAGCTCCCCAAAGTTCTCAAAGGGGACTTTAGGCCCAGCACTATTTCATCCCCATAGCTACTGAACAACAACCCAGACCCAGCACTAAATACTCGTACATCTCCTGTATCCCATTTTATCTCCTTTATCCTCGGTGGCTCTTCACTCTGGTCCTGCTTTAAAGTCTCTGAGCAGGGAGGTGACCACAGAGGGTGACCCAGAATGGTTCATGTCCAAGTTCTCCCATCTGGGTGGTTTCCCAAGCTGGCATCAGCTGCATTCCCAACACTGAACTCTGCCCTTTGGGGATGGTTGCTGGGGAGGATCCCAGCTGAGCTCTGGGAGGAAGAGATCTCCAGTACTCCTCAGAGCAGGCTGTTTGTTAGAATGCATCCAGGAGTCATTTTCCACTTGGAACTGGAGTAGGAAAGGCTTTAAATAAAATCATAGTATCATGGAATATCCTGAGCTGGAAGGGACCCACAAGGATCATCAAAGTCCAGCTTTGTCCCGCACAGACACCCCAACAACCCCACCCTGGGCATCCCTGGCAGCGGTGTCCAAACGCTCCTGGAGCTCTGGCAGCCTCAGGGCCATGCCCATTTCCTGGGGAGCCTGGGCAGTGCCCAGCACCCTCTGGGGGAAGAACCTTTCCCTGATCTCCAGCCTGAGCCTGCCCTGGCCCAGCTCCAGCCGTTCCCTGGGTGCTGTCCTTGTCCCAGGGAGCAGAGATCGGAGCTGCCCCTCAGGAGGATGTTGAAGACCCCAAGGAGTCTCCCCTCAGTCTCCTCTGCTCCAGTTGAACATTCCAAGTGTCCCCAGCTGCTCCTCCTCGGGACCCTCCAGACCCTTCCCCATCTTTGTATGGCAAATGTGAGACCATAAAGTCATTGTGTCTGAGCCCAACGTCTCCCTGCGAGCAACATCATTTACATCTGTCACGGAAAACCATTCCAGAGCCTTCCCAATAGGTGCTGTCTTAAGAAATCTGTACCCAGCACTGGGATTACAATTACATTTCTTCCCTTCTCTGCTTTCCCAGAAAATTTGCAGGACCTGAAAACAAGCGCTTCTTTCTCTTTGGAAGTTTGCCCTTCAGCTGGCAAACAGGGATTGATTTTGTTCCTGGGACTTGTAGGAAGCTGAAATGAGAACAGCTGATTTTAATATTAGCACCAATTCCCGTTCATTACCACCTTTTCCTGCCCAAACATCTGCTGGATCAGCACCGGGGTGTGGGAGAGCAGCTGCAAGAAATAGCATTTGGAGTTTTACTGCGGCGGGGGTGAGGAGCTTTCTTGTTGGCTCTGTACAAAGACCAGCAGCACTGAATTTTGATTTTGAAAGGAGAATAATTGCTCCTAAAATTGATCTTTACAGGCTTCAATATTTCCCTCATCACATTATGCTTCTTCCAACTGTGTCTTTTTACAGCCTAAGACAAATGACTTAAACATCAGGCTAATATAAAGCAGATTTTTCAGATTGGGAATGTGTTTTCTTTTCGCACACACGGGGCCGTATCCAGCGTGTCAGGCAGGACATTTTCATTTGGAGGGATTTGGTTTTAAGTGGGTGAGCACTGTGATTGTTATTGAACAACCTGACACACACAGAATGTCTGGCTGGCGCTGCTCTGTCCTGCTGTCAGCCCTGCAGACCCCGCACGGGAGGGGAATCACTGCCAGCCTCGGAAGCTCATTATAAAACCCAGCTCAGGCTTTTTATGAGGTTGGGGAACTCTCAGAAGTGCTGAGTCCTCCCCTCCCGTATCTCAGAGAAGATAATCCCTGTGTTGGTGCAGGGAGACAATTAAGCTCATTAATATCCCCTTTCTTAAAAAGATGAAGTGCAGCTGCTTGGATTCAACCACACAGGAGCAGCCAATTACCCAAAGAGGGTTAATGACCCCAAAGCGTGCCTGTAACAGGGAGCCCATGGTGACAGTGACACTCACCTGGTCACCATAAATAGTCACTGCTAAATAGTCCTGGACACCTAAATTTACCTTCATTAATTAATTTCTCTTCCAAACGAGTTCTTACAGCACGATCAGCACAAGCATATTCGAGTAGGATTTATAGCTGTGATCATTCTCTCTCCTCACAGGGAGATTTGTGGCCTTTGGAGGATGTTATTTCTCAGCTTTTGTCAATAATATCCAGGCTTGCTGGGACTTTTACTCTTCCAAAGCCTTGAAATGGAAATTCCCTAAATTCTCCTTCAAGCCAGAAAACCAAAAACACCAAAAAAGGCTCCCTTTAATGTTGCTTTTATTCCAACACAAACTCTGAGGTAACCTTGGAAATAGAGAACCCTCCCATCCACTGGGCAAGGCAGGATTTTAATCAAGGAGCTTGGAAACAAATAATGCTGAAAACTTGGGAAATCCCTTCCCACCCCTGGCTGGGAAGTCGAGACCCCATCCAGCTCCTGATTGACACTTGTGACAGGGAAGAAGCTGCTCCAGCTCTGGAGGCTCCTCTGGGAACTGGAGCTCTCCAGCTTCTCTGTAGATGCGAGGGAAGAAGGAGGGGAGATTCAGGGAGAAATAAATAAAAAGGAAACCCTAAAGATGAAGAGTTTCAGATCTGCTGGAGCAGTGGGACAGCACTTGGCAGGGAATTCCTGTGCTCAGGAATGCCAATGTCACTGCAGTGGTGCCAGTGGGTAAGAAATACATTGCTGGGATCAGCTTTCCAAATAACACCAAATTCCTGGATCTATTTCCCCACAAGGGGTGGAACAGAGGCACAGGAGCCACGAAGCTCTCCAAGGAGAATCGAGGGCTATCACAGCCTTGTGGGATCAGCTCTTGTGCTGGGAACCTTGCATTTGGGAAAAGCAGGAAGAACCAGAAGCTGGTTTGAGGAAAACCTCAGGGTGCAGCTGGTGGCTGACCATTGAACACTGGATTTTTTTTACTCTTTTCAGGCCTGACTGAAAGCAGGAATGTCTTGTTCTCGCTGACGAAGGGACAATCCCAGAGTTAACTCCTTCTCCTTGGGACAAGGAGCCCAGCTGGGGGTCACAGCGAGCCCAGCACGGATTGATTTGGGAACAAATGTCTCCTTGTCCTCCCTTTAGATGAGAATATTGAAAATTTGGGGCAGTTCAGAAGTGCCCATCTCAAAATCCCCATTCCTGGACTCCAGAGCCTGATGTCCCTCCCTGCCATGTCCTGGGGGTTGAATCCTGGGAGGGCCCTGAGCAGGGTCAGCTTTGGTGGGAGGTCCAAGGAAATCAGTGCCAGTCCCAGCCATGGGGCAGAAGCTGTTCCTGAGGAAAAGGGAAGCACAGAAAGCCTTCCCATGCTGCTTTTCCATGGATTTTAAGCCTTTCTACATCGGTTTTAAGCCCTTTTATATGGATTTTAGGGGTGAGACATAGAGTTTTAACATTTTCCATTTAACATCTAAAGACCTAGAATTATAGTTAAAAAGATAAGTATCATTAGAAGTAGTTAAAAATAGGTTTAAGAAGTAAGTTTAACTGAAATCAATTAAAAGAAATTAATGATTAGCTGAAGGAAGTTAAGCTTAGAATAAGTTTCAAGATTTAAGGAACTATTGTTAGTTATCTGATGTTTGCTCAGCTGTACTTATAATGGGAAACAGCTGAATTAATAAGACCAAAGAAAATCTAGACAGTTATAAATTTTCTCATCTGGGATCTATTCAAAAGCAATAAGAGAAGTGACTGAGAGTTCCCTAGGGAATAATTTGTATTGTTTGAAACCAGGAAGATAGAAAGGTCATAGCGAGGAAGACAAGTTTTACTTCATCAGAGAGGACCTCTCCCCTAATTATAAGCCCACCAACCCATTTCAAGAGACCAACTACACATACTTAATGACTTTTTGGTTAATTACCATATGAAGCAGAGAATGGGAGGTGTTTATGTTATGAATATGCATTTGTATTTTGAATATTTAGAACTTTTGTAGATAAATAGACTCTGTATTGCTTTGTGATTTTGTGCTATGTACTTTGGGGACAACCCCATGTAGTTCCCAGCGCTGAAATAAACATACACTTTCTAACCCCAAGGCATTAGAGAGTTCTTGTCCGTTCTATTTGGGTTTTGATATTAGATCATACCCATATTTTCTATAAATCAGGGGAATCAGGATTGGCTTCCTGGGGCCCGCAGGGACCTGTGCCCCTGGTTGGTACCTCCAGTCAAAAAATTTGGGAAGAGTAAGAGGTAACCAGGACCAAACTGTCACAATTCTTCCCATGAACTCCTCGGATACAAGGGAATATGGACACTAAGCCATTTTCATAATTCCCTAAGAGCTCAGGCAAAACAGATGCAAAATCCCAGGGATTTTAAGGCAGGGAAAAATCAAAATGGGGTAAAACTAAAGAATCTTTCAATATTCCCAGGAAAAGCCAAGATCTCTGGGCAGGATTTGAGCAAGTCTTGGTTCTGCAAAATCAAATCTATTGAGAGGAACCTCTGGATTGGACCTTCCTGGACCACTCCTCCCATCACACGAGGGGTTGGTCAGAGCGCAAAGAGCCCACAAGATTTAGAACAATTTTATTTCCCAATTCTTAACTTTCTGTGCTTGGAAATTTGTGAGGAAAGTTCTGCCTTGGAAACTCCTGGAGCATTTCCTCTTATATCGGTTCCCAGTGATGCCTGAGGTGGCCACCTAAAAACAGAGACTGGACAGGAATAAGGGAACAAAGGTAGGTATTTATTTGAAGGGCCTTCAAAGGCACACCCTGGTGAGTCAAAGGTGACACCCAAACTGGACCCCGGGTCACAGCTTCTTCACACTTTTATAAGTGGTTCATTTGCATATCAGGGTTAATTCTCCAATTAAAGCTTCAGTTAATGATGTAATTTCCCCACGCTTACCCCTCTTCTTAAGATGTTGGTTTACACATTTTGGGCCTAGGACAGTCTGGGTGTCCTTGGAGAGCAGGCTTGGAGAGGTTTGTTGTGTCTAACCAGCATGAGAGAAGAGAAGTTAGCAGGCTACAAGAAACTTCAGAGTTACACACTAGGCAGCACAGGATTTGAAAAATATAAAAGTTAAAACCTAAAGCATCACCAGGATGAGCCAGGTCACTTTATCATGCTGGGATGGAATAATTCCATTTTTATCTCTGGGACCTTGGTTTGGTTCATCTGCGCATTTCAGGCTTGGCAGGGATATTTTTTCCCCCTCTTTCTTTCCCAGGATACACGATCAAATCATCCAGAATCAGTATATCAAAAAGATGATGATGCATAAACCAGCAGCCCATTCCACAAACAATAAAAACAGGTAAAATTCAATATCCAGCACTAGCGAGTAGTTCCAGCAGCAATTCCAAATTTATTGTCTTGTTTATTTATTCCATTGATGTCAATAAACATCACCGTCCTCTTGTGCTGACAAATCCATCTCTCAAACATTGTTTTGTTTCTCTTCACTGAAGCCTTGCAGGGTCTCCAGGAGCCTGGGAATGGCCCTGGGAGGACAGGAACCACCACATATTTATGTCCTCAGAGGATCCAGGGATTTGCTGGAGCTGGATCCATGTGCAAAGGACAGCACAATGTGAACATTCCCAAAGTGACAGATGGGCAGGGCCTGTGCCAAAGCCTTTGGTGGGATCCAGTCCAGGCACCTGGAGGCATAAACCCTTCACTCCCTCCCTTCCAATGGGAAGAGGCCCCAGGGAAGGGTTGTTTTGGGAATTGCTCTCTCCTGAGGGTGGGTTGGTGGTGGCATCGCAGAGGATGGATTTGGGGAGGCTGTTGGGGTGTTGAGATGTTGTGTGAACATCACCAGGGAACAACCCCTGTGCTGGCACTGCTGGGGCACCTCCAGTGCTGGGGCAGCTCTGGGACCCTCCTGACAAGAGACACCTGGAGGGGCTGGAGCGTGTCCAGGGCAGGGAATGGAGCTGGGGAAGGGGCTGGAGCCCCAGGAGCGACTGAGGGAGCTGGGAAAGGGGCTCAGCCTGGAGAAAAGGAGCCTCAGGGGAGATCTTGTGGCTCTGCACAACTCCCTGACAGGAGGGGGCAGCCAGAGGGGTCGGGCTCTGCTCCCAAATAACAACCAACAGGAGAGAGGGAACAGCTTCAAGTTGCACCAGGGGAGGTTTAAATTCAAAATTACAAAGAATATCTTCATGGAAATGGTGGTCAGGCACCGGCACAGCTTCCCAGGGCAGTGGTACAGTTCCCATCCCTGGAGGTGTTCCAAAAACCCGTGGATGTGGCACTTGGGGACTTGGGAACATTGGGATGGTGCTGGATGACAGTTGGGCTTGGCATTGTTTAAGGTCTTTCCCAACCTTGCTGATTCCAAGACTGCATTGTGAGCAGCTCCCTCAGGTTCTCCAGGGTCTCCTGAGCATGTTTAGGAATTGCAGCAGACTTCAATGAGCTGGCCAAGGACACTGAGGGGCACTGGGCAGCAGGGAAGTTTAAAAGCATTAAATTTAAAAGCTTTTAAATTTAAAGAATAGCAGGAGTCTGAGTCTCATCCAGTGAAGAGCCAATCTGAGCACAGTTCTTTGGAGGCACATCCAAATATTCCCTGTGGCACACCCAGAAGAGTCCTGAAAAATGTCTGCACCAGGACTCCATGACCTTAAACTGAAGGAGGGCAGATTTAGATTTTAGGAAGGAATTCTTTGCTATAAAGGTGGTGGAGCGGAGGAACGTGGAGTCTCCATCCCTGGCAGTGTCCAAGGCCAGGCTGGATGGGGCTTAGAGCAGCCTGGGACAGTGGAAGGTGTCCCTGCCCATGGCAGGGGTGGGACTGGATGGGCTTTAGGGTCCCTTCCAACCCAAATCATCCTGGGATTCTCTGACTGATGAAGGGAATACTGGAAAAAGCTCAGCAGGATGTGGGAATGTCACTTCCACACGGATTGGTCTGCAGATGTGTCATAATTCTCTGTCCTTTGGTTTCTTGAACGGCTTCTGGAAAATCCCAGGACCTCTTTGCTGCAAGACCTCACTTATTTAATGTTGGTCCTGAAAGAGCAAATTCACAGGAGAGCTTAAAATTATGAAATATCTTTTTTTTTTTTTTTTTTTTTTTGAGAGAGAGCAACTGGAAAGGATAAATGTGGCATATCCCAAAGAAGGCTGGGGTGCTAGGCAGGACTCCTGCATTCCCTGCAGGATGAATGCCATAAACTGCCTGTTTCTATCCCAAAATCCTGAGCCCTCAGGCAGTAATTGTGGGTACCCCAGAGCCTGAAAGTATCACAGTTACAACCCCCAATCCCTTAAATTTGCATCCTCCCACAGAAAAACACGGCAACTCAGCAGCTGATTCAGCTGGAAAGTCTCCCCCAATAACTTATGAAAAGAGGACTGGGAACCTGCATTTTTCTCATTCCAACCCCTTCTGGGTTTTTTTCTTTTTAATAAAACCCTGTTTATGATGGTGGATAAAACATTCCTGTCACCCTTAATAAAAGCCTTTACTAGCAATGCAAAGGAGTGGAGAATGGATAAACTGTAAATCAAAGCACAGCTTGGAAACGGGGCAGTTTAGCAAAGCAGCATTTCTGGGAGCTGCTGATGGCAGGAGATTACATTTTATATCAGAACAGATTTAAATTTAGGGGGAATTAACCCTCCAGCTCCACTGCAAAAGCTTCCCGAGGCATCAAGGCTATCTGAGCAAAGAAAGTTGTCATCAGTGGAAGGGAGGTGACAGGAAAGAATAACTGAAGGGGACAAATTTTAACTGAATCTTTCTCATAGAAACAAGCTACAAAAATTGTGAGTGGATTTTAATTAGGAGGCAAATTTTCTCCTGTTCTTTCTTGGGTTTGGGCAGAGGAAGTGACAGCATTTCAGAGATCCAAAAGCTGCTTCTTGCTGCAATGGAAACACTTCAATTTTTAAGTCCTTCTGTAGATGTCAGGAGAAAAATCTTTCTGTTTCTTGGTGTTTGGACAGAGCCATGGACTGGAAACAGTTGGTGCAAAACAGTTGGTTCTGCTGTACCTTGCAAAGAGCTACAGGAGCTCTGCTGAGAAGGGACTGGGGGTGGGGGTTGATCACCAACTATTCCTGCAAAGCCACATAAAGTCTGCACTCCCAGAAACAACCGGGGAATTTATGCACCTTAAAGTCAAGACAGGAGAAAAGGCAGAGTTGGGGCTGAAATTTTTGACCAACACCTTGCAAAAAAAGAATTATTTAATAAAGAAATAATTCTTCAACCCTCGGTCCATCCCAGTCTTGTGGACTTGGATAAGTAATTCCAATAAATCAATGTGTTCACCTTTCTCTCTACTGTGTTTCAGGCCAGATTTGCCCCTGGAAATCTTCAGGAACACGTTCAGAAGAGGAATTCTCCTCACTCTGGGGTGTTGGAGCCAGCCCAGACTCATCTGCTGGCTCTGAAATCCTCCATGGCTCATTGATTTCCCTGATCCCTCCCAACCCACCCCTCCTTTCTCTGGCTCAATAATCCTCTCAAACCCTCCTTGCTGTATGGGGCGCACTTGGAGGCAAAGTTCCTTTCCCATCACCAGCGCTGGTGATGGAAATGTCACAAAAATTCCTGCTTTCACTGGAAAAATGCAGAGATCTGGGAGAGACCCTGGCAGGCTCAGCTCAGAGCACTCCAAAGGTTGAACTCATCCCCCTTGACTGACTCGAGGATTGTGTCTTTGGTAATTAATTCTCGTTCTTGCTCTGCAGCTGTGTCACCACCACTGGCACTGGGGAGTGAGAGCAGCGCCTGAGCATCCCTTGGATGTGCTGGAGCTGCGGCAGGAATGTGGGAATGCTGGTGTGTGAGCCACAGGGACGTCTCCCCCCTCCCTCAAGTTGGAAATGAGGCTTTCACCGAGGGTTGGGTTTCACTAGGTGAGGCCTGATGGGCTTCAAGCAACAAAAAGAAAATTCTCAGAGCCAGAAGATGCAGAGGAGATAAAGGAACCTTAACAAACATCACCCCTGGAATGGCTAGAGACACCTGGGCTGGGAAAAGATCCATAGGAGAACCAGATAATGAGGACCAAATTAGCACCAAAGGTGAAGGGGTCAGTAACCAATAGCAGATCGAATACTAAGAACTGTGTCATTTAGGACCAATGAGTGAGAATTTCTTTGGGTTTTCTCTGTATAAATACATGAAAAATCTGGTAAAGAACCAGGTGTGATGGGAAGATTTTCACTGCACAGCCCAGGTATGCATGGATGGAATAATTTCTATTGCACCTCCTGGCCAGAATAAAGTAATGCCTGATTCTCTGAACACTTAAAGATGTTGGAGAGTTTCTGTTTTTCCCGTAGTTTCAGTGACAATGACACCACATTCCTCATCCATAATTCATTCCCGGCACAGCCGAATGTGTTTGTAACTCAGTAGTGCCCCAGTCGATGAGCCCCTGTGGTTTGTGTTATTCTCCTTTCCAAGGTTTACAAGCCTGGAACTGCACAAGGGAAACCTGGGAAGGAGGCAAAACATAGGATTGGCTGGAAAATCCCTCTCCCACAGCAGCATGAGGTGCAAACTTCCCTGCTTGGATTTGGGAATGTCCAGTCTAGGACTGATGGGCCAGAAGGGATCCTCTCCCAGCACTCCTGTATTCCCTTCCAGAGAAACCCAAAGCTTTTGCTAGCTGAGTATTTCCCTCCAGGGATACTCCTCTGTGTGTCCTCAGTGAAGAGCAGGGGGTGAAAAACCCCACAGCTCCCACTGCACCCACGAGGGAGTTAATAAGACTCAGAGAAATCCACTGGCCAAAAATTCCAGGGATGCTGATTCCAGGGATGCTGCTTTCAACATCGAAAAATCAGGGCTGGGAGCTCAAGCACCTGCTGCAGTCACAGCCTTGCCTCTCAAACAGGAGATGTGTAAATAATGCTAAGAACAGTGGAGGAGTAGATAAAGATAATGAAGTGCTCCTGTTGGGATCCCTTCGACACGCAGAGAATAAGGATCCAGAGTTATTTTTTAATAAAAAGGGAACTCCTCCTGGATTTGATCCCGCTCCCTCCCAAACCTTAAGACAAATACTGTTGTCACTAAATTAAGCTGCAAAGTCTTTCATGAAGCACCACCCTTGGGAATTAAAGATGTTCTTGGAGAGCTGGAGGAAAGAGCCGAGCTCCAAGAATGGAATAGGCACAGGAATGAAGACATAGAGAAACAGACCCGGATATTTAATCCATAAACCAACACAGGCACTCCCAGCGGGTCAGAAAAGCAATCACAGCCTCCCAACACAACCCTGGAGTTACAACCAGGTGTAAAGACAGGGATTGTCTTCATTAAGTGAAATATTAATGAACACAGGGAATAAAACATTGTAAACAAAGAGAGCCACGGCAGCATCAGCAAAGAGGGATATTTCGGTTAAAAAATCTAGGGACAACTCAGTGAAGTGTCCAGACAAGTGCTCAAAGTGTTGCTGCCAGGGTTCAGTGGCCACTGCAGGTTCCAGGGAATTTTTCCAGATATCTGAGACACTTAAAAGGAAATTTCCAGCCATGAAACATCTGCAAGGTGGGAAAAAAATCTGGCTAGAGAATGTCTGTAGTGCCTGGTGGACATCAGGGATTCTGGGGTCTGTGCTGGGAATAACATTCATGGGAATGCTACTGGCAGCGTGGAATATCCACCTCTATCCCATATGATGCCTCATTAGAACACCTCCCTGTGGCTCAGGCATCCGGAGTTTTCTCGGGAAATGCTCCAGGCTAGGCAGAAAACAAGGAAGGTTTTTCATCCTCCTGTCAGAGGAAGACAGGGAGAGTGGGGATTTTCCTGTGTGCAGTTTGAGCTTTAGGAAAGTTCCTGTTTGATGAGCCCACAGAGGAGGAATGTTCCTGCCTCATCCAGAAAATCCCATGGAGGGTCTCCAGCTTTCCCCACTGCAGGACAATTCCCAGGCAACGGAAGCTCATTTTCCTCTTACAGATAACACCGAAATCCCTCATTTCAGCAGGATTATGGGGAAGGCATTCCAGAATTCGGCTCCACAGCCATCAACATCCCAGTGCAGCATTCCTGACAAAGCACATTCTGGAGAAAACAGACTCAGCCATACAGACCTGAGGCTGACAGAGCAACTTTCCCTCATTTTGTAAAGCTGCGTTGCAGTGCCCCAGCCCACCTTGGGTCTGAATGACATCCAGTGGGTGGACTTTCCAGCCCAGGACTCCGACCCTGAGGGCGGACCTGAAGGCAGGGCCTAGGTTCACTTCCCACTGGGTGTCACCCTGACGGCATCTCCTTCCTTTCTAGAAGCTCCTTTGTTCCCGCAGAGACTTTTATGTTTATTCATGTGCTTTATTGCCTGTGTGATAAGTTCTCGAGAGTTCTGTTCAGTTCGCTTCCCCATTGGTTAGTTCAACTATGTTCCTCCCCTTACCCTTTGTGATTTGTTCCCTGTCACCCCTTGTCATTCTCCTATTGGTGTAGCCTCTTGTTCTTCCCCCTTTTCCCTTGGTTTAAGTTGCCGGGCAAAATCCAAATGCTGCCTTTCCTGGATGCTCCCATTCCTGCCGCGCGTTCTTTCTTGGAGTTCTAGCACCAGGAGGTCCCTCTCTTGTTTCTTCGCCCTCGCCTGTTGTCTATCAACTACCACCCTGCAGCCAGCTCCAGAGTGAGCCAAGGGCAGACAGCTCCCTGGAGAGCTTTTGCCACCGAACAGAGTTCTATTTGCCTTGCTGCCGAGGCACCTGAACTTGTTGCCTGCCAGACCTCCGGGCGGCCGAGCGGTCAGTGCAACAAAGCTCCTTTCCAATTATAATCTCTGCTGGGTGTGGTTTATTTCTGGATACTCAGAATTAGGAGGAGCTCCAGGAGAGGAATGAGGACTTTCCTTTTTACTGTCTGGAATATTTTGATTCTTAAATTAAGATCAGCCTGATAATCCCTGACCTATGCAGAGCCAAGAGTGTTTTATATCTTAAGGGCTTGCAAAGCTTAGGCCAGGTTTAAGTGAATAAAAAGAGTTGTTCTGCCTTAGACCAGGTTTTAGTAAATGAGGCACCATAACCAGACTGAGACCATCCCAAAGGATCTCCCCCATTGTTTAAGAAGGGAAGTTAATAAACCCTTTAATTTTAGTTAGGTTTGTTTGGGGGTTTTTTAGTTTGGGTTGGGTTTTTTAAGTTAGGGGAAGGTTTTAAGCAATATTCAAGAGAACTGCTGGAGATAAGGCCAGAGATCTTTGAATTAGCACTAAAAATGTATGATTTGGGTGTGACAAGAAGCACAGCTGGTCAAAGGCACTCCTGCCCTGAGGAACTGGCCAGAACAGTCTCATCAGGGCCTAGGACTTGTACCAGTTGTGCCCGTAGATTAAAAAGCTTTCCAGTAATGCTCAGCCCCTTCCTCCTCGTCCTCCTCCCCTTCAAAAAGCCACAAAAATTAAGGAGAAGTGGTTCCAAATAACACAACTGGACAAGGAGGCAGATTCCGAGTCCGAGGGTTTGTTATTTTCCATCTGTGAAGAATGCAACAGTGATTTGCGAGGGGCGATAAGGGTACAAGGGTCACCTTATTACGATCTATGTGATGAATCTAAAGCGTGTGGATGTTTTATCCCTGAGTGGGATTACTGCCCCTGTCACGGTGACAAAGCAGAAGAGTTAATTTGTAGATGTGGTAACCCTGCATATGACTATTGTTCCTATCATAGAGGAAGTCGACCGAATACCACGGAAACCAGGAACTGTTGACTTTAATCTGTGTAAGATATGCTCAAAGAAAATTTGTAAATGTGGGAGCTCTGAATATTGTTATCATCATTACTGCATTAAAATGCCTGAGCAATGGGAAGTAGAAGAGTCCAAAGACAAAACTAACTTTGACTTGTCTGACTCAGACTGAATTATATGTAACTGATTGACTGCATATAACTTGCAAAACAATTTGCTTAGTTCTTAAATAGTTTGTAACTTGCAGAACAATTTGCTCAGCTTTTAAATGATATGTAACTTGTAAAACAATTTGCTTAGCTTTAAATTGTATGTAACTTGCAGAACAATTTACTAACTTAGCTAGAAACCAGACTGCAGGCATCTGCCGTGCTTGCACAATGATAGGAGCCAGGAAGAGATAACAAGGAAAATTTTGCAACACCACCCCTTACTTCACATCTTCGACCACCAAAGGAAAGAAAACGACCACCTAACAACAGTGAGTGCAGACGCAGTGGAAAAATACACAAGAAACCATAGGGGCGGCTCCGCCACATCTTCCAGGGAATATTTCTATAAAAGACTGAAAAAGTCCACGAGTTTTGCGTGCCATTGGTGGAGCGGAGACTCCCTGGCCGCCCAGTGCTGTTTGCTTGTTTTGCTCAATAAATACGTCTACTTTGACTGATTGGCTCTGTAACTTATTACAGATCATCTATAACACCATCCTAAGCCCCTGGATTTCCCAGATTTCAGGGAGACTCAGCAGCAATTCCAGAGCAGGCAGGAGCAGGAGGGCTGCAAAGCCCCCAGTCCTGTCTGTGCGAAGAGCTCCAGTGAGCAGCAGGAGGCCATTTCCAGCTGCAGATCCCTGGGATGTGATTCCATCATCCCAAAGCACACCCAGAGCCTGGGGGGTGCCAGTTCTGGGCCAAATCCTACTCTTGGCACAGGAAAACCAGGACAGAGCCCCTTCTACAGCCCCCTGCCCAGAGCAGGGGGCAGGGAGGAGCAGGAGGAATGTGTCAGACAAGGAAACCCAGGAAAATCAGGATCCTCGGGGGGATTGGAAAGGGATTATGAAAATTGTGGTTGTTTTTGAAGCCTAGTAACTGCCTAGGAACTTTGGTGACATGCTGACAGCTCCTTCTGCAGCCTGTCCACAGCCAGTCCTGGAGCTCTGGATCAGGGAATCACGGAGTCATTGAAGCTAGGAAACACCTTTAAGATCATCCAGTCCAACACTGCCAGGTCCACCACTAACCCAAGCGCCCAGGTGCCACAGGGAGGGGCTGGAGCTGGGGAAAGGGGCTGGAGCCCCAGGAGCGGCTGAGGGAGCTGGGAAAGGGGCTCAGCCTGGAGAAAAGGAGGCTCAGGGGGGCCCTTGTGGCTCTGCACAACTCCCTGACAGGAGGGGGCAGCTGGGGGGGGCAGGCTCTGCTCCCGGAGAACAGGGACAGGAGGAGAGGGAACGGCCTCGAGCTGTGCCAGGGGAGGCTCAGGTTGGATACTGGGAAAATTTCTTCCTGGAATGGGTGGTGAGGCCCTGGCACAGCTTCCCAGGGTTGGAGTCCCCATCCCTGGGTGTGTAAAAGTGACTGAAATGGGACTGGCAGCAGCTTGAGGGTCACTTGAAGCCATTCCATCAGACCCTCTGGAGTTTCAGGTGGCTTCCTGCAAACATTTATTAAAAATTAACTGATTTTACTGGGACTGTTCTTACTGATACTTCCCAGCTACTGGTTCTGCCCTGGAGAAGCCCAAAATCCCCGGGCTGGGCTTTGAACCCACCCCAGCACCCCCAGAAGCACCCACAGCTCATCATGGTGCACACCCCAAGGAGAGGAACCCCAAAACCAGCAGAATTATTCCATCCTCAGCATTCCATGGGATGCACAGGCTGCTGTGGATCTAGCTGCTCTCACTTCCTGATAAATGCAACAAAACATTCCATCCAAGGAATAGGGAATGCTGACTCTGTTTCCATTCTGTACTGCTCAAACCAGAGCTCATTGCTGTGCTCATCACATCTGCTAGAATTCTACGTCAATCTCACCAAGAGTTCTGCACAAAATGGGGGGAAATCCTCTTTTCTGCTTAAAATGGGTGTAGGCAAAACTTGCTGTTCTGTTACAAGGCAGCAAGGTGGGATACAAAAGGACTTATTTTAAAAATACACAATTTGGAGTGTGTTTTCCCTCAAAAGTATTTTTTCAGAAAATTATTTTGACCAAAAACCTTCTTTTTCCCAATGCTTTAGTAATGAAGAAAGAAAAATTTGGGGGTTGGCCCTGCTTCTGTTCATAGATTTGGGCAGGGTGCTCAAGCCTTGACTGAGTTCCCCTGTTCCAAGGGAGAAAGGATGGGAAACACCAGCTGGGAAAGGCTTTTAAAGGTGTGGAGAAGTTCATATTTAAGCCTGACCCAGGATCAAACAACTGATTTGGCAGCAGCTTCCAGTGCTTGGTCAGTAGGGAATGACATTTCCCCAGTGGAAAAGCCCAGGGGAGGAAGTTGGGATCTGTTGTTTGTCCAGCAGCTGCTGCTGGCACCAATCCCACTGCCTTTGAAACCTGTTTGTTCATCCTCTGTTGGAAGTAGCTGTCCCTGCAATTAGCAGGGATTGAAACAATCAAAAGGAAAATGAGGATGGAAGCAGCACTTCCAGCACGGAGGTTCCGAGGGATGTGCAGGGTTAAGTTCAGGGCTGCTCCTTCGGCCCTGTGGAGAACAGGAAAGGGCTCATTTTCCGAGCTGGCTGCCTTGATCAGCTCCTTCCTTCTCTGGCAGCACTTCTGTGCTGGCTGCTCCCTTTTCCTGTGCTTTTGAGGGTCTTTTCCCTGCAGGTCCCCAGGAGCAGGTGGATATTCCTATGAAAAGGGCAGCAAGATTTCTGCCTCTGCTGCTGGAGCAGGACACCTGGCTGGGTTATGCTTGGTGCTTTCCATAAAAGAGAACAATTCCTGTGGGAAGGGACCTGTGGAGGTTTCCTGGTCTGACCCTCATTTTCAAAGTCACTTAGGGTTGCTCAGGGTCTTTCCCAGTCAATATTGTCACATTCCAAGGATGGAGATTCCCACAGTTCCTCTGTCTTACGGTGTTTAACCCCCTCCACCCCCAGTTTCCCTCCATTTTGCAGGACATGCAGATTCCCTCATGGCACAGCCACGTCGGCAAGTCTGGGGACAAGGAGCAGACTGAAGAGGGACAATCCATGATGTTCCCGTGCTCAGCAGATTCCCTGCACTGTCCCAAATCCAAGCTGGGTGTCAGCTGCAGGAAAGCAGCGATGGAATGTCCACCTGCCCTGGGCAGTACACAGACCTGTAGCCCTTTACCTTGGAATTATGGAATGTCCTGAGCTGAGAGGGACTCACAAGGGTCATCCAGCCCAGCTCCTGGCCCTGCACAGACACCCCAACAACCCCCCCCTGGGCATCCCTGGCAGCGGTGTCCAAACGCTCCTGGAGCTCTGGCAGCCTTGGGGCTGTGCCCATTCCCTGGGGAGCCTGGGCAGTGCCCAGCACCCTCTGGGGGAAGAACCTTTCCCTGATCTCCAGCCTGAGCCTGCCCTGGCCCAGCTCTAGCCATTCCCTGGGTGCTGTCCTTGTCCCAGGGAGCAGAGATCGGAGCTGCCCTTGGGAGGAGCTGCAGCCCCCACTGAGCTCTGCCCACAGTCTCCTCCATCTGAACATTCCAAGTGCCCTCAGCTGCTCCTTCCATGGCTTCTCCAAACTCTTCCCCATTCCCATGTCCCTTCTTTGGATGCTTTCCCACAGCTTCAGATCTTCCTGATATTGGGGCACCGAAAAGTGCCCCCTGGACTGGAGGTGAGGCTGCTCCAGTCTAGAGCAGAGTGGGACAATGCCTTCCCTTGACCAGCAGAACCAGAGGCCTTTGGAGAGCTCTATTTACCCCAAGGAATCACAGCTTCCACTCTGGGTCTTCTTGGAGAGAAAAGTGTGATGGCTGGGAGACAAATATTTTCTGGGGTGCAGAACAGCTGCTCTACTACAAGCTCCTACAGCTCTGAAAATGGTAAAAAACCTCCTCTTCCATCCCCCAGGAAGTTCTGTTCCCATCAAACTCTGCCAGGCACTTTTCTGGGTTACAGAGGCTTCTGAGCTTAAGGAAACCCCATCCTAGATTTGATTTTTTAGGCATCTCCATTCCTTTGAAATTCCCCACCAGATGGAGGCTGAAGCCCTGAATCAGTTGGCCCTGGGACAGCTCATTCCCAAGGTTCACGTAGAATTTGCAAGTCTTGTGATTTGTAATAAAAAACCCTGGGATATCTGAGATCTCGGTCAACCCCTCCCTTGATTTTTTCAGAGGACATTTCAAGAAAAATCCCTCCTGACTTTAATTCCTGCATCATTCTGATGCATATTCAGAGTGGAACAGAATGGCTGGAAGTCCCCTTGCTCAAGGGCAAATTTATTTCCTGGCCAAGATCTGGCTCCAGGCTCATATTTCCTGCAATTTGCCAGTTGCTGGCATGAGGGAAAAAGAGAATTACTGAGCTCTTTCCCTGCTTGCATCCAATTAGGCACAGAAAAGTTGCTGGAAGTAAAGGTGATGCACTCAGGAAAGATGCAAACGTTCCTCTCTGCCAGCTCCTCCCTGCCACAGCTCAGGGCAGGGGGTGGCACTGAGGTGATGGGAACACAACCTGGCCTAAGACCACCCGCTCCAGAACCTTCTTTCCCTACACAAACACTTGAAGGGACAAAAGAAGGGTAAATAGGGACCATACTCACCTGGGATTCCTCCATCAGCATCTGGGGATGGCGCTGAGTCATAGAATCATGGAAGATCCTGAGCTCGGATACACAAGGATCAACAAAGTCCAGCTTTGTCCCGCACAGGACACCCCAACAATCCCACCTTGGGCATCCCTGGCAGCGGTGTCCAAACGCTCCTGGAGCTCTGGCAGCCTCGGGGCCATGCCCATTCCTTGGGGAGCCTGGGCAGTGCCCAGCACCCTCTGGGGGAGGAACCTTTCCCTGATCTCCAACCTGAGCCTGCCCTGGCCCAGCTCCAGCCGTTCCCTGGGTGCTGTCCCTGTCCCAAGGAGCAGAGATCGGAGCTGCCCTCAGGAGGAGCTGCAGCCCCTGGTGAGGTCTGAGCTCAGTGTCCTCTGCTCCACCTGAACATTCCAAGTGCCCTCAGCCTCAGACTCCCCTCAAGACCCTCCACCATCTTCACAGCCTCCTTTGGGTGCTCTCTAATAGCTTTAGATCTGTCTCATATTGTGGCACCCAAAACTGAACCAGGAGCTGCATTTTCTGAACCAGAAACCGCTTTAGACATCAAATTCCCCTCCTACAAGAAAACAGGAGATGCAGAACCATTCCATGGATCTACTGAAAAGGAAAACCTGTTACCTTAATGCCATGTCGAGCACAAAGGCAGGACCATGGGACAGGGGTTCAGAAACACACAGGGACAGCTCTGTCCCTCACAGACAGGCAGAGCCATTTCCCATTCCCATCAAACCCATGGATCTGTTATCCATGACTGTCCAGGTCTGGGCTGGACAAACCCATGGTCCTGTTAAACTCATGGACAGGCAGGTCCTGGGTCATTGGGCATGGCCAGAGAGCACCTTGAAAGTTAAGGAACAAGTCCTCAAAGTCCTTCTTGTGTCACCTTTCTGTCCCTTTTCCTGGCCACAGATCCATCAAAATCTTTCCTCTCCATAAAAAGCCCTGGGAAAGGAAAAAGTTGAGGCTCAAGAAGCAAACCCAGCCAGTGCTCAGGACTGCAGGTGCATTGCTGCACTCTGAGTGTTTTATAAGTTCTTCCCAAGCCCTGCTCCCCATAATCAGATTATGAAACCTTCAACTCAAGTTAATGCAAACAAACAGATCATGCAGAGAGCCATAAAAATAAAATATCATAATAAAAACCCTAAATCGAGAGCATCTTCTGTAAACAGAGCGCTGTAAACATGGTAATGTGTCTCTCTGCGATGATATTTGGTGCAGCATGGAAGAGCCCCAAGAGATGGCAGGAAAACACAGCTGTTCTCTCCTTGCAGGAGGTGAGGAAGGAGAGGAGGGATGGGAATGCAGCACAGCTCCAATGGCTCCAGGGTCAGCACAGTCTCTGCTGCACTCCTGGAATGGGAAGAGGGATCCTCCAGGAGGGGTCAGGTTGGAGGGAGCACAGAGGATCACTGGTGGCACCTCCCTGCTCCAGCAGGGCCATCCCAGAGCACGGGGCACAGCAGTGTGTCCCCACAGCTCTGCAATATCCCCAGGGAGCAGACCCCACCCCTCTCTGGGCTCTGCTCAGGGCTGGGCACTGCCCAGGGCAGGAGTTGTGCCTCCTGTGCAGGGAATTGCTGGGCTCAGCCCCTGCCCGTCCCTCTGGTGCCACCGCTGGGCCCCGGAGCAGAGCCCGGGCCCTGCCCTGAGCCCTCCCTGCAGCCAGGGACACCCAGGGCTGAGGGCCCCTCTCGGCCGGGGCTCCTCTCGAGGCTGAGCAGCCCCAGCTCCCTCAGCCCTTCCTGAGCACGTGTGGATACAGAAAAGCCTGTTAGAAGGATTTTCCAGCTTCTTGCAGTGTTCTGGGTGAATCTTCTCTTTCTCATGCAAACTATCAAAACCATAAGATGTTTTTCTCTAACTATCTGAACACCTGGTGTTTGTCTGAGTCCTATTTATGGTACACTGGTGAAATGGATGTTTTAACACCTCACCCAATCACCCTCAGGGGTGGATGGGTACTGACCAATATCCTTATGGGATTAAGACATATAAGTGGACAATTAATTAATTAAATATTACATTTTCCTGCTGACTGCGTTTGGATTAATTTCCTGGTCTCTGCAATACTGCAACAGGCACGGAGATGCTCCAGGCCCTTCCTCAGCCCCGCAGCTTCCACTGGCCCCGCTCCAGGAGCTCCCTGGCCCTGCTGTGCTGAGGAGCCAGAGCTGGACACAGCGCTCCAGAGGTGCCTCCAGGGCTGGCCAGAGGGGCGCAATCACTGCCTGGCCTGCTGGGAATGCTCTTCCTGATGGTCCCAGGATCCCCTTGTCCCCAGGTCACTCTTCTGGCTCAGGGACACCTCGTTGTCCCCCAGCTCCTTCCCCACAGAGCTGCTCCAGCAGGTTCCCCCTGGCCTGTGCTGGTTGTTCCTCCCCTGGTACAGGACCTGAATTTCCCTGTTCTCCACCAGACAGTTCTCCTCTGCCCATCAACCTATTGAGGTCCTTAGTTCCCAGTGTTGTCCTTAGGTTTTGCTCTGGCTCATTCCTCTCTCCACAATCCGCTGCCGAGTGCTTAAACCAACGCTGGGCCCTGATTCCAAACCCACCGGAATCAGCACTTCTTCCTGGTGCCACGGAGTTGTTTGCATTGTTTGCAGAGCTGGATGAATGTCTGAGTGACTTTTATGTGGAACAAAGCATTTCGGTGATTACTGGATTCCCAGGCAGGGAATCTTTGGGAAATAAGAGGATGAAATGGTGCCAAACATCCTGGGAAGGCTTCTTCTGCCAGGGAATAAAAAAGCTCAACATTTGTAAGGAATATGAACAGCATTTCCATGGAAGGAGGTGAGGTGGAGGCAGTGGAAACTTCCCTCTGGGAAAGAATGTAGGAGGGTGAGACCTGGAAGACGGTGTCAGTCCAGGAAGTCTCCTGCATTTCCCCACTGCTGAGCCCCAGTTAAAAACTGTCATCTAGAGCAGAGGGAACTATCCACTTCCAGCACTCCTGAGTGGACTTTCAAATCCAGGATTTTGACAGCTGACCTTCACAAACCTGGGATTGTGTCCATTCATTGGGAGCTTCTCCACAAGTGGAGTCCCTGCTCTAAAAGTGTTCATTTTTCCTGGTCTGTTATTACTGTTCCTGCTTAAGAACTTCCCTGGAAAAGCAGTTTTCCACCTGGGAAGGGCTTTGCAAGCCTTAGCAGGCAGTGCAAACACAAGTGGTTGGCACTGAGGGACATCAGTGACATTTGTGATCCTGTGCTGATGGACAGGAATTCTGTGGATCATTTGGCACTAAAGTTTCTGCTCCTGTGATGCCAAGAAAACTCATAATAGAATCATAAAATCATGGAATATCCCGAGTTACACAGGAATCAAGTCTCAACTCGGTATTTTCCATTCCCGCTCAAATAATGCCATCCAAATAAGTAGCAATAGTAATCCCTAATAAGTAAAATTAGTAATAAACTTATTAGCAATTACAAATAATTAATAAAATCAAAATAAGAAACTTTTCTAACAATGAGAAGGATGAAGTTTTTAATTATTTTCATTATTTCTCCTGAAACTCACATATTGATTTTAAAAAATTCAGGGTTTGGGAAATGTTTGGGGAGATTTTGAACCCTTTCTCCCAGTCATTCTTTGAGAAGGCTCCAAACTGGGAAGGAGGATGAGGAGCACTGGGTTTCCAGCTGGGCTCCCACAGGCACAGAAGCAAAGGGGCTGCAGCTGCAGCCAGGGATGACATTCCAGGGGGAAACAATGGAATTCTTCCACTTATCCAGCTCTCTTTTTGGTCCATGAAGACTCAAGGCAGCTTGGACAGACATGGAGATGTTCAAGGAGTGTCCAAGTTCAGGTTGGACAAGGCTTGGAGCAACCTGGGCTAGTGGAAGGTGTCCCTGCCCATGGCAGGGGTGGGACTGGAGGAGATTTAAGGTCCCTTCCCACCCAAACCATTCCATGATTCCAGGATTGAAACATCCCAACTTCTCCCATCTTCAAGGGCAGCTCAGGAGAAAGGAGGAAATTATGTCCATGGACACTTCCCAGCTGTGGGCTGTGAGAAGGCACCAGCACAGGGTCTGCTGCCTTTTCAGGGACCGGCATGGGAGTGATGATCTGGGATGGGATAATTTGGGTAGGGAGGATTTGGGAAAGGAAGGTTTGTGAGAAGAAGTTTTGGGTGGGGACGAGTTGGGATGGGAATGTTTGGGAAGGGCTGGTTTTAGTGGGGATTATATGGGGAGGGGTTGATTTGGGTTGGTGTGGTTAGGGTGGGGACGATTTGGGAAGAGAAGTTTTGGGTGGGAATGATTTGTGAGGGGATGATTTAGGAATAATTGATTTGGGAAGGGATGATTTGGGAGGGGAGGATCTGGGTGGGGATGGCTTGGATGGGGAGGATTTGGGAATGGGAGGTTTGGGTAGGAAGGCTTGTGAAAAGAAGGTGTACTAGTTTGAAAGCAAACCCGTGGGAAATTCCAAGTCAGAGCTACAATGTAATAGGAAAATTAAAATAAAGGCAGGAAACACTGGCCTTAAACTGACAAGAGTCAGGATATAAGCTGACACCCTGTCGGGCAGGGTGCTGGTAGCAGTCCGATTAAAAGGCGGATGTGGTTCTGTTGAAGCGGTGATCTTGTAGCAGGGCCTGGTCCTCCTCTGAAGGTCCAGTGGTGATTATGGAGCTCTTGTGCTCTGGGAATCCAGTGGGTAGAGCCCGTGCTGTTCCAAACCCCAGATTATATCCAGGTACGAATGCTTGGTTCCTCCCCCTGGGCGGGGCATCTCACAGTGGCATGATGTAATTCCGTAAGTCATGCAGTGAGGCTAGATGGCCCATGAGCAGAGACAGCCCCCAGAGAGAGTTATCAGGGATGAGGCATGGAGGAGATAAGGAACACTGCCCCACCTGCTTGAACAGCTGATGGAGATGGTGAGAGAATCCAAGCCTTTGTTACATCTTACATTGTAACCTAAGACTGAAGGTTTGGGAGGGCATGGTTTGGGTGGGGAGGATCTGGGAAGAAATGCTTTGGGAAGGGAGAATTTGGGAATGGAAGGTTTGGGTGGGGAAATTTGGGTAGGAATGATTTCAGAAGGGATGATCTGGGAAAGGGATTATTTGAGTGGGGATGGTTTGGGAAAGGAAGGTTTGGGAAGGGATGATTTGTGAATGGAAGGTTTGGGTCGGGATTATATGGGGAGGGGCTGCTTTGGGTGGGTGTGGTTTGGGTGAGGATGGTTTGTTAAGGGATGATTTGGGTGGGGATGATCTGGAAAGAAATGTTTTGGGAAGGGACAATTTGGGAATGGAAGTTTCGGGAAGGGAATGTTTAGTAGGGAGGGTTTGAGAAGAGATTATTTGGGTGGGAATGTTTTCATAGGGAGGGTTTGGGTAGGGAAGTTTTGTGTTGGGATAATTTGGGAAGGGCTGATTTGGGTGGGTGTGGTGTGGGAAGGGAAGATGTGGGGGGGAAGATTTGGGAAGGGAAGTTTTGGGTAGAGATGATCTGGGAAGAAATATTTTGGGAAGGGAGGATTTGGGAAAGGAAGGTTTGGGAAGGGAGTATTTTGCAGTGGAAGATTTGGGAATGGAATGTTTGCATAGGGAGGGTTTGGGAAGAGGTAGTTTGGGTGGGAATGATCTGGGAAGGGATGGTTTGGGTAGGGAGGGTTTGGGAAGGGCTGGTTTGGGAGGGTGTGGTTTGGGAGGGGATGATTTAGGGGGGATGATTTGGAAAGGCTGATTAACTTGCCGTACTGTCAGGGGTGGCCTCCACACCTGGGGTTTTGGTAGCCATTAACTCAGTATTACCTGGAATTGTTGAAATTCTTTCTGGGGATATGAATGAAAATGAGCCATGGAAGAATGGCAGATTTATTCCAGGGAAACATCCACTCTGTTGCTGTAGTAGTACCAACAAGTGTGATTGGAATTTGTTCCCAAAATACACAAGTTTTTCCTAATAAATCCAAATTCTGCCTCTCTACTCCATGAGAAATGTAAAAAAAAACTCCAGAGAAAGGAATTCTCTGAAATCCCCCTTTGTGGAGAGGGTTTGGATGGCATTCCAAAGCTTTTCATGCTTCTAAAGGAAGATCAAATTCCTGTACAAGCCATTTTTCCAACAATTACATTAATTTGCTCCAAAAATCCCCCCTTTTCCAAAGTTTCTCTTGGCTCTGCAGTTCTATGGGGACACAACTCGATCCTGTTTTCAGTTCTCTGCCCGTGACAATGGAGCTCAGCATTTTCCCTTCCATCAAGAGCTTCTTTCATGCTGGAATTGCAATTCCAGTGTTTCCTTTTGCTCCTAATTTTGTAATGGACTCTTCCACTGAGCCCAGCTCAAAACAAATTGAGTTTCATTTCAATTCCAACAAATCAAAATGAGACTTTAAAGCCTTTTTTTTTTTCTTTTTTTTCTTTTTTTGCTGAAGAAATGCAGCACCAAGAGAACTCCTGGAGCACCATGGGATCCCCAGGGAAGGGGATAATTTTGGCAGTGGATTGGGTCATGTTGGGAGGACGAGACCTTGGGGATGTTGTTGCTGTGTGTGGTTCCCTGAGTTGGTAAGGCAGGCCGCAACCTTCCTGAGAGCGCCGCAGGGCATTCCTAAGGAGAGTGGGAGAACCACTTTCCCGCAGCCTTTCGGCAGCCTGAGCTATCTCAGTCGATTGTCAGCTCACAACAACGCGGTGGCAGTAAAGGAGGCGAGAAGGCGCTCTTGCATGGAGACTGCAGCAGGTCTTTATTCCATGCTAACTCCCCAAGGCCTAGGACCGGCACACGTGCCAGCCTCCATAGGCAGGGGGCTGGCACATGGCATGGTGCCCAGAGCAGAGAGAAGCTGGTGGCTGGCTGGTCCCCAAAGCAGAGAGAGCAAGCACGTGACTTGGGAGTCCCTATCTTGGGGAACAGGGGCACTGAGAGAGCACATGGCAGGGCATAGGGGCGGTACAGGGGCGGAGTTGGGATAACAGAGCCAATAGGGAGAACCTGAGGGAGTGGTTTGGACTAGAGCTGGGGGAAGGGGGAAGCCCTGTGGAAAGGGCAGGCAGGGATATGGAATAGGGGTACATCACAGATGTGACATTCCACAGCTTAAATGTGTACTGACAGACTCTGTGTAATGGCTGAAGCAAATATTCTGATTTAACAATTATTTTTTTTTAAGAAAAACACCTCTAAATGAGGGAGACCAGGAACTTTTCTCTCCACCTCCCATTCCAGCAATCCTGGGGAGAAATCCAAAATACCTCTGGTTTACCTTGCACTGTTGTCACTGAAAATATGTAAAACCCATGGCTGATGGTTGGACTTGATGTCCTTCATGGTCTTTTCCAACCTTAATGATTCTGTGATTCCAAACCCAGCAGTGGTGAATTAACATTGGGATTGGGAATTTTAGTTTGGATTTTAGGAAAACCTTTACCTGAGAGGGTGTCCCAGTGGGTGGGAGCACCTCAGCTCTTGACCTGCTGGTTGGAAATTGGGAATTTTAGTTTGGATTTTAGGAAAACCTTTACCTGAGAGGGTGTCCCAGTGGGTGGGAGCACCTCAGCTCTTGACCTGCTGGTTGGAAATAGGGTAAGGATGATCTGGGATTTGGGAAAGGAGGATCTTTAGACAGAGAAGCTGGAATGAAGGCACCAGTGGTCCTTCTGAAGCAACTTTTCCATGCTTCCACATCTGTCCCGTCAGGAACACTCTGGGAGTCTGGGAGAGCTCAGATAAAATCACTGAGAAGATGTTCCGTGTAGGAATTACCAGGAGGCCCAGGAAGATCCATGGGCCTTGACTGTGGAAAACCAGGAGGCCAATCCGAGGGGAATTTTGACTCTTGGCTAGGGAAAGGCCATTGCTAAGGAAATACACCAGTGCCATGTTTTCCAGGGAAAAAACATCCTGTATTTCAGGTGCTTGGGTTGGGCAGCAAATACAGCTCCAGGGTGCAACCTGCTCCAACCCTGTGTGAGTGAATTCCTTGGAAATTCCACCCATAAATCCCATATTTGGGCTGTGGAGGTGAAGTCAAAGGGTTCTTGGCACTGAGAGGTGGAGCCCAGGAGAATTCCAGAAGCTGTGGAGGTGATGGCAGAGGGTTCCTGGAACTGAGAGGTGGAGCTCAGGAGAATCCCAGACAGCTCTGGATGTCATGTCAAAGAGTTCCAGGCACTGGGAAGAGGAACTCGGGAGAATTCCAGAGGCTGTGGATTTGATGCCAAAGGGTTCCTGGCAATGAGATGAGGAGCTCAGTAGAATCCCAGAAAGGTCTGGAGGTAATGTCAAAGGGTTCCTGGCACTGGGAAGAGGAGCTTGGGAGAATTCCAGAGGCTGTGGAGCTGATGAGGGCAGAAGTTGCCCTGGCTCTCAGCCCTCCCCTGTGACAGACACAATTCCCCCTGGAATGGCAGATCCAAGCACAGAGATTCAATAAGGAGCTATTTTCCCCTCTTTTGTGCTTTACTGGGATAACTCCCTGACAGCAGGGAATTATCTCTGGACAAGAGAGGAAAGCTGCTGTGAATTCTTGGAGACTCCCAGATGTTTCTCCATAGTTTTGTCTGCTGAGCACATCTGAAGCAGTTGTTGAGTCCCTCAGACTGTGCCCTGCTCCTGCTCTTACCCTGCGCAGGTGCTGCCCCTGATGTGACACGTCACTGGGAAATGCCATGAAAAATTACCTCCAGCTGCTCCTGGTGGCATTGTGGCACTGATGCCACACCTGGCAGGTGACAAAGGTGGCAGGGACACCTGGCACTTCCTAATGTGTGTCCTTTAGGGGGTGACACAAACACTGGTGTGGAGAGACTCGAGGAGCTTCTTGAGAAAATTTGCGTTAAAATAAAAGGTTCTCTGTTCTGAAATGTGAAATCCTGGAACTCTCACCAAAAATTGGGCACACAGCTCTTCCCAGCAGCCTCGTGCGTGTGTTCTGTGCACCCACCCCTGCCCCTCTCCTCACTTACTCCCAGCTTTAGGGGCTTTGGGAGCATTTCTGTCACCATCCTGCTGCAGAATTTTCCCCTTGCAATGGGGCTGGACACAAGAGTGTGGTACCACTACATTCCCACTGCTGTGGCCGTGGACTCCCCGTCCCTGCAAGTGTCCAAGGCCAGATTGGATGGGGCTTGGAGCCTGGGATAGTGGAAAGTGTCCCTCCCAGTGGAATGAGATGGGATTTAAGGTCCCTCCCGGCCCAAACCAGCCTGGAATTTTATGATTCCATGATTTAGCACCTCCCAGCTCACCAGAATTTCCCATCTCTGTAAGAGCAGAGCTGAAATCTTCAGCTAAAGGGCAGCTCCTGTCCTACACCAGGGAATCATTTCCATCATCCTCCTAAGGAAAAATGGCTTGGGACTGCTCCTTTCCTTCCCTCCACATTCCCCTAAGGAGCTCTGTTCTGCGAGGAACCTTGAAATGATTGGCTCCTGCCAAAGCCTTCAGCAGAAAAATGGGACTTTTCTAATCAAGACCTGGCAATTATGCAAATTGCAGGGATGAAATGCTGATAAGAACAACAAAAATAATTCTGCTGATAATTATCACATTAAGCTTTGCTGCTTCTTATTAAAATCTTCCACTTTTCCAAAGAAATTGCTGTGTGGACACATGAAAAAAAGTTAAAATATTGCCTGTAAACTGTACCTGAAAAATATTTCATGACCCCTAGGTATCTCTTCAGGGTCTGTAACACCCAGAGAAGGAGTTGTAGGAGTTTGTAGCAGCAAAATCATTGCAAGGGATTGAAGAGGGAGCAGAAATGAAGAGGGAGCAGAAATAATTGAGGTCTGGAGATTTCTGCATTTGAAGGCTGCATTCTGAATGCAGAAATGATTAAAAGAGATACTTATGGATAACGACTCAAGATGGAATATAATCACTTTCTTGGAAGGCATTGGGAACAAAAAGATGGGATTTGTTTAGCTTGCACATTGGGGCATAATTAGAAGTAATAGGATTAAATTTCTGCATGGAAAATAATATGATTATCAGGAATCATTTGGAAATGAACTGGGATCTGCAAAGGGTTAACTGGGGCTTCCAAAGTGCAGCCTCCACCTCCCTCCAGGCACATTCCTGGCTGGGACACTTCCAGCAGGTCCTTCTGTGGGGCACTTCCCCTGGGAAGAACTGTTCCAGGCTCCTCTTTGCCAGTGTAATTTAAATTAATCTCTTTTTTAGGAATTTCATTTTTCCAGAATTTTAATTATTTGACTTTCTCAGGGAGAGTGAGGTTTTGATGGGATTCTTGCTCCAGAGTCCTTCAAGGCTCAACCCTTCCTCAGAAAGGCATGTCCCAGGAGTGGGGTCCAGGAAATGGGGAGAGGCGCAAAGCTCATTCAGGGGAACCAGGGGCAGGGTGAGGGTGAAGATACAGAATTTTGGGAGGTGGGGAAGAATTCCCAGTGAGATAAATCCCTGACTCATGGACATGTTTCCATGAGCAGGTGCATCCAAGCTGTTTCTCCTCCTGGAAGACCTTGTGGAAGAGGGAAAGACACTCGCAGTGAAATGTAATGGTCTCATTAAAGTGCTGAGTGATTTTTATTCACCTCAGAATGATGTTCTTTCTGAAAGACACGATTATTTCCAGGACCCCAGGCAACTCCAGATGAAGAGATGTCTGAATCCATAATAAGCTGGAAAGACTTTGCTTCCAAGCACTCTTCCAGCCTGACAGCAGAGCAAGAGCTCAGGGTTTGGGGTGCTTTAGTTGTGGAAAATGCACCAAATCCAGCCAAAAAGAGGGAAAAGTGGATTTTGGATATCAGGTTTTTAGGGTGGATCCATGGAAAGGGTGGTCAGGCACTGGCACAGCTGCCCAGGGCACTGATGGAGTCATCAAAGCTGTGTGGCTGTGGCACTTGGGGATGTGGGGCAGTGGTGGCCTGGGCACTTCCAGGCCTGATGATTTTGTAGGGTTTTTCCAACCTGAATGGTTTTGGGATTCTGGGAGCAGCCAGAGGCATCCTGCAGCTCTCACACTCCCAACTGGGAAGGTCACTGGACTGCACCAGGCTCTTCCCACTGTTCTGGGGCAGGCAGGGGGAGGAGGAGGAGGAGGGGAAGGAGGAGGAGGAGGAGGAGAAAAAGGAGAAGGAGGAAGAGGAGGAGGAGAAGGAAAAAGAGGAGGAGGAAGAAGGGTGGTTTGATCCCAAGATCTCTCCCTGTTACCACACTGGGGTGTCCCCAGCTCACACCTCTGACCCTGTGATCCTGGCAGGGCTCCGGAGCCCCTGGGGTGGAGACGGACCCAAGGAATTCTGCTCCTGAGGAGCTGAATCCAAACCCCCTGAGGGTCCAGGACTGTGGGCACAGCACCGTTCCCCGTGGATCCCTGGGACATTCCTTACTGTGGGACCTGCCTTTCACCAGGATCACCAAACCTCTCCTTGCCTTTGGAGCCTCCCGCCCTTGTGAGCGGATCCAAGTGCTGTTCCTGGGCTGCCTGGAGCTGTAAAACTGCAGCTTTATCGCAGCAGCTGCTCCTTTACAGCCCCTGCTAAATCCTGGGCTGCTCCTGAACCGCTCTCCAGGCAAAGTCTTTCCTTAGGAGATGGGAAAACCACCCAAGGTCATCTGTCTGCTGCAATCACATCAGCTCCTGTCCTGCTCCTAATGAGCCCGGCTGAGTTCTGGAATCACTCTGGGCAAGGCATTTTCCTCAGACTTTGGATAGCTGCCTTTCCTCCAACCTTCCCTGGCTTTTTCCAGCCTTTTGGAAGGTCAGGGCTGGATCTGTGAGCCCCCAGCTCTCACTGGGGAAGGGGAGATGCACAAGAGCTGTTGGGACACCTGTGTGGTGACAAGAATGTGCTAAATTAACAGTAATGACACTAACAAGCTGCATAATTGGAATTTTGGGGCATTTTCAGCTCCTGGACTTCAACAGGAAATGTGACGCTAAACAAGAATGTCCACCAAGGAATATTTTGATATTTAGGAGTAAGCAGGTCCGAGTGTTTGGTGCTCAGAGCCAGATGTGACTCCAGCCCTTCTGCAAGGGACAAACAACAATAATAAAAGGTCTGGAAAGGAAAATAAATTAACTTTTCCATGCCAAGAGGATTTCTTCCCTACAGTCTGAGAAGCCTGAGCTGCTCCTCCCATGGAAACCACATTGGCGTTTTAGCATCATAAATGGTGCTTTACTAAAACGAAATTATTGTTGTTATCTCTCAATCTCAAGTGTTTCTCCATGGTGAGGGGATCCCATATTTTATGGAATAAATATCCCAGAGTATGGATTTTGCTTGCTTGGAGCAAGACGAGAAAACAAACAGTGGGATTTGCCTTCTCCTGTGGGGATTCATTTTTAACTCCTTGCACCGTGTTGGGAACGTTCTGCTGAATGTTATCACTAATATTTTTTGATCTATTGTTTCACCTTTTCTTTTATTTCAGAACAATCTTTTTTTTATATTTTGGAGCTTCTCTTGGGATATTCCTGAGATGAATCACATCCCTGTCCAACTCTTCTCTTCTGAGACAAGAAAAATCAAATGCAACTTCCTTGGATGAAGAACTATCATGAGACTTTGGGGCTCGTGTTTAGTCATTGTCCCTCCAAGGAGAAAACCTTTATTATGACCCAAAATTCATATTTTTACATAGTAGGATGGAAAATTGCACTTCCAGTCTATTTTTTAAGCACTAGGTGAGGTTTAAGGACAATTTTATACCCACTTCTAATATAACTGGCCTGTTTCGCCACCTGTGTCATGTCCCCAGAGTGACACCAACTTCCAGGGAGAGATCACATCCCTGCCCAAATCATCTCTTCTGAGACAAGAAAAAAACAATCCCAAATTTCTGGGTGAAGAACCATGAGACTTAGGGGCTCCTATTTAGTCATTGTTCCACTAAAGAGAAAACCTTTATTATGATCCAAAACGTTTATTATGCCCCAAAATTCATATTTTTACATAGTAGGATGGAAAATTGCACTTCAGTATTTTTTTTTTAACGCTGGGTGAGGTTTAGGGACAATTTTACACCCCCTTCTAATATAATTGGCCTGTTTTGTCACCTGTGTCATGTCCCCAAAGTGACACCAAATTTCAGGGAGAGATCAGAAATGGAATTTTATTTTTACATTCTGACTGCCACCAGTGAGAAGAGAAACCCACACACAGAAATTCTGGGGCCTGTAGGGCCACCTCTCCCACCCCAAAACCATGACCAGTTCCTGGAGAACATCCAAATTCCCTGCGATTTCCACCACCCAGAACAAATCCCTGTGAACCAACGCTGCCAGCTGAATTCCACTCCAGAGCGTGGCTCTTCCATCCTGAACATTTGCTCATCCATAAAACCCAAATAAACAACAACAACAAAAACTAAGGAAGGGGAAGAATTAATGTAAGAGTGCCATCTGGTGACATCTGCCACAGCCTGGGACCAGCCACAGCTTTTCCTGCAGTGCAGTGGGAAAAAAACACAGAGAAGAGCCATCACTCTACAGGAGTTTCCCCAAATTGATCCATTTTCCCTACAAAAATGGGCAGTGAAGGAGGAGATTCTGGCTTAGTGGCTGAGGGCTAAAAATCCAGCCCCAAATGTGCAAACCCAGGTGCAAAGCTGGCTGTTTAATATTCATGGCCATGCAAATGAAGTTACTGTCCTTGCAAATGGCTAATTAGGGACACTGGTCATGAGATTGGGATAATTAGGGACGTTGGTCATGGGACTGGGAGAACTGTGCCCACAGACCTGCCCTGCTGGGCTGGAAGGGGCTGAAAAGCTGGGGCTGGGTTCCCCCTGATGTGTTTAATCATTAACATCTCATGTTTATGCAAATTCCTGCCATGCTTGAATGTTTGGAAACACAACGGTGACAATTTGAACCCAGCCTGATGTCAGGTCTGACATGAAATGGCTCTTCCTCTGCAAAACGGGTTAATTTCTATCAATTTAATCCAGCTTTCTACTGGGAATCTGCTCTCCCTAAAAAAGCAGAAGTCCAGGATGTGTTTCAAGAAGTTTCATGGAGCTGTCTCTTTTTCATGGATATTTCCATATTGTCTCCACCTGTAGGAACACACAAGATCTTTCTTATTTTTAAAGGCTTTGAGTGGGGCTTTGGCTCTGCTCTGGGTTTGAGAGCCCCAGGAGCCGTTCTGCCTGCTAAAAATAAGGATTGGTCTCAAATTTAGGAATAAATGATAATCCCCTTCGAGAAATATGGGAAAAACACACCAGTGAATGACTTTTTGGGGGGATTGGTCTCATATTCCTGCTCTTTAAGGAAGATCCACAGGAGCACGTGGGGCTGTGCTCCCTGGGAAGGTTTGGATGTTTAGCACTTCCCAAACCAATCTCCAGCATGGCTGGGAGTGGGAATGATCCAGAGATCATTCCCAAGATGGTTTTTAAGGTTCAGGAGGGCTGGAGATTTGTTGGAAAAGGCAGAGGTCTCCCACAGCAGCTCTGAGGTTGGGTTTGGGCTGGGACAGCTGCCCAGGGCAGGGCAGAGGCTCTGCTGGGTACCCAGCTCAGGTTGTTGCCTCTTTGTTTAAATAATGTGGGATTTGTGGCGGGTCCAAATCTGAGATATCCCAGCCCCTGAAGGACATAGCATTAAAAGTGCCACAGGAACAGCTTACAGTCACTGGACTGGCCATAAATAAAAGGAGAACCTGAATCAAACTGGAAATAGTCATAGGGCAGACCCATGACCTGCAAATTCCCAGGAGAAAATTCCCATGACCCAGAAGTGCCCCCCAGGTATGGCTGTGCCAGAGTGGAGCTCCCATTCCCAAATCAGGGATGAGATGCTAGCAGAAGACAAAACTCACCTGAAATGAGCCACTCCAGGAATGTGCTTCACTCATTCCATGGACCGGGAGATGGTTTAGCAACCTCTCCCTTCTCCTGCACTCTCCTGACTCAGGGGACAGGCTGGGCCTCCTCCCTGCACTGCCAAATTCAAAGGGATTACAGAAAGGCCCCTTTTATCCAGGTCCTGCCAGGTTTGGAATCAACTCAGCAACTCTGGGAGTTGAAGGCAACTCTGCCAGTCCCTTTCCAACCCCATGAGTTGCTAAAAGTCCTGTCAGGTGGCTGCTCCTCCCTGAGCTGAAAGTTCCAGCAGGGTCCTGTCACCATCTCCCCTCTGCCAGGCACTCATGGATCTGGGACAGCCTCTGGTTTGCTCTTCCCAGAACAAGGAATTCCATCAGACACCACTTCCCTGCTAAAAGGAGCATCATGTTCCAGCCGGGGATGGAAGCACTGGGATAGTCCCACTCCCAGGAATTTGTGTGGCCTCATTCCAAACCAGCCTCAGGTATCCCCTCCCAGTGTCACCTCCCATTCCCCACAGGATCCTGACAGAGATCCTGGCTCTGATCCCTGGCCATTTTCCTCAGGACTAATGCTGCCTCTCCACCCCGAAGTTTTGTTAATGATGATCCCATGATCTCCCAGCTCAAATGGATTCCTGTCATTACGGAAAATTTAGGACACGGGGATCAGCAAAATATGGCGTCAATTTAAGTCCATCATTTTCTCCTCCTGGAATTGCTCAGCTGGAATAAATATCATTACCCAGACCTGGGAGAATGGCTGAGGGAGGGGATTGCAGAACAGACCTGGAGTGGAAGAAACGCAGCTAAAAATCCTCCCTGTCAGGAACTGGGAAAAATGGAAGCAGAATTCCCAGAGGTCCAATGAGGACCCTGAAGAGCTGAAAGTCGACATTTTTTTCCTTTCTGCTCAAGAAGAAGTTTCATGGTTGGCCTGAAAAACGGCACCAACAAAACAAGAAGTGGTTGATTTTTCAGGAGGAAAAAACCCCAGTCAGTGTCACCCCAACCCTCCCAGAAACAGTTCCCCATTAACTTGAATGTAAATAAATATTTTCTCAAGTTCTCTGAGTGGTGCTTGGGCAGCAGTGGGTAAAGACACAACATCATTTTTCCTGCTTTCTTTCAGGATTTTTATATAAAAATGGGGAGTCAGTGCACAACTTGGTCACAAAATTGGGGTGCAAAGAGGAAGGAAAAATCCCTGTGGTAGGATTCTGATGAAGTTGTGCAAAAGGCACCACCTGGATTGCAGGTGACAGCAGAGCCACTGCTGAGCCCAGGAGTGCCACAGACAGCAAGGACTGGAGAGGGTAGAGAAGAAACAGGGATTCAATGTTGAATTTGGAATGGAATCGTTATGCACGGCTGGGTGTGCAGGGGGAATATCCTGAGCTTGAAGGGACCCACAGGGATCATCCAGCCCAGCTCCTGGCCCTGCACAGACACCCCAACAACCCCACCCTGGGCATCCCTGGCAGCGGTGTCCAAACGCTCCTGGAGCTCTGGCAGCCTCAGGGCCGTGCCCATTCCCTGGGGAGCCTGGGCAGTGCCCAGCACCCTCTCGGGGAAGAACCTTTCCCTGATCTCCAACCTGAGCCTGCCCTGGCCCAGCTCCAGCCGTTCCCTGGGTGCTGTCCCTGTCCCAGGGAGCAGAGATCGGAGCTGCCCTCGGGAGGAGCTGCAGCCCCTGGTGAGGTCTGAGCTCAATCCCCTCTGCTCCAGCTGAACATTCCAAGTGCCCTCACCCTCTAGATCCTTCCCCACCTTTGTGTCCCTATTAGGATGCTCCCTAACACCTTTCTATCCTTCTGCCTCAAATTGCCCCCAAGGACTCGAGGGTGGAGTGAGCACTCAAACACGGGTGGGGAATGAGAAGAGCACAGCGGGGTTGTGGCAGGAGAAGTTTTGGAAGTGCCAAGATGAAAGATGAGGTGACCCCTGCAGAGCGTGCAGGGAAAATGTCACAGCCTATTTGTATCTGCAGAGCAGGGAGGGGACAGAGGAGAGGGGAGAGAGGAAAGGGGAGAGAGGAGAGAGAAGTCCTTGGCATTTGTATTGCAGGCAAGAGTCAATAGGAACAAGCTGGAAATTCAGCATCTCTGCAGCGTCCCTGATTTCCAGTCACCAGTACAACTCTGAAATTCCAGCTCCTACATTCTCCTTGTGAAGGTTTCGGTCTTCTCAGAAGACTGGGACAGAGAGGTCAAGGGTGGAGGAGGCATTTTGTGAGAAATGTTCTCTCAGTAATAACTGCTTTAACCTGGGCTTTGGGGATTGTTTGTGTGAGCTCATTGTGGTGGGCACTGGGTGACCTCAGCCTGAGAGCTTTTGGGAGAGCAGCTCCCGAAGATAAAACCCATCACTTTTGGCACTGGAATGTGCAAGACCCTTGGGATTTGATCTTTGACAGATTTCCTGTATTTTTACATTTACTGTATTAACCAACTCAGTGCCATTTGATATTTCTTGCTCTACAGCAAGTTTGCTCCGAGGTAGAGGGGAGGATTTAGTTTGAAACACAGGAGGAGTCTGGGAAAAATAATTCTGTGGCATAATCTTCCTTCCCTTGGAATAGGCTGTAACTGCTTCCAGCCATACACATCCACCTCATCCCATCATTTTTCATCATGGATTGTGAGAGGGAGATGTGCAGTTGGAGGGCTGGGAACTTCCTTTTTTATTGTAATAAGTTCCTCTGAAGTGTCTCGAGAACTTGTCCATAAATGTGATGGATTTCCTGGGAGAGCGTCTGATGCACTGAAAATCATCCCCAGCTTGGGGAGGTCTTGATAATTCTTCTTGGAGCAGATGTGGTGGAGTCTGCAGGCCTGGTTGTACATCACCGCTCTGGGGACTTCTGGCAGAGCTGGGAGTTTGCTGAAGCATGTAAATGGACTTTTTGCAAGATCTCATTTTCATCCATCACTTTGGAATAGGGACCTGCTAGAAAAGCACTCCCTGGAAGTGCGGGGTTGCTGTCAGATCTGTCCTGGAATGGGATAAGCCAGGCCTTTGGGCCAGGGCCTGTCTGGGCTCTCATTCCAGACTGGGAATACAGTGAGAGCTCCTGGTGGACTCAGAAGAGCACCCAGGCTATGGAAACTCAGAATTCAAGTTCTCAGTGCCAACATTGGTCTTACAGGTGTCACTGCCCACACAACACGACATGGTCCAAGTCTAGGGAAAAAAGGACACAAAATAACCCCAGATTTGGTCAGGAATTTCACAAGACAGGACCTCCCCAGGGGCTCAGAGAGGGTGACCAAGAGTCTCAATGGCCCAGGTGGGGAATGGTTTTGTCCCCATTTGGGCACTAAGGTCACATCTCTGTCTACACAAAACTCACTTGGATTCCTGCATGGAAAACCTAAGGTGATTTATCCCAGTCTCAGCCAGCTCAGACAAGGTCCTGCCTGGAGGAGCCTGTTTTCTCCATGGATTTTAAACTGAGCCTCAGGGAACTGCTTCAAACTCTCTGCCCTGCTCTTAATCCCGTGATGGAGTGGGCAGGATCCACCCAGGATCTCCAGGAATTTCACAGCACAGCAAAGGTTCCTTTGGCTCCTGCCTGGAACATCAGGGACAATCCCTGAGCATCTCCCAGTCCCCTCTCCTCTGGTCCCTGTCCCACTGAGGGGGTCAGGAGCCTGGAGACCCCTCCTTGTGTGGGGATCCCAAAGGGATCATGGATAGATCCAAGCTCCCAGTTCACCCCTGGAACAGGAGCCTCACACTGGCACCTACGGATGAGAAATTGTCATCCTGAACCTGCTCTGCCACAATTCTCATTTACAAACCCCTGCAGTCACCTCTTGGTCCCAGAATCACTTCTGGGCTTTCATTCCTTAAATTCCTCTGGGGAGGGACCAAAAATCTGAGCAGGAGAGCAGAGCAGGGAGGAATTGAACTCCCAATTCTTTTGCTGTGGGGGTCACACTCCAGGCCCTGTTGTGGGCAAAAGGGAACAGGCAGCACATCTGGAGCTAAAATACCCTGGGACTGTAATGAATGTTTTGACAGCCTGACAGTGCAAATGATCTGATAATTACAGAGCAGCCTCATTAACAGCATGGTCCAAAGCATTGTATAGAAACATCCCTCTGTGCTGGAGCTTCCAGCCCCAAAGGCTGTGACAGCAGCAGTGACTGGGATCTTTCCTTGGAATGACTCAGATATCCAACATTGGTTATTTTAATTCACCTCTTCTGTTTCCTCATCATCCCATCCCAGCTAAAATTCCTGAGCTGCAGCACAGCCCCCCTCAGCATTAAGGACTCGCTCCCTTATGCCTGAATACCTGGATTTGGGTTGAGTTCCATGGGATGTGACATTCCCAGGAGTTCTGCAACAGTGCCTCGGACCCCCCTGTTAGTACAGCTACAAATAAACCCTCCCGCATCCAGCAATCCCTGGGATCTGGCCCTGTTGCCTGATCCAAATATTTCAGCTTTATTTAGGACTTTAGGAAGAGCACAAGGATAGATGCAGAACCAACATTTGGGAAAATGAATCCTCAGCAAAGCACCGGAACCTAAGGAGCTCATTAAGTGTTTGCAGGTGCATTTTCAGCTCACAGGTGGATCACGAACACTCCTAACACCTGGAATTAGTGCTTGGAAGAGTTGCTTTTATATATTCAAGGCAAGTTTCTCTGACAACCCCCTGGGTTTAGAGCAAATTTGGATCTTCTCCTTTATTCTGTGAAACCTGACAAACTTTTAAAGATACAGGAGAGAACAAGAGAAAAAATTTAAGGCTGAATGTCTTAAAAAAATTGTGATTTGTGTGCCAAGCACCTTGAAGGAGGTGTGGATTTATTTGGGTGAGGGTTTTCCTGCCAAGCTGCTCAGTCGGAGCTCTACGACCCAACACAGGGGACACCTGAGGGCATGGGAGGATCAAATGCTTAAAAATGATAAATGGCATCAAATGAGAAGACAAAAATTCACCTGAATTTAACCAGTATGGTCAGGGTTCCACACCCTGGGCAGCCCAGAGGGTGTGGGGCCACCTGCCAGGTGAAGTTTGTGCCCTGGAACACTTCACACTTTAAGGATTGGTGTAGGCAAGGAATCAGTTCTCTAAAATAACCTCTCTGAACAGGCCCCGGATGGAGCCATGAGGATTGGAGCTCTCCTGGCCAAGATCTGAGCTGGGAGCTCCTTTCTCCTGAGCAGGCCCTGAGGGCACCAAGAGGCTCCGACCCTCCCTGGGGCTCGGCTGTCCCCGTCAGGGTGGGATGAGACCTTGGAGAGGCCTTTGAGGGGCTGCCCTCACTGATGCTGCTCCAGGCCCTCCTGTGCTCACTTGCCCTGACCTTGTCCTGCTGAATTCCTGCCCTGACCATGGATTTGTGCCACCCAGGGAAAGCCTGAGTGTGAGCCTGAGCCTGAGCCAGGATCTTGGCCAGGCAAATTCCAAATAGAGGATTCATGGATGTGTCACTGCAGAATTTTTGGGCCATTTTGAGCTTTTGGGTGATCCTGGTTGCTGTCACTGGGCCTGCTCTGGTGGCTCAGGTGCTGTGGGAGTGCCAGTGAGGACACTGCCTCTCCCTGCCTCACACACCTTTGGATCCCAGCTCCCTGGGAAGATTTAAAACCAGTTTCTTGGAGCTCCTCCATTCCCGGGCTCAGTCATGCCCTGATTAAATAGCTGCAAGCAATTCCATAAACAAATCCCAGCCCAGCTGCTGGAAAACCTTCATCCAATCTGTGCCATTTACAACATGGAACAGGGCCAAGATCAATGTTCTTCCATAAAAAGGTACAGATTTAAGGGATAGTGGGAGTGGGCCTGGCTCCATTCCTGGGAGAGAAGAAGGAATGGTGATTTACTGTCACTCTTTAGGAGCTGGGAAATCAGCCCCAATGCTGAAGGAAGCAGTTTTCTGGGAATCATGAGTCCCAGGTGAAGGATTTCAATCCAGGTTGGCAGGAGGGATGAAATGGGGCAGTGACCGCTGGAAGTGCCAGGTGTGGGATTTGGGGAGGAAAACATAGTATTCCAGTTTGATCTGCTGCTCCAGGCTCTCCAACTGATGCAATTTGTTGAATCACTATCCCTGGAGGGGTTTAATAGCCCTGATGTGGCACTTGGGGACATTGTGGTGGCCTTGGGGAACTGTGCAGCTCTTAAAGGTCTTTCCCAACTGAAACAATTCCGTGATTCCATGGTGGAGGAAGGAGGCAGTAGCCAAACTGGGCTCTTCAGGATGGGGAAAGAGGTATAAATTCCTTGGTTGTGGATAAGAAACACTGAGGGATTTGCATGATCTGAGTAGAAATCACAGAGTAACTGACTTCTCATGGCCCTTTAGGAACTGGGAAATCAGACCCAGTGCTCTGGAAGGAAGCAGTTTTCTGGGAATCATGAAGGGGAAGGATTTAAATAGGAGTCCAGGTTAGCAGGAGCGGTGAAATGGGGCAAGCACTGCTGGAACTGTCAGGTGTGGGATTTAGGGAGGAAAATGCAGTATTCCAGTTTGATCTGCTGCTCCAGGCTCTCACCCTAATGCAATTTGGATGAGTTCCCATATCTGGAGAGGTTTAAAATGTGTGGATGTGGCACTTGGGGACATTGTGGTGGCCTTGGCAGTGCTGGGGAGTAGCTGGGTTCATAAAGGTCTGTCCAGACTTAGGTGCAGGAGCAATTGCCTCCTTAGGTTAAACACAGATTGCTTTTTTATTTTTTCCAACAGGAAGGGAGATGAGTTCCTGGGAAAGAGGGCTCTTACATGGGGCAGGAGTGCACCCAAGAGATGGATGGATGGATGGATGATGAATGGAGGGATGGAGGGATGGAGGGATGGATGATGGATGGATGGATGAAGGGATGGATGGATGGATGAAGNCAACTGAAACAATTCCGTGATTCCATGGTGGAGGAAGGAGGCAGTAGCCAAACTGGGCTCTTCAGGATGGGGAAAGAGGTATAAATTCCTTGGTTGTGGATAAGAAACACTGAGGGATTTGCATGATCTGAGTAGAAATCACAGAGTAACTGACTTCTCATGGCCCTTTAGGAACTGGGAAATCAGACCCAGTGCTCTGGAAGGAAGCAGTTTTCTGGGAATCATGAAGGGGAAGGATTTAAATAGGAGTCCAGGTTAGCAGGAGCGGTGAAATGGGGCAAGCACTGCTGGAACTGTCAGGTGTGGGATTTAGGGAGGAAAATGCAGTATTCCAGTTTGATCTGCTGCTCCAGGCTCTCACCCTAATGCAATTTGGATGAGTTCCCATATCTGGAGAGGTTTAAAATGTGTGGATGTGGCACTTGGGGACATTGTGGTGGCCTTGGCAGTGCTGGGGAGTAGCTGGGTTCATAAAGGTCTGTCCAGACTTAGGTGCAGGAGCAATTGCCTCCTTAGGTTAAACACAGATTGCTTTTTTATTTTTTCCAACAGGAAGGGAGATGAGTTCCTGGGAAAGAGGGCTCTTACATGGGGCAGGAGTGCACCCAAGAGATGGATGGATGGATGGATGGATGATGAATGGAGGGATGGAGGGATGGAGGGATGGATGATGGATGGATGGATGAATGGATGGACGGATGGATGAAGGGATGGATGGATGGATGGATGATAGATGGATGAATGCATGGATGGATGGATGGATGATGGGATGGATGGATGATGGATGGATGGGGGATGAAGGGATGGATGGATGGAAGGAGGGATGGATGGGGGATGGATGAATGCATGGATGGATGGCTGGATGGATGATGGGTAGATGAATGGATGGATGAATGGATGAAGAGATGGATGGATGGATGATGGATGGAGGGATGGATGTATGGGGGATGGATGGATGGATGAAGGGATGGAGGGATCGATGGATGACAGAGGGATGGATGGATGAAGAGATGGATGGATGGAGGGATGGATGATGGATGGATGGGGACAAAGGGATGGGTGGGTGGAGGGATGGATGGATGGAGGGATGGATGGATAACAGATGGATGGATGAAGGGATGGATGGATGGATTGATGAAGGGATGGATGGATGAATGAAGGGATGGATGGAGGGATGGAGGGATGAAGGGATGGATGGATGGATGGAGGGATGGATGGATAACAGATGGATGGATGAAGGGATGGATGGATGGATTGATGAAGGGATGGATGGATGAATGAAGGGATGGATGGAGGGATGGAGGGATGAAGGGATGGATGGATGGATGGAGGGATGGATGGATAACAGATGGATGGATGAAGGGATGGATGGATGGATTGATGAAGGGATGGATGGATGAATGAAGGGATGGATGGAGGGATGGAGGGATGAAGGGATGGATGGATGGATGGAGGGATGGATGGATAACAGATGGATGGATGAAGGGATGGATGGATGGATTGATGAAGGGATGGATGGATGAATGAAGGGATGGATGGAGGGATGGAGGGATGAAGGGATGGATGGATGGATGGAGGGATGGATGGATAACAGATGGATGGATGAAGGGATGGATGGATGGATTGATGAAGGGATGGATGGATGAATGAAGGGATGGATGGAGGGATGGAGGGATGAAGGGATGGATGGAGGGATGGAGGGATGGATGGATAACAGATGGATGGATGGATGAAGGGATGGATGGATGGACAGATGACAGATGGATGGGTAGCTCTGCATCTGTACAAATTTCACAGCAGGCAGTTTTTTGCCTTTGCCTCTGAAGCAGCTCACACTGGTCATATGAAATGTAGGAATGATTATTCCAACACCAGTGGAGGCACCTCCTCCTCTGAGACAGTGGCCTCCAGAATTCCTTCTCCATCCAGGTCCAGCATCCCCTTCCCCGTGGATGTTCAAATCCAAAGATCCGGGCAGTGTGCCCCCTTGCTTGGCCACACTCACATTTCCCCTCCAGCAGCTCTTATGTCACCTTTCTCCCTGATTTTCACACTGGGATCATCCTCAACACCAGGACAATAATCAGCATTTTTTTCTGGGAGTTATTGCATGGGGTAAGAGGATTCTTATGGATTTCCTTGATTTAATAGGAATCCTATGACCTTGGATTATTTTCCATCTCTTCTCAGTGGCCACCTCTCAGGTGTGGATCAGATGCTCACAGTGCCCCCAGCTGCTGCTGGAAGAGGGAGAAGGAAATAAATATCAGACACTGAGGTGCTGAGAAAGAGAAATAACCATGGATTACATCTCCAGAAGAACTGAGGATGGTTCTTGAACACCCTGGAAGTGTCCAAGGCCAGGTTGGACAGGGCTTGGAGCACCCTGGGACAGTGGGAGGTGTCCCTGCCATGGCAGGGGTGGGATGGGATGAGCTTTAAGGTCCCTTCCAATCCAAACCAGGATTCTGTGATTCCATGATGATCCTTTCTCTTCCTAATTCCTCAATGACAACTCAGGTGAACTCCAGACATCTGAAGTTATTCCTATCCTGTGTCCACCTCTGGATTTTGGAATCCCACCACTCAGGGAGGTGCTGTCCATGTGCTGCTGCTGAAGGAGTGCAGAGCCTAGGAGGGAATTCAGCCAGGGAATGCTCATGGCCTGGGAGCTGGAGACTGACCTGGGGGGAAAGGATCCGCCACCAGCACCACCTCCAGACAGGAAGGGGAGGAAAATAACTCAGGAATGCGCTGGGCATGACTGCTGAGCCCTCTCTTCTCTAGCAGAAGATTCTTTTTGCTTCCTTTTATTTGTAAATCAAAGATCTGTTTTCTTCAGTCCCTGGGCTGAGAGAACCTCATCAAATCCTGGAGTGGTGCTTCCAGGGAATTGTGGCAGGGAAAATGAAGCTCTGTCCCCCTGCTGGAGCAGCACAGTGGGGCTGGCAGCAAACAAGAAATTAATTTGGGATGCTTGGGCTGCTTATTTGCTTGCTTGTAATCCCTGCTATTGCTGTAGCCTCCTGTTGGGTTCATTTTCCATATTCTTCCCATAATTCATGGGATTTTTTTTGTTTTCTCTTCCCACAAGGTCCTGGTTTCATGTTGTAACTTCCAGCAAGGCAGGAAAAGAACGGAGCAGGGAGGAAACCCTGGGAGAGAGAGTTTGGAGGTTGTTTGTTGGGAAAAAAGTCTGAAATTGTGGCCCTTTTATATCTTAAAGGTACAGAAAATACAGGCAAGGAAAAGGAAACTTAAAAGGGTTATTAAAATATAAATCTTCAAATGAATGTGGGATTCTTCTCTTGGAATCCGAGATGATGCTGACACTTGAGGAGTCTCTTTGGGAAAAATACGATCTCCTCTTATCTCTGCCAAGTGCTGTTATCAATAAAACCAGGAAATCCGAGCTGGGACTGGAGCTGCTGTTGGAACTGAGCATGTGCAGAGTGTCCCAGGAAAGCCTTTTGTTGGGATCTTGCAGGAAAATGGTCAAGAAGAGTCCGGGAGACTGACTCAGAGATATCAAAAACACCTCAAAAAACAGCTCAAAAACACCTCCCAGCCCACACAGCCCAGCCCCGAGGCCTCTGACAGCACCACATTCCTGCTTGCCTGTCTAAATTCCTGGTTTTCCAGGGCTGTGGCCACTCAGCTGAAGATCTTTGCAAAGACCAAAAAAAAAGATGGAAATTGGTTACTGAAAAGAGAATTCCCAGGTACATTTGTGGAGGGCTGGGAGACAAGACATGCATGGGGCAGAGGAAGGAGGCAGAGCCAGGAGCCAATGGAAAATTGCAATGGAAATACATGTTTGTGGGCACAAATTCCCTGTGCTCCAAGGGCTGGAGCCCCTCTGCTCTGGAGCCATGCAGGGAGAGCTGGGGGTGTTCACCTGGAGACGAGAAGGCTCCAGGGAGAGCTCAGAGCCCCTTCCAGGGCCTAAAGGGGCTCCAGCAGAGCTGGAGAGGGACTTGGACAAGGGATGGAGGGACAGGACCCAGGGAATGGCTTCCCACTGCCAGAGGGCAGGGATGGATGGCATATTGGGAAGGAATTGTTCCCTGGGAGGGTGGGGAGGCCTTGGCACAGGGTGCCCAGAGAAGCTGTGGCTGCCCCTGGATCCCTGGAAGTGTCCAAGGCCAGGGTGGGCATTGGGGCTTGGAGCAGCCTGGAATAGTGGAAGGTGTCCCTGACCACAGGGAGTGGCACTGGGTGGGAATTAAGGTCCCTGATTCCATGATTCCAGGATATATTTCCCCTGCACAAGCAGCAGGTCTGGACTAATCGCCCCACCCTGGATCAAATCCCTGCTGGTGAAACACAAATCACTGAGCTCCTCCTTCTCTCCCAGTTTAGGAAATCCTGAATGAACAAGAGGCAGAGGCTAAACCTGTGCAGGCTCCAGGAATTTCTGGTGCTCCAGCCCCTGCCTGGGCACAGCCGCCTCTCCCTGCCCCTCCCGTGCCTGGGGAAAGGACACGCTCTCCATCAATCCCAGCCAGTGTTCCCGGCACCCTTTCCCTCTAAGCACCTGATACACATCGACTGGAGCCGCTGAGCTTGGATAAAGGTCACATTCCAGGGCTTGCCTGCTTTGATCCAGAGGATTTTGGGAGCAGGGACCCCTTGCTGTGCTCACAGCACACTCCCGCATCCAGGCTCTTATCCCGAGGTGTGTGTACCCCTGCCCTGCTCATCCAGGGACGCTAGGTTCAGAGGAAAACACCACATGGAAAATCCAGGGATTTTCTCTTCCAGCTCCAGCCACCTGGGCTGGGAGTGAGGAGAATGTGCTGCTCTAGGGGACAATGGTGACAAAACTTTTTTGTGCCTTGTCCCGGCAAGACCGTGATAAGACATTCCCTTTCTCCTAAATTCCTTGCAAATGGTCATTGCTGGGGGATTTAGCCCTAAAGCTTCACCAAAAATCACATCCTGGATTCATCCCGTTTCCAAATGGAATTGCCCAGCAGAGGAGGCATCTCCATCATCCCACTCCCGGTGTCCCCTCAGTGCAGAGGGAGGTTTTCCTGCTTTCCCCCTTGCAGAGGGATCAACAGGAGGGATAATTACCCGGAGATGGGGTTCAGCTTCCCTCACTCAAGGGAATAGACAACAGCTCCATAGGGATCCACAAATATTTCGGCTCTACCGCATCCATGTTGTGCTTTCTCCCAGAAATCTTCGTGTCCGTGAGGGAAATCTTTTGTGGCTTCTCCCCCCCCAGTATAGCGAAATCCAGCCGGGAATAAAAGCACTTTGTACATGGAAACACAACACCGCGCTCTGAGGGGATCCTGCGGGGATAAAGGGAGCGAGGAAATGTAAATGTATTCCCTGGATGAGCCCTCTGGATTAGCTGTGAATTTTCAAGGGTGTTTCGCTGGCAGAGCCCTGAGCTGAGGCTCTCTGGTGACGATAATTGCCAGGTAATTCACAGGTAATTCCCGGTAATTCACAGGTAATTCCCAGGTAATCTCTGACAGACTGGGAGAGCCCGCCTGGGCCGGGATGCTCCCAGCTCTGCTCACCTGCCCCAGCAGCACCTGGAGCAAGGCAGGGAAGAATAACGGGAAGGTCTCCCGTTGCTCCATGCTGCCCTCGGACTATTTTGGGGAAAAAAGGACAATTTTCTGTTCATTCCCAAATCCAAGCTGAAGTTGAAGCAAACAAACAAAACGGGGTCTTATGTAATCTGCTCCTTCCCAGCATCTGCATTCCGGGATGCAAATCTCGGGAAGGCTTTGACTGCACAAACTGGGGCACTCCCAACCCTGGCAACACTGGGATGGACAGAGACTGGTCCCGAGGGGGCTATTCATCCCAGGGGGTTCATTTCCATCGTTTCCAGGCTCTCAGGCTCCTAAAGGTTATTGCTGAGTAAAAAATCTGCTGGAAAAGGCTGCCCGAGGGCAGCTCTGATCTCTGCTCCCTGGGACAGGGACAGCACCCAGGGAGTGGCTGGAGCTGGGCCAGGGCAGGCTCAGGTTGGAGATCAGGGAAAGGTTCTTCCCCCAGAGGGTGCTGGGCACTGCCCAGGCTCCCCAGGAAATGGGCACGGCCCCAAGGCTGCCAGAGCTCCAGGAGCGTTTGGACGCCGCCGCCCGGGATGCCCAGGGTGGGGTTGTTGGGGGGTCTGGGCAGGGCCAGGAGCTGGGCTGGATGATCCCTGTGGGTCCCTTCCCACTCAGGACATTCCAGGATTCCGTATTTAAACGAAAGCTCCCGTTCTGCCCCCACAGAAGGTGCTCAGAGCAGCTGCCCTGTCTGAGCTTCCACCCTCAGCAGGATTAACCCAGGGATCCCGCAGATAAAAATGACAGTGTAGCTCTGGCCATAACATGAAAATATCCCGTTCTCCATCTTCTGCTAGCCTCAGCCCCAGTGGAATTACTTTGGATAAGTTTTCAAGGGATCCTGCTTCAGACAGAGTCCTGCCTTGTACTACTTTGCATTTTCCACCTCTGCTGCAGGAGTTGGTATCAGCTTGCAAAGTAATTTTCCTTTTAACCAGCACCCTGTTCTGCCTTCCCTGTAATTGTATAATTAACAACTTAATCCATCACCTTTATATCCTCCATCCATCACGGGTTAAGCTGAGCACAGCCTTGCACAGGAGCTCTGCAAGGATCAGCAGCGGCTGATGGAAGGCAAATGAATCTCCAGGTGGGAGAGGTGGCTGTGGGAAAACGTGGAGCTGCCATGGGGCTATTTCCTGCACTTCATTACCCTGGAGATAATTGTACCCATTCCCCAAACTGAGCTGAGTTGTCCCCTATTAATGTCTTTATTCAAACTGAAAGTGGAGGAATTTAGTTGGATATTCAGGAGAAATTCTTCCCGGTGAGGAGGGTGGTGCCCAGAGAAGCTGTGGCTGCCCCTGGATCCCTGGCAGTGTCCCAGGCCAGGCTGGCCGGGGCTTGGAGCAGCCTGGGCTAGTGGGAGGTGTCCCTGCCCATGGCAGGGGTGGCACTGGATGATTTTTAATGTCCCTTCCACCCAAACCACTCTGTGATTCTGTGTTTCAATCATTTTATTCCAAAGAACGGTCCCATTTCTGCCTGCTAAAATGAATCTGTTTACAAGACACTTCAGTGGCCTTAATCCTGCCCTGCTGTGATATCAAACCACACATCTGGAGCTGAGATTAACCCGGTTCTGTGCCTGTGGTACCAAAGGAAAGGTAATAAACTCCTTTTCATCCTGTGCTGCTCAGTTGGTTAAAAAAAATCACTCCCAGGCTGTCTGCCATCCCTGGGGAGTGTGTCCATGACATGATCATCCCCAGGAAGAGGAGCTGAGATGGGACTGGAGCTGTCTGGATCCCTGGGGAGTGTTCATCCCATGATCACACCCAGGAAGAGAAGAAGAAATGGAATTTGAGCTCTGCCATCCCTGGGACAAGGAGCACACAGAGACTGTGACAGCTCCAGCACAGAGGGATGTTTCTATACAATGCTTTGGACCATGCTGTTAATGAGGCTGCTCTGTAATTATCAGATCATTTGCACTGTCAGGCTGTCAAAACATTCATTACAGTCCCAGGGTATTTTAGCTCCAGATGTGCTGCCTGTTCCCTTTTGCCCACAACAGGGCCTGGAGTGTGACCCCCACAGCAAAAGAATTGGGAGTTCAATTCCTCCCTGCTCTGCTCTCCTGCTCAGATTTTTGGTCCCTCCCCAGAGGAATTTAAGGAATGAAAGCCCAGAAGTGATTCTGGGACCAAGAGGTGACTGCAGGGGTTTGTAAATGAGAATTGTGGCAGAGCAGGTTCAGGATGACAATTTCTCATCCGTAGGTGCCAGTGTGAGGCTCCTGTTCCAGGGGTGAACTGGGAGCTTGGATCTATCCATGATCCCTTTGGGATCCCCACACAAGGAGGGGTCTCCAGGCTCCTGACCCCCTCAGTGGGACAGGGACCAGAGGAGAGGGGACTGGGAGATGCTCAGGGATTGTCCCTGATGTTCCAGGCAGGAGCCAAAGGAACCTTTGCTGTGCTGTGAAATTCCTGGAGATCCTGGGTGGATCCTGCCCACTCCATCACGGGATTAAGAGCAGGGCAGAGAGTTTGAAGCAGTTCCCTGAGGCTCAGTTTAAAATCCATGGAGAAAACAGGCTCCTCCAGGCAGGACCTTGTCTGAGCTGGCTGAGACTGGGATAAATCACCTTAGGTTTTCCATGCAGGAATCCAAGTGAGTTTTGTGTAGACAGAGATGTGACCTTAGTGCCCAAATGGGGACAAAACCATTCCCCACCTGGGCCATTGAGACTCTTGGTCACCCTCCCTGAGCCCCTGGGGAGGTCCTGTCTTTCCCAGCCCCCTCAGGTCCTGGCCAGAGGACTGAGGATGGATTCTTCCCTCGTTTTCTCTGTGCCTGGCTGGATGTGTCACCCTCACCTGGCTCTGGTGGCTTCAGGATCAGCTGCCACAGATCAGGAGAGCAGGAACAGCACGAGGGGAGCTCAGTTACCTGCCAGTACTCAAAGTATTCCCAAGTTCCCATCGATTTGACTGTTTAATTAAAGAACAGGGATCTCCAACTCTTCCAGATTTCTCCATCAGGTGATGCATGTGGGAACACAGAACACACTATTTTGGGAGCCAAACTGCGCAATGCTTCCCATAAAAAAAAATAGAGCAAGATGTGATTGTCTGCTTTATTTTAGAATGAGGGAAAATACCACCCAAAGGGCCTGGAACGTGAACATTTTGGGGATAAATGTGGATGTGACGTGTATGTCTTGCTATATTGAGCCAGACACGAGGTGGCAGCTGAGGCCATTTCAGCCCAAAGACGTTCAGTCCCCAGTCCCAGGGGCTGCCTGGCACTGGGAAAGGCATCCCAAGGGCTCAGCCTGTCCTCCTGCTCCTGGAGTCCCTGGAGGGTTGGTGACCTGCAAGGTGGAGCTCAGGTCCAGTCCTTGCTGGCAGCAATCCAACTGCAGCAGGATGAAAAGTTTGGATGCCACAGGGTAAGAAAGATTTAAAGCTGGGAGAGTGATCAAAGGAGGGGCATGAAAATGGGAAAGGGTCTCTGGAGGAAGCTGAGGATGAGAACATTTGCAATGTTCAGCTGGAGAAGAGAAAACTGAGGGGAGATTCATCAGAGGCAGCTCTGATCTCTGCTCCCTGGGACAGGGACAGCACCCAGGGAATGGCTGGAGCTGTGCCAGGGGAGGCTCAGGTTGGAGATCAGGGAAAGGTTCTTCCCCCAGAGGTGCTGGGCCCTGCCCAGGCTCCCCAGGGAATGGGCACAGCCCCAAGGCTGCCAGAGCTCCAGGAGCGTTTGGACACCGCTGCCAGGGATGCCCAGGGTGGGATTGTTGGGGTGTCTGTGCAGGGCCAGGAGCTGGCCAGTCTGGCTGACTCAGAATATTCCATGATTCTAAAACAATGCAGCTGAAGGAAATGGGGATCCCTCTAAGGCTCAGGTTTACCCAGAGCTGGGCTGTTCACTGTTTCCAGAAGTAATTCATCCACAGATCATTTGGAATTTGGAATCTGTTCCCACACTTAGTGAGCAGCAGCTCGTGGATTTGGGCACCAGAGTCCAGCAAGACCAGCTTGGAGAAATGAGAAGAAAAGGAAATTACAGCTGGCAGGAGCCCAGCCCTGCTGTGCAGCCAGACTCAGACTCAGGGTGTGCAGACAGAAGGCCCTGCCCGAGCATGTTGATAATAGAAACAAGAAGAGTGTGATAACGAGAAGCTGAGAAAGGATAAAAATGAGCCAGGGAAAAGGAGGCTTTTGTTATTTTGTCAAGGAACAAAAACTCGAGGAAGCGAGAAAACTCAAAGAGGAATAATAGCCAAGGCACCAGACAAGCTAATAAATGTCTGATGAACAATGCAGCTCCAGCCAGGAGCAGACAGGAGATGGAGACTATTTTCGATTCAAAACAAAAAAGCAGGAATAGGGGAATAAATAGTTACATTGGAGGGCAAAACTCCAGCAGCCACATGGAACTTTGGAAGTGGAAAACTTCCCCTATTTAAAGGAAATTGGTGGGCATGTAATTTCAACTCTGAGGTAAAAGTGGTTTGGAGAAGCAAATCTAATTCCAGACAAATATCCCTGCCTGCATACAGAGTCAGACTGCCCTTGGAAGCAAATCCTGCCATGGCAAGACAGGAATTTTCTCTGGGTTGTCCCCCATGCAGAGCTGTGACCAAGGCACAGCTGTCACGGCACAGGACACAGCCACAGACACCTGAGGCCACCAGACATTCCAAAAGGAATTAAAACGCCCATTCTGGTCAATGCCACTGGTGGTCCAGATGACACAGCCACAGCAGAACAGCTCAGGCGTCTGGGTTTCTATGGGAAGAGATTTTCCCAGCGAGTCCAGCACATCCACGGGCAGTTTTCTGAAGGATCTGCCAACCCAAAGCATTGCTCAGCTTTGCTGTGGCACCAATGACCAGTCCAGCACATACTGGGATGCAGAACCAGCTGCAATCTCACTGGAAAAGGTTTCCCAGAGAAGCTGTGGCTGGCCCTGGGTCCCTGGTAGTGTCCAAGGCCAGGCTGGACGGGGCTTGGAGCAGCCTGGGCTAGTGGAAGGTGTCCCTGCCCATGGCAGAGGTGGCACTGGATGATTTTTAACCTCCCTTCCAAACCAAACCACTCCATGATTCTGTGATAATTCCCACAACACCAGCACATGGGAAAAATAGGAATTATTTCAAGCACAATTTTAAAACTGAACTCATTTATAAAGCAATTTTTCCACAAGGAAGCCACAAACCCTGAGGTGCTGTCACCCAAGAGGTCCCTGAATATGGGAAAACCCTGGAGCAGGAGGGGGGCAGTGCTCCCAGGGAACACAGGGACACCTAAAAATAAGGGAGAAGGGATCTGGCACATTCCAGTGTGCCTACGTGCCCAAATGTAGGGCACAATTCTGCAGGTGGGTGCCCAGCAGACAAGGAAAAGGTAGGAATAGGTTCCAATTCATCCCATGAGACAGCTGGAACAGCTGCTCCATGAGGAGAAACTGAGAAAGCTTTGGCTGGAATCTTCATATTCCTGTGGAAATGGGGCAGAGGGAGCAGCAGGGAGAAAATCAGGGGACTGAGGGGCTGATGGGCTGGAAACTCCTGAGCAAAGATGTTCCTCACCTCCAGGCCTGGGCCCTGAGCCCTGTCCTGCAGGGCTCTGCCTCCAAACAAAAAATTCCTGGGAGGAGTTTTGATAAGCCTCATTTAGATTGGGTTTTCTTGGGTTTTTTTCTTTTTTTTTTGTCCCAGTGATTTCATTTCACCTCAAGTGTCCATAAATGAGTGGCCCAAGTCTGATTTCCTCACCTAAAGCACCTAAAGGGTGACCCATGTGTCCCATCCTTCCCTGCTGGCTGGAGGATGTTTTCCCTACTCCCTGCACAAAAGGCAGGGCACAGATGGGTCCTTCAAGGCCTGGCCCTCCTTAGAGATGGGGTTTGGGGTTTTTTGGCAGCCATGAGCCCATCTGGGGACACAGGATTGCCCTTTGCTCAGAGGAGGTGCCACCAAGGCCTGGCCTTCATGAGAGATGGGATATTGGGTTTTTTTTGGCAGCAGTGAGCCCATTTGGGGACAGAGGATTTCCCTTTTCCCTTTCTCCCTGCTGTACCAGCCCCTGGGGCTGCCCAGCCATACAACAACCCCAACACCAGAATCCAACCCCATGAAGGCCCAAAATCTGACCAAAGAACTGTGGTGCATCAAAGATCTCTTGGAAATCAGGACTTGTGGGCCCAGGTGGATCAACCTGTCCCTGGATCCGGGAAAGACAGATTTCCAAGTTACCCATTAAAAAAGCAGGACATAGGAAGTGCAGGACTTTTGAGCTATGGGGCTGCCAGGCGAGTCAGGGAGATAGTCCTGAGATTTATGAACAGAATGTGCTCCCCAGCTCCTGCTACAGCTTCGGAACTTGTGGGAAGTCTTATTTATCAACTCCAGGGAAAGGACAAATGTAGGAACGGGCCATGACAGATAATAATTCAGCGTGCTGGGTGAATCTCCAGCTAGTGGCATTTTTCATTTCACTCCTGTGTTTGCAGAGAACTTGGCACTGGTGTTGTTTTCATTTAATTTCTCTGTTTGTAAGAGCTCTGCCCATTCATTTTGGCTGGAATCTGATAAGCAAAGCGAAGGGAAGACAAGGCACATGTTGTTCTTGAGGCAGGGAAGCTGAAAAGAAAATAGATTTTTATTATCAACTCAAATATTGACTGGCTGTTGCAAGGAGGGAGGGAGGGAGGAAAAACTTGCTCCAGAGGTAACCTCGGAAGAATCCAAGAATCCCAGGCTGTTGCCGGAAAGTCTTTATCTTCTGGTTTCTTGCTTTGATAAATAAAGTGTCAGAGTGGGAAATGGAGTCTGCATTGTGCAAATGTCACTGGTCAGAGTGGGGACATGCAGAGGCACAGCCATGGAAAAGGAGGATGGTTTGGAGCTGAAGAAGGGTAAATTTAGTTTGGATATTGGGAAGGAATTGTTCCCTGGGAGGGTGGGGAGGCCCTGGCACAGGGTGCCCAGAGAAGCTGTGGCTGCCCCTGGATCCCTGGCAGTGTCCCAGGCCAGGTTGGACGGGGCTTGGAGCAGCCTGGGACAGTGGGAGGTGTCCCTGCCATGGCAGGGGTGGCACTGGATGGGCTTTAAGGTCCTTTCTACCCAAAGCATTCCATGATTCCATGATCCTTTCCAACATGGTCACACACCTACAGGAGCCATTGTCCGTGGGTGGAGCTCAGGGACCGCTCAGGTTTGGTTAAATTTGGGACAGAGCAGGGCAGGGACACAGAGCAGTCCCAGGGTTGTGAGTGGTGGCAGAGGGATGTTGGTGTGGGTGGAAGAGCAGTCACAGAACCATGGAATCATGGAATCATGGAATCATGGAATCAAGGTTGGGAAAGTCCTTTGAGATCCTGCAGTCCAACCCTTCCCCAGCACTGCCAAGGCTACCTCTGCCCCATGTCCCCAAGTGCCACATCTGTGTGGCTTTTGGACACTTCCAGGAATGGTGGGGATTCCAACGCTTCCCTGTGATGTGCAGGAGTAAGGGAATGGCCATGGCAGCACTCCATGGATCTGGAGAGTGTCAGGCAAGGACATGGTTGCAGGGATTGGGGTGTAAAGGCTGGGGGAGCTCAGAGGGACTGAGAGAAGGAAGCACTAAAGGGCTCCCTGGTTTCCTTCTTCCATCTTTTTGTAAAATAAACATGAAGGAAAAGAAATTTTCCTTCTGAGCCAGCCATGAACAACCCTGGAGTTCCCAACTCTTTCTTCTTTTCAAAGTGACAAAAAACTGGGACAGAGGAGCTGCAGCCCGTCAGGCATTGCCAGATCCAGTTCTGGCTGATGCCTGACACAGATTCCACCAGGAATTCCCATCCAGCCTCTTGGCTCGGACCTCCAGGGGCAGCCAGGGGTGATTGGCAGGGCTGAGAATAAGGATGGGATGTCTGATGGAAAGGGAAGGGCCCTGGAGTCAGGAATTGGCTGAGAGAGATAGACAGGGAATGCAAAGGGACCTTGATGGGAGCATTCCCACCGGGATAAAACATGGCCCATCCAGCTGATCCCATCCCCACGGAACCACTCGTGGCTCCTGCACAAAATTTGGAGCTGCTTCTCTTTTGGGAGGTGGAAAATCAGATCCAGTGGTCCGAACACTTCAGATTTGATCCATCAAAAGCAAATTTTCCACATTTCCAGTGGTGTGGGAGTGGGCAGTGGGGTGGAGCAGCCCCCAGAGAGGTCAATGGAGAAGAATTCCCTAATTTTCCTGGAGTGCAGGAGGTGAAGGAAAGCCCTGGCACACATCCGGATCAGACACGCTCGTTTCCCTCTGGAGGAGTTTCTTATTCCCATTTTCCTATCCAAGGCTCCCACTAAAACAAGAGACAGAGCTTGGAAATAAAGGGAGATTCCAAGGAAACAGAAAATTGAACAAACACCCTAAAGCATGGAAAAAATGAGGCAGAATCAGAGGAAAAAGGGGCTGGAAAAAGATTTGTCGCCTGCCACCACAACCCCAAAATTGTTCCTGGCAGCCGGGTCCTGGCAAAAGCCTGTAAGCTGGAAAAGGAAAAGGAAAACGCACAAGGATGACTGAAATCAGCCAAAATTTGCTCTGTGTGGCTGGATTAATTAACGTTCATTTTTATCAGAAATGTGTTTTCTGTGCATATTATTGAAAATATTGGGGCAGCTCCTTGAAAACTGAGGGATTTTTATTCTGGTCCACACCCCCTTTATAAAAAAAAGAGAAGACAGTTCTTCAAGGAAAAAGAAAGGAAATGCAAATGGAAGAAATGAACCCAATTTCTGCTTTACAGTTGGTTTCAAAGCCATTTCCATTGGAAAAACATGGAAAAGGAAACTTTTACTGGAAGGAAATCAGCTGGGATTCCAGGCATAGGCACAGGTTAAGGTGCTGAAGTCTTTTTCTAAAACATTATTTTATTATTCCTTGAAATTTTCCCATTTTTTCTTACATAAAAATGACACTCAGGCTTTTCTCAGGATGAATATTTGGCTTTTTCCTGGTTAAAAGACAAAATTCCAGCTTTCCTTTGAGTATCTCCTCACCTCTTCTGATTTTCAGCCCAAACCAGTCATTTGCAAAGGTGACATTCTGCTCTCCAGCAGAATCCAGGGACAAATTCACTTCTTTGGATTGGAATAAAGCTCTCTGGGAATGGCAAAAAGCAGCCAGGGAATGCTTGGGAATATTTGATGGGAATTTCTCCTCTGGGAAAGCCTTGGAGTAACATGGTGTGGGTGATGCTGGGGTTGTCACCCACCAGGCACTGGGGTTTGGTTGATGAGGAACTCAGGCACTAAAACCTTGGAATGCTGAAATTCCCAGGAGTGGCTGGGGTTTGACCCTGTGATGAGGACATTTTGCTGGGATATAGTAGCTCTTGGATCTTCTGCCATCCCAAACTTTGCTGAAGTGGAGTTTAATGGTGTTTGGAGCGTGGTCTTGGTGCCAGCACAAATTAACTCACGCTGGGCTCCAGGAATGCGGTGCTCCAAAAGTCCTGCATCATTTATGGAGCTCAGAGGAAAAGTGGGAATGAAATGTGCCAGGTCACGAAGGGACAAACCAGCCCATGGCGCTTTAGTGGCTCCTCCACATCCATAACTTCAGTTTTCCTCCCCGATTTCCCTCGGCCAGGCTGAGGCAGCTGGGATCTGCGCACAGGGATCCATTTGGCAGCTGCCAGGCCTCATTCCCACCATCCTGGAAGTGCCATCTGGCTCATCCATGCCCTGGATCCACCCGCGGATCCCACCTGGCACTGGGCTGGTCTGAACCTGCCTTATCAATATGGAATATTGCCAATAACTGATGGAGGCAAAGCAATCAATAACACCACCAAGAAGGGACAAGGGAAAAGTTTGGACAGGAATATCCAAGTTTTCCGTGTTTTTATGCCTGTGTCACCAGAGATGGGAGGTGTCTGATCTCAGCACCCACTCCAGGTGTGAATGGGAAAACAGCCATAGGCATGTGGGATTTTTTCCCCGAGTTTCTGGAGCACTACAGGGATTTTTGGTGCAGGAAGAATCTCCCCTTTCCAAACCTTTGCAGCTTCACTACTGGAATAGAAACAAATCCAGGATGGATCCCTTTAGTTTCTCAGGAAAAGGTAATGACGGAGCCACAGCGGGGCATTTGCGGTGCCCCTGCTTTAGAAAAACTTCCCAGCCATTCCCAATCCGCACCAACGAACCAGGCAGATGGAGCTGGTCCCTCATTTATCAACCTCCGGATTTGCCTGAGGCTTGCTCTAATTGATTCTGAGCTGAGCTTCCGTTCTCCAGAAGGGAAAAATAAAATCAATTTTCCAGGTTTAACTCCAGTGTATCAATTCCATTTCCAGGGGTTTTAGGGTTTGATTTCCTTGGACAATTTTTTGGCACTCTCGGTCTGGAGCAGATTGCTGGAACGATGCTCTAGAGCTGGCAGGGACACAGCAGGTCTGGTGCACCCACCTCACTCCAGGGAGAGGCCTTGGAAAAATAGGGATTTTTATGTTATCCCTTAGAATCATGGAATTCTTCAGGTTGAAAAAGCCCTCTGCGATCACCAAGTCCAACCATCAGCGTGTTCCCCACTAATCCATGTCCCCAAGTGCCCCATCCACAGGTTTTTTTGGCTCTTCCAGGAATGGGGACTCTACCACTGCCCTGGGCAGCTTTTCCAGGGCTTGACCACCTCTGGCTCCCAGATCAAAGCACTCCTTAGAGCACTGCAGGGCTTTCCCAAAGATCTGAAGGAATATTTTTGGACTTTGGGTTGTTTAAGAGTGCTGGAAGTTGTTTTGGAATTTAGGGTTTGAGGGTTGTGAGGCCTCTTGGAGGTCCAAAGTTACTCCAATGGGAAATTCCCTGGAAAATACGTGGGAAACGTGAGTTCAGGGGGATGGAGGGAGGAANCCCAACTCTGCCCTTGTACCACCCCTATGCGCTGAGGCCATTCGTCCATGTGCTCTCTCTGCCCCCCTCTTCCCCGGATAAGGGGCTCCAGGCCATGTGCTCTTTCTCTCTCTGCCCTTGGGAACCAGCATGTTACCATGCGAATAAAGAACCTCTAAGGTCCCCATGGAGAGAGCCTTCTCGCCTCCTTTATCGCCACCATGTTGCAGAGTCGACAACTAGCCAGGACAGCGCAGGCTGCCCAGAAGGGCTACGCAAAGCGGAACAGCCGCTCTCCCCAAGATAACCCCGCAGAGCTCTCCGGGAAGGCTGCCGCTTGCCATACCAACGCAGGAAACTACACACCACAACAGGAAGGAAGGAAAACCTTGTTCCCTCACCTGTTTGCTCCTTCTCCACTGCTTGTGCAGATTTTGGGAAGTTATCAAGGAATATCTCCAGGTTTCTCAGCCAGAATGAGCCCAACTGGGGAGTCCCAGTGAGCCCTGTGAGTCCCAGTGAGCCCAGTGAGTCCCAGTGAGTCCAGTGAGCCCAGTGAGTCTAGTCCCACCTACTCTACTCCTTCCTGCTGGAATCTCTGTGGGATTCTGCTTCCCCCATTGCTGCCAGGCTGACCAGTGACCCCAGTGGGCATCACTGGGATTACTGGGAACATTTAACTCCTGAGGCAGGTGGAGAGAAAGCACAGCACCAGCAGCAAAGCCTCCTCTGGCTCCATTCATTCCATTCTAGATGTTTGCCCACATTCCCAAGGCCCTGGGAGGTGGGAGAGGGAAGTTCCACAAATGTTATTAAATAGGTTAGGATTTAAGAGGAGCCAGAGATCCGAGTTAAAGCACAAATTTGGGATCAGGGCTCAGGAATATCCATTCAGCTGTTCCAAAATGTAACTTTTGCTAATGTGGCCCATAAAGCTTTCCCTAAAGTTCACATCTCTCTTCTTTTTCCTTAAATCTTCTTTTTTTTCCTTGGCCTCTGAACATAAAATCCAACCATTTGTTCCTTTGCTGTGCCCGATTTTTTGTAATAAATGTCATCCTATTTGTGCAAGAATTTCTCTCTGTCCCTAATTCTTCGTCAAGAGCAGCAATTCTCCTCCTAAATCATGATCTGTGAGCATTTACCAGGAGCCTTTCCTGATTTGCCTCTCAGATGTCATAATTCCAGGCAAAACTGGAAGTGCTGAGCAAGAATGAAGCGTTATAAAGTGAGGGTCAAACCATCCATAATGCCGATAATCCAAACTGGATTAATTATTTGCAGGAAGAGCTAAAACTGCACTCAGGGCTAAACAGGTCATAGAATTTTATGGGTTAAGCAAAAAGGGGATTTGTCAGTGACAAAAACTTTATTAATAAACAGGTAATTGAACCCAAACTTGATGAGGAGAGATCTTAATATAAAGATTTTTTCTATTTTTATATAAACCACCATTAACTGAGTCCCTTGGAACTGTTGGCAGGACAGCAGGAGCAGCCCCATGTGGGAAGTGTCCTCCTGAAGCAGGGATGTTCAGGGAAGGATCTGAGGGAGGGAAAGGCGCCAGGGATCCCAGGACTCTGTTCCAGAATTCCAGGTAGGAATATTGGGATATTGGCATTCATATGGTAGAGAACTCCATGTGGGAGGCATCCACCTGGACAGCCACATCCATGTGGGATTTGCAAGCTATCAAGGAGACACCTGAGCAGCCTGGAGGGTTCATGTGGCACATTCCAGTCCAGGTCAGCTCTGAGGTTCCCCAAAGCGGGAAAACCTTTCTGCTGTGACATCAGAAGGAGCTGGGACTTGGGGGGTTGGACTGCTGTCATTATGGCATCATGGATTTATGGAATATCCTGAGTGGGAAGGGACCCACCAGGATCATCAAAGTCCAGCTTTGTCCTGCCCAGGACACCCCAACAACCCCACCCTGGGCATCCCTGGGAGTGGTGTCCAAACGCTCCTGGAGCTCTGGCAGCCTCGGGACTAGATGGGATCTACAAGGAGCTGGATTTGGCCCATCCCTGCTGCACATTCCCCCCAGTCCTGCCTCAAATCCCAAACCCTCCTCCACCGCTCCTCAGTTCCTCACCGTGCACAGATCAGCTCTCACCACTCCCAGTTTCCCAGTGTTCCCTGCTGCTGCAAGTTGGAGTTCCCAAGTCTTCTTAGGGTGTCTTCTCTTTGTCCATTTTACCTTTCCTCAGCCTTACAGGTTTCCCTGGACTTTTTCTTCATTCCATTTCCTTTCCATATATTTGACTCCCTCTAATTTCTGTTTCCAGCAGCTGTAACTTTACCTACTCTGCATTCTTCTCTCCCAAAGAGGTGGAACTCCCTCTAAATCTTTCAGGAGCAGAGCAGCTGCTGTCACCCCAAAGTTCTCTGCCGGATCCACTCCTTCCTCCCTCATCCTGCAGGGACACAGCTTTGCTTTCCCGCCTAGCTGACCTCCCCCATCTCTCCACTCCTTCCTCACCAGCAGCCACTGGTATCAATAATGCTGAATTATGAATTGGTTTAATGCTGTTAAATAATTTACTCATGATTTTAGGTTCTTCCAGCAGTTTGGTGGAGACCAGTGCTTAGCTAAGGAATTTAGTTTGGAATTCCTGAACGTTCAGTACTGTATTAATTGAAACGAAATAGAAAAACAGACAAGAGTGGAGAAGTTAGTAGAATAACAGAGGATGATTCTGTGGAAGGAATAACTCCCAACTGTCTGCAGTTAGGAAAGATGATTTAAAGTTTCATCTGGGAGAAATAATAGGATTTAATGGAATCCACGGACAATAATCAGGGCCTTATCTCAAAATGCCAATCTTGCCTCATCTGCTATTCTGGGGAAGATAATTTTGTTATCAATAATGGAAGGACTTGGTCCCTCTCTTCAGAGTCTTGTTCATACCAGGCAGATTCTTCTCTGTCCAGTTATTCCGGAGTTCTCACCAAAAATAAATCCCAGGGCTAAAATGGAAACAATTCCTTTAATTATCAATGAACTCAAAAACTGTCTTTGGGGCAGGGAACACCAACCTGCTCTGGCCTGGCTTGCATAGCCTTCAGAGCACCCTGAGGGAGAGGGGGAGCAGAGGGAGCCCATCCGAGGGTAGAATGCAGGATCTTCTCTCCAGAGAAAATCCTCCACTGCCACTTCCAGGTAAAGAACTGAAGCCTGAAGGAGGAAAGTTCCTCTTTTGTGTCATTTAACCAAAACCCACCTAATCATGGCAGAAAAATCCTCGTCCCAATTCAGTCCTGCATTTGAAAATGGTACCAGGCAGACATTGTGAATGTTAATTTATTAAAATGAGGGTACTTAATTGCATTGTCCCAAATCCAACTGCAGCTATAGATGGTCTCAGGAGTCAGGAGGCTACGAGGACAATGCCAGGTCTGTGTTCCTGACAGGGAGGAACCCTCCAGAGGCCCTTTAAACTACACTTAGAGGTGCACAGAATGTCCTGAGCTGGAAGGGACCCACAGGGATCATCCAGCCCAGCTCCTGGCCCTGCCCAGACACCCCAACAACCTCACCCTGGGCATCCCTGGCAGCGGTGTCCAAACGCTCCTGGAGCTCTGGCAGCCTCGGGGCCGTGCCCATTTCCTGGGGAGCCTGGGCAGTGCCAGCACCCTCTGGGGGAAGAACCTTTCCCTGATCTCCAGCCTGAGCCTGCCCTGGCCCAGCTCCAGCCACTCCCTGGGTGCTGTCCCTGTCCCAGGGAGATCAGTGCCTGCCTCACTGCTCCAAACCCCAGAACTGCATCCAAACATCAGGAGATCTTGTAGAGAATCCTGACCCCACAGATTTGTTGGGATCCTTTGTTTCAGGCATTTTGGCAACAGCTCTTAATTTCAAAGAGGGATTGGGTGTCCCAATACCTGCACCCAGCCTCATGCTCAGGTCCAGCCACCACTCCAGGAGTTGCTCCACCTTGGATCGTAGTTCTGGGTGGAATTTTTCATTCTTACCCCTGCAGTATGACTCCTCTCAGCATCACTTTTTGAGAGCTGGATTGTGACAAGCCAGGCTCAGGACTGTGGCCTTAGCAGACAGAAAATAATCACTGTAATAACTCTTCTTCCCATGCTTCTTTACTCTCCTGGAATGATTCACTTCATTCCTGTCACCACTGATCAGCTCCAGCCAATGCAAATTCCAGCTGCAGGAGGAGACTCTATTTTCTCCTTGTTCCATGAGATTCATCTTAGTGAGAAAAAGCTCCTGGAATTACACCTGCTTAATAATAACTGTCTGATGCAAGTGGAATGGTCTGACACAGAAATTTTTGGTGAGGAAAGGTGTCCAGTGGCCTCTCCGGCACTTGTGGAGCTGTGGGGTTTCCTTACAACACTGCTCCGGATCGGTGGAGCTATTAATGTGGGGCAACTAAAGTGGGACAATTAATGTGGGGTAGTTAATGTGGGCAATTAATGTGAGGCAGTTAATGTGGGGCAATTAATGTGGGGCAATTAACATGGAACAATTAATGCAAACCCAGCTCTCATCTCTATAACTTGATCAGAAATCCTCCTGGCTCCTGTGAGCTGCCAGGACCCGAGGGCGGGGTTCACTCTGCCCAGAGGAGACACGGTCAGAGCTGTGGGGTTTTGAGCCATCCTAAAGGAAGGATCTGAAACACCTGATCCTAAAAATCCTGTTTCCCTCCTGGATCTCCAGGCAATCCACAGGCTGGCCTAGCTGTGGATGTCTTTCCTTAGGTTAAATTAGGAGAAATTAATCCCATCCTGAGCACCCAGGATGAAAATAAATTCCTCTGTCACTATTCAATGAACAATTCCCAATAAATGCCTGTTCTGTGCTAAAGATTGATCAACTCAAGCTCTTCCACCTCTCCCACCCGAAGCCTCTGGGAACAGGAGGCCCAGCTCCTCACCTGGGAGACTTCCCGATAGCCGGAATCACGGGAGGGGTGTCACCCCCATGTCCCTGTCACACCCCCCTGTCCCTCTCACACCCCTCTGTCCCTGTCACACCCCCTGCCCCTGTCACTCCCCCACATCCCTGTCACACCCCCATGTCCCTCTCACACCCCTCTGTCCCTGTCACACCCCCTGTCCCTGTCACACCCCCATGTCCCTCACACACCCCCTGTCCCACCCTGCTCTGTTGACAAGGGGTTAAGTCCTTTGCACTGAGGCTTTTTGGGGTTGTTCAGCTGCTGGACGTGGCAATGCCAGTTTTAGTGGTGGGACTCCAAGACTCTTGGAGGTCTTTCCAAGCTTAATAATTCCTTGGATTCTCTGATTCTATGGATGCCCTTGAGTCACTGACTGGGGGCTGTCCAGCCTGGCTGAACATCCCAGATGGAGAACTTCCCTTCTCCCCTTGGTTCATTACAGGACCCCATTGTTCCTGCCAGTGGAAAGATGTTAATTTATAAAAACTTGCAAGGTTTTGCTCATTTTCAGCTGTTAAACCCCAGAACATGATCCCGGTGTGAATGCACTGCAGGGAGTGACTCTGACAACCCCATGGTGTCACAAACGCCGGGATCAGCCTGAGATGTGGCCATGGGAGCATGGAGAGAGAATCCCTGCAAGGAAAACAGTGAAGAGGACAGGGAAGAGGGGAGTAAAAAAGAAGAAAGAAGTGATGTGATGAAGAAATGCACCAAAGCATTTTCATTTATCAGAACAAATCTGTTTGTTCTCCTGTTTGCTGAAGCAGCTCATGAATTACCTTGGGCAAACGGACAAACCCAGTAACTAAAGGCACATTAGTTCCTTCATTTCTATTTATGAATGTGGAGTGGGAGAGAAACAGGAGAGGAAAAGGAATGGATTTGGGATAATTCTCTTTTTAAAATTATTAGTTGTGTATTTCTCTGTGGCTCATCCATCTTAGACTGGTCTGTGCAGGAGCAGAATCCTCCCATCTGAGCTTCCACTGCTCCATCCCAGTGGAGTTACAAAAGTTGTTCCCATGGAATGGGAAACTGAGACAGGGAAGTGCCCAAGGTTGTGTATTTGTGGTGAATGGAGCTGGTGACAAGGCCCAAGGGTGTGACAAGGCTCAGGATGGAGGCCAGGTCTTTATTGATGACCTGGATGAGGGAATTGAATGTCCCCTCAGTCACTTCACAGGAGACACTGGTTTGGGGGAGTGTGGATGTGCTGGAGGTGGGAAGGGTCTGCAGAGGTATCTGGACAGGCTGGATCCATGGGCTGAGACCCCATGACTGAGGGTCAACAAGGCCGAGTGCCAGGTCCTGTCCTGGGGTCGCAACAACCGCATTGAGTGCGCCAGGCTGTGGCAGAGGGGCTGGAAAGCTGCCCAGTGGGAAAGGCCCTGGGGGTGCTGGTGCCAGCAGCTGGACATGAGCCCAGGGGTGCCCAGGTGGGTAAGAGGCCAAGGGCACCTGGGCTGTGCCAGCCCTGGGGTGGCAGCAGGAGCAGGGCAGTGCCCGTCCCCTGTGCTGGCACTGCTGGGGCACCTCCAGTGCTGGGGCAGCTCTGGGACCCTCCTGACAAGAGACACCTGGAGGGGCTGGAGCGTGTCCAGGGAAGGGAACGGAGCTGGGGAAGGGGCTGGAGCCCCAGGAGCGGCTGAGGGAGCTGGGAAAGGGGCTCAGCCTGGAGAAAAGGAGGCTCAGGAGGGACCTTGTGGCTCTGCACAACTCCCTGACAGGAGGGGGCAGCCGGGGGGGTCGGGCTCTGCTCCTAGGGAACAGGGACAGGAGGAGAGGGAACGGCCTCGAGCTGTGTCCCATCCCTGGAAGTGCCCAAGGCCAGGTTGGACAGGGCTTGGAGCAGCCTGGGACAGTGGAAGGTGTCCCTGCCATGGCAGGGGTGGCACTGGATGAGCTTTAAGGTCCCTTCCCACCCAAACCATTCCATGATTCTGACATGTCTTGGATGCAGCCAAAGGTCCTCACTCCAACGCTGCTCCATCCCAGAGCATCCATGTGGGATGAGGTGACAGCCAAGGGCTGATGGAAGCGTGTCCAAGGGTTCAGCATTGTGGGCTTGCACACAGAAGAATGGGGAGAAGGGAAGCGCTGGAGAATGGGGTGAAAACTGGGAGATGAGCAAGGACATGAGGGAGAAGGAAAATGCAGAAGAGAGGATGGAGCAGACCTGGAGAAGACAGAGGAATTTTGTTTTGTGTGTGGGAGGATGAATGATGGGCCCTGGTGTGGGAAAGCAGGGCCTGAATGCAGAGCCGAGCTGCAAACACAATAATGACACAAATTCCAGGGAAAACACAGTTTTTCATGTAAAACTGATGTTTCCTCATAAACCTTTATTTATCTGAAAAAATGAAGAGCAATCTCTGAGCCATGTATGAGCGTTTATCACCTGGGAAGGTGCAGGCAGGAGAAGGAGCTGGTTATTCAGACAAATTATATTCAGATTATTACTGAGCACAAGCACTGTGGGAGTTCTACAACCCCAAACAAGCAGGAGCCTTCTCTGGTTTAAAAATGAGCACATCCCGAAGCCCTACAGAACTGCTGGGAAAACAATTCCATCTCCTGGCCTACCAGGCTTTGTGTGCTGGTGGAAACAGGAGATATATATTTATTTAATACAGAAGATAAGTGCAGATGTGATTAAGAATTTAAGGAGGTTCTGTGCCATGGTTCTGGTGGCTTTTAAGCCTCTGTTTGTTGAGGGTGGACAGAGAAGTTGTCTATAAAAACAAAGAATAACATCGCTTTTCCACATCAATGCCTTTCCAATTTTTTGTATTTTCCTCGAGTTTTTGAGCTGTCCTTCAGCTCCCAGCCAGGGATTTCCTGTCTCCGCTCCCACCTGTAAAACAGGGCTCTGATGCCTCCTCCAAAAATTGAAACAAAGCACAGAAAAAAGTAAAAAAAGCCCAGTAACATTTCCCTAAACCGTTCCCAAGGTCACAAAGTCAAGCAGTCAGAAATTAAGAGATGTCAGATTTGAGATGCCTGAAAAATCTTCATTTAGCCCTGCTGTGTGTGCACATTCTAATCCAGTCTTAAACACGGGATCATTCCTGCTCTTGAGGCAGATCCTGCTCGTTCCAGACTTGGAATATACTTGCTCCTGGAACAGCAGCTCTTCAATATTTCATTGGGTCTCATCGTTCAGTGTGTGGCTCCATGCATTATTTACTGCAGACAGCACTGAGCACAGAATTATTAATTTCTTACCAGCTTTTGCTCTTGTGCTTTCCCACCCAACCTTTCTTCCTCCCCGAATTTAATGAATTTATCTGAACAATGCATCTGAAGGGGGAATCAATAAAACGCTTTTCGTTTATGGCGGGGGGGAATGATGCACGCAAAAAGAATTGAAGTCAAAATAATCTGATTTTTGGGGTTGCATTTTGGCTCTCTGGCCTGGCTTTCTTTAGTACTGACAGGTTTTTAGGGATCTCTGTTTCCAGAGTGCATTGGACTGGGTGGGTCCTGCCTTGCAGAGGAAGGGGAGAGCCCCAGGGGATTTAGGGCAGCATTCACCTCCCCTGAAAAGAGATATCAAACCCCGAGCTGATTATCCTGCCCTTACCAGGCTGCTGCTCTCCATGCAGAATGACGCCAGTAAGGAGCCAGACAGCTCATTTGAGGTTGTCCCAGGTGAATCCTTTCCATGGAATTAATGAGGAAAAAATCCCAAGGGACTCTGCATCCTCATTTGTGCAGGGCTGGGTGAGTGAGCAGGGAGGGGATGGGAATTCGGGGGTGGTGGTGGGGATTGGTGCTGGGAAGGGCCACACTCAGCTCCTGCCCCTGCTGCCAGGATCCCAGGGGATGCTCAGGGATCAGCCTTCTCACGGAGTCATGGGATCTCCTGAGCTGGAAGGATCCTTTCCACAAGGATCAGTGAGTGCCACTGCTGGCTCTGCTCAGGACACCCCAACGATGCCTCCGAAAGTGCCCAAACACTTCTATGAAGCTTCTTCTATGAAAGTCACCTCCTGCTTTAAACATCTGCCGCTCACTTATCTCTGCAGTCTCACACTCAGGCACACGTGGATTTAGCCAATTCTGGAATTCTGCCTGTGGAGACCACCTCCCTTTGCTCCATGAGGGAGTTTGTCCTATTTTGGTGATGAAATGAGTTCCAGTACACGGACAATGGGAAATCCCTTCTTAGGGTGGCTTCTGAGACCTCCCAGAGTGGCTGTTTGGGGAAAAATTGGCTGTTTTGGGAAAAACTGGCTGTTTTGGAATGAGAAATCCAAGGCTGAGCCCCTCAGCATTATTTAACTTGATCCAGTGAGCGAGGGAGGCTAAAACTCAGGTCAAGGGTTCTTCCCACAAAGCCAGAGGCTCTGGCAGGAGGGAATATTTCAGCTGGAAGAAATATTTCCTTCCCCAGGAACTGCCTGTGACTCACTGATTATGAAGTTACATTTCTCTTTTATAGAGCAGTATTTCCATGGGATGAAATCCAGGGGTTTATTCACCACTTGTGGTGGTGGAGGGGGGGTTCTCACTCTCCCCTCCAAGCTGTGCTGCACAGGGGATGAAATTCTTCAGCCCTTGCAAGACAGGGGGGAAAAGAAAAGAAAATTCAGGTTGAACTGGATCCTGAGAAATATTTTTGGATGCTTCAACCAAATGGAAAGAAGTCTTCTGCAGCAGGAATGCTGGGAAGTTTATTCCCAGCAGCCACACCCAATTTGTTTCTGGGTTCATGCGATTCCGCAGTATTTAATTAAAAATGAACTCCCTTTTAACACTCAGATCCTAAAGGAGATCAAACAGAAGGTGAAAAAGTCAATTTTCCCACTGGGCAGAGCCTGGGGTGCTGCCAGGAGAAAAGGCAGTGGCAGATTTTAAGTGGCACCAGCTTGGTTCGCTCCAGGGGCACCAAAGCTGGCACTGCCCTCGGAGAAGAGAAACCAGATCCAGGGAAAAAGCTCTAGTGTGGGAAAGGAAAACACTGAGATCAGCTTAGGCTTAGGCTTAGGCTTAGGGTTAAGGCTTGGAAGTGTGGCTTTCCAGGAACCTACAGGAAAGGTGGAGAGGGACTTGAGCCACGGGATGGAGTGACAGGACACAGGGAATGGCTTCACAGGGACAGAGAGGAGGTGGCAGAGCCGCTGGAGGGAGGAAGGCAGGAAACCTCTGGGCACATGAGGCCTCAAAAGGCTCAAAAAAAAGAACAACCTCTCATCTTTTCATGTCTTTAACACCAGGATCTTCATCTGGGAGAGCTGGGGGGGTTCACCTGGAGAGGAGAAGGCTCCAGGGAGAGCTCAGAGCCTCTTCCAGGGCCTAAAGGGGCTGCAGGAGAGCTGGAGAGGGACTGGGGACAAGGGACGGAGGGACAGGACACAGGGAATGGCTTCCCACTGCCAGAGGGCAGGATTAGATGGGATATTGGGAAGGAATTGTTCCCTGGGAGGGTGGGCAGACCCTGGTGCTCAGGGCCCAGAGAAGGTGCCCAGAGCAGCTGTGGCTGCCCCTGGATCCCTGGCAGTGTCCAAGGCCAGGCTGGACACTGGGGCTTGGAGCAGCCTGGGCTAGTGGAAGGTGTCCCTGCCCATGGCAGGGGTGGGATGAGACGGTTCTGAAGGTCCCTTCCTACCCAAAGCATTCCATGACTCTGTGACTCCATGATCTCGGTGAAGCCCAGCTCCCGAGAGGACGGAGCCAGTGTCACAAAGAGCCTTTCCCAGTCCTGGCATTTTCCAAGGGCTGCCTGCTGGAATGAGCTGTGCCAGCATTCCTTGATGACAACACTTACACAGAACTTTGGGCCTGAAAGGACCATTTTGGTATTAAAACCAGTTTTATGGACTGAGATATTTCTTCCCTGTCAAGTGTGGAATGAGCCCGATAATTTGCTTTTAATCAAACATCCTGCAAACAACATCTGGATTTTATGGGATGAGGTGGGGTCTGCACTTGTGGCCCTTCAGGAGCCTTTCCCACTCTTTATACTTTTATTTTAAATTTGAATTTGTGCTGCTTCACCACCCACTGCTGGTCACTTCCCTGGTGCCTCACAGAACACATTCCCATGTCCTTCCCTCCGAGCCTGTTTATACATCACATAACAAATTGTTTTTCAGCCTTGTCTATTTTTTTTTTGATAGTCAGAATGTATTGAATTCCTTCTGTGTTTCATAAAAACTCATTTCCCAAGCTTCCAAATAACTGTATTGCTGCTCACTCTTCTAGCTTCAATTTTTCACTTGACTAAATGCACTTTTCCGAGATTAATCCCATCATTGCCCTGTGAGATGTAAAATAACCAACTAATCCCGGGTTTATCTATTTGAGGATCACCCCCCAGTCTTTTTATCCCTGGCCTGGGGAGATGCCATGAAAATCTTGGATTTTGGGAAGGGAAGAGGTGGGGTTGGGGTGCAGACAGCGAGAGGGTTGGCCCCTTTGGCAAAGGCTCCTCACAAACCTTGTTGCTGATGTAGAAATTGTGGCATTAATGGGACACTTGGTGCTTTGCCCTGGTGGTGTGGAGCTTGGCACAAGTTCTCGTCATGTTTGCCACAAGTTGTGATGTCTCCTTCTGTACCTGGCCACATTTAATGGTGAAATAAACCCAAATCTGCCCCTGGGAGACTCCAGGGCTCGGTTGGAGGCAGAAAATATCCCAGTCTCCCCAGGGAATCCCAGCCATGATCACCAGGATCTTTTCCAGGGCTTTAATGGTCAAATTCTGTGGGATATTTGTGTCTTGGTTTGGAAATTCTCCCTTGTGGATACAGAAAAGCCTGTTAGAAGGATTTTCCAGCTTCTTGTACTGTTCTGTGTGAATCTTTTCTTTCTCATGCAAGCTATGAAAACAATAAGATGTTTTTGTATAACTATCTGGACACCTGGTGTTTGTCTGAGTCTTGTTTATGGTACACTGGTGTAATGTTATTGGAATGGGTGTTTTAAGACCTTACCCCATCACCCCTGAGGTGTGGATGGGTACTGACCAATCCTTGTGGGATTAAGACATATAAGTGGACAATTAATTAATTAAATACCACATTTTCCTGCTGACTACACTTGGATTCATTTCTTTGTCTCTGCAAAACAACCACACTCCCTCATTAGGAATTCTTGGGATAAAAGCAGGCACTGATCCATCTTTAATGATCCCAGCATTTGGAACAGGAGCTCCCATTGATCTGCTCTGAGGTTCTGGCAGGGGGAGGCTGGAACCAGAGGGGGTTCAAGGGGCCAATTCCTCCTGTCCCAGGTAACCATGAGAAGGGTCCTTGGTGTGTTCCTATCCCACACCCTTCACACTCCACGGAATGATGTCCAGGACTCCAAAATGAGGGAGAAACAGCCCCTGCCAGCTTGGGCTCCAGGAAGAGGAATGCAGGGAGAGAGAGCTCTGGGTGATGTTCTGGACCGCTCTGCAGCTGGAAAACTTGGGAGCATCCTTACAATCCTTAGGTGAGAACTGCACCCTACAGAGCAGGACCTGAGAGTGCCCAGAGTTAAAATTTCAGGAAAGATCCCAACAAAGCAAAAACTCTGAGAGCAACAAATGCTGAACTTTCATTTCGTACTTGTTATTTGTGCTTTAAGTGCAATTTCAGAAGATGGGAGGTGCCAAACTTGCCTCTCCCTGCCCAGCCTCCAGTGCATCCCAGGGAGGGGGAAGGAACCAGGGGAGGACCCAGGCTGGGAATCAAGACAAGAACTTGGCAGGAAATTTGGAGCAGAGGATTTAATCAATAAGGCTCAGCCCATCACAGCTGATGGAGACCATTTTCCTGGTGGAATGTATCCTGTTATTCCCTGGAGATTCTGAGCTGGTTTGGGCAACTCTTCCTCAAAGGAAATGAAATGGATTTGACTGCAATGCCTTGGTCTGAACCTTTTCCAACTCCACACTGCAGGAATCATTAAAGACACTTTGCAGGGCGTTGTATCCATTGGAGGGGTTATCTCCAAGCAGATTTTTCCATGCAGGGATCTGTGTGTGAAGGATCTGCTGGAGACCCTCAGGCCTTGGCTGTAACCATTAACGTGTGGCCAGGAAAGGAGGGTATTTCCTGTTTTGGTTTCTGTGCAGACACCGCCCTCCCCTGCTGTGCACAGCTCCAGTTTAACTAAACCCAGCTTGTTGGGTTAGAGGCATTTCCTTCAAAAGACAGCAGAGAGGTCACAGTGGTACCAATCGTTGGGTCGTTCTAGACCTGATTTTGCCAGTGGTGACACAAAACTTGCTCTGAGGAGCAGCAGCTGCTGTCAATACTCACCTGGAAAGACCTGAGAGTGTCAGGAGGGGCTGGCGGGGG
>VXAZ01005975.1:698925-723038 GCA_013399875.1 Gymnorhina tibicen | reverse complement strand
CCCTCCCCAGCCCCATCCCAGCCCCATCCCGGCCCCATCCCAGCCCCTTCCCAGCCTGGCTCAGGAATCCTGAACCTGGGCACAGCTCTTCTCTCCCTGCCCTTGCTCCCAAAGATCTCCTGAGCTGTAAATCATTCCAACATTCATTTATTGCTCTGAAGCTTCCAGGGAGCCCAGGGCCTGTCTGGATGCTTGGGAATTCTCTGGGAGACAGCTTTTTCCGTGGATGTATTTGCGCCTTTGCAGGGAGGGAGCATGAGCTGAGCTTCCAGCTCAAATTAAGGAGGAAAATGGGATTTTGATCCCACCTGCAAGCAGAGCTTCCCTGAATTCCTCATTTGTGAAACATTCATGGCCTTTTTTTTCCGATTCCTGCCATCCCTCCCCTCCTGTCCTTCCCCTGCGCCTCCCTTCCCTGCCCAGGAATTATTGATGGGAATTCTGCAAATGGAGCTGTGCTGTTTCCAGCTAATAGAACTCCAATCACTGGCACTGCCCCATTAGAGAGGAAACCTCCCCTAGTAAATTAAACCCAGGCCATAAATGGGAGCAGTTCGAGTGTTTTTATGGCTCCATAAAACCCTGGAAGTTTATTGCTGTTGAACAAACATGGAATCGGATTTTTAAAGCTGGATATGAGACCCCCAAAAGGTCCAAAATCTGCATTTCCCTTCAGATCCACTGTGGAAATTATGGAGAATTTTAAGCCATTAATAGATCCAGGGCTTCTGCCTGGAAGATGTCCCAGCTGGGCCAAAAACATCAGGAAATATCAAAATTCAGTGGAACAAAGCAGAGTCTCCAGTTTAAAATTCTCTTTGTCTACAAAGAGGTCCTGTGAGAACTTTATTAAAGAGCAGAAAAGCAAAGATGGTTTGGGCTTCTTAAATCCAGCCTGTGAAAAATGAAAGTAAAAGGGTTTTTTTTTTCTATTTCATGAAAATCTGGCTGCTAAAACATGGCAGAAACAAACACAGCCAGGCCAAGCTGGAATATTTAACCTGGGGTTGTTAACCTGATTTCCCAGGATTTGTAAAACCATTGGAAAAAACCCTGGTTTTCTAAGGGTTGGGGAGATTCCTCTGAACTAAACTGAGCTGAGCTCTGAGCTCTGCCCTGCAGGGATTAGCGGGACATCAGTGGAGGCAGGACAGGGAGTGGGATCAAAGCCCTGATCCAGGATTCCTTTTTTCCCTGCCTCTGCCCCTTATTGTTATTTTTACTCGCTCCTTTCCCATTTGAAGCCAGCCCAGGCTGAGCGAGCACGAAAATGTTTGAGCTGCTCAAGGGCTGTGTTCTTTCCCTCTTTTTTCGAGGGATATTCAGGGCCTGGGTTTGTTCTCCTGGCCCATGCAGTGCTGGGAGCAGAGTGAGCAGGGAACATCTCTGAATGGGGGAAGAAGGAATTTTGGGAATTCCCACCTGACAGATCCTTTCTTTGTCAGATTTTACTCCCATGGCTCTGGAGTCAGGGTACCCTGGTTTGGGCCGGAAAATGGCACATCCAGCCAGGGAATGAGAAGATTTTCCTAGAGAAATTCTCTCAAAGCCTTGGTTGGGAAGGAGGGAGGAAGGAAAGGGTGGGAAGAGCCCCTTTTCCAGTGCCATGAATGGAGCAGGGATTGGGACATCTCAGCCCTGCCCCTCATCAATTATTTCTCTCAGTTGTCAAGGATGGCTTGAATTTTCTGACCACGGGAATATTCTGGAGCTTTCCCAGAAGCGGTGAGGATTGGGCAGAGCTGGAGGTGCCCAAAGAGGGGTGGAGAGAAGGTGGGGGAGCACGGGGGATCTGTGGGGTGGGAAATGCCAAGGGTGGTGTTGATGTTCTACGCATGGAACATGGAAACTCAGGAGCACCGGAGGCTCCAAACAGTCCTGACCTGGATAAAATTAAACATCATTTCTGCTGTTTCCTTTGGACAGAGCGTTCTTCCTGGCTAAATGCTCACGTGGATGACGTGTAGAGGGAATTCCAGGATTCTGAGATATTTTTAGGGATGTGTGATGGTTCCTTGTATTCAGGAAGGGCATTTCCCTGTCTCTGTTACCAGATGTGTCTGGAGGAAACTCCCGAGCTCCTGCAGAGCTCTGCCTGGATGTGTCAGCAGCTGGAGGGTTCAAATCACTCCCAAGATGAGAGAATTCCAACTTCCCAGCAGTGACAACAATCTGTCATAGTTTAGTAGTACCTACAGCAAATAAACCACAGGGGTGCTGATGGGAAAAGAGGAACAAGAGGAAAAAATCCTGTATTTTTACCTGAGGGAAACCTGAGGGTTCTCAGGGAGCAGGGATGGACTCCTCACTTTGGGCTGAGCTGCAAATTCATTCAAGTGTAGCTGTCACCAATAATTGGCCTCAAATGTCTCAGGGAAGAGAAAGTCTTAATGAGTAAGAAAATGGAAAATTCATTCCAGCCTTTCCTTCCCAAACCTTCCCAAACCTTCCCTTCCCAAACCTTCCCTTCCCAAACCTTCCCTTCCCAAACCTTCCTGTTGCTGTGCGTGGTTCCCTGAGTTGGTAAGGCACGCCGCAACCTTCCTGAGAGCGCCATGGGGCATTCCTAAGGAGAGTGGGAGAACCACTTCCCCGCAGCCTTTCGGCAGCCCGAGCTATCTCAGTCGATTGTCAGCTCACAACAATGCGGTGGTGGTAAAGGAGGCAAGAAGGCTCTCTGGCATGGAGACAGCAGCAGGTCTTTATTCCATGCTAACTCCCCAAGGCCTAGGACCGGCACACGTGCCAGCCCCCATAGGCAGGGGGCCGGCACATGGCATGGTGCCCAGAGCAGAGAGAAGCTGGTGGCTGGCTGGTCCCCAAAGCAGAGAGGACGGGCACACGTGATTTGGAGTCCCTTATCCAGGGCAGAGGGGGCGGAGAGAGCACATGGACTAATAGTCTCAGGGCATAGGGGCGGTACAAGGGCGGTGTTGGGGTAACAGAACCAGTAGGGAGAACCTGAGGGAGTGGTTAGGACTAGAGTGGGGTAAGGGGGTAGCCACATGTAGAGGGCAGGCAGGGATATGGAACAGGGGTACACCACACCTTCCCAAACCTTCCCTTCCCAAACCTTCCCATGGGTTGGCAGAGGGCAGGAAGGACTCCTTGGACAGGTGTGTCTCCTCAGCCCTTTGCCCATGTGTGGGCCATGGAAATGTCACTCCTGCAGATCCAGCTGGATGTGGGAAGCATCTGGAGAACCTTTGAAAGGCTCAGAGAATTGGGATTGTTCATCCTGGAAAAGAGAAGGTTCTAGGGAGAGCTCAGAGCCCCTTCCAGTGCCTAAAGGGGCTCCAAGAGCTGGAGAGGGATTTGGGACAAGGGACGGAGGGACAGGACACAGGGAATGGCTTCCCACTGCCAGAGGGCAGGGATGGATGGGATATTGGGAAGGAATTGTTCCCTGGGAGGGTGGGGAGGCCCTGGCACAGGGTGCCCAGAGAAGCTGTGGCTGCCCCTGGATCCCTGGTAGTGTCCAAGGCCAGGCTGGCCGGGGCTTGGAGCAGCCTGGGCTAGTGGGAGGGGTCCCTGCCCATGGCAAGGGTGGGGCTGGATGTCCTGTAGGATTCCTTCCATCCCAAAATGCTCTGGGATCCTGCGCTGCTGTGACCTGGGTGCTCTGCTTGTGCCCAGCTCCACCTGGCAGCTCCTAAATCACGATTTCAGTGTTTATGAATAATTTCCTTGCTGAAGAATCAGTTTAATTTTAGGAACACTGGGGTTTTTTCCCTGTTTCCAGCACATTAAGGAACACACGTGGAGCAGCTGCTCAGCCTAACGAACCCCACAGCAGGGGAGGAAACAAAGGAGCACCTCCAAAAAGCGGGAGCAGGGCCAGGGACAGCTCTACGTGCCTGGGAAGGCTGGATCCAGACAATGCAGCCTCTTTTTGGCATTTCCCCTTGGGGAAGAGGAGGCAGGACTGGTGTGAATGAGGCCATGTGACCCCTCATTACAAGGGGGATTTTTTTGGAGGAGCAGATTTTTCCTGAGGAAATCTCTTCAAACAGCAAGGATAGATGAGCTGCCCTTGCTCAGGATTAGCAGCAAGAAGAGCCCGGGTCCCCCTGTGCCCCCATGGGAGCTGAACCGTGCCAAAGGCTCAGGATGCAGGGAGCAAAGGCACAGATGGAGCAGGGAAAATGGGATTTGGTTGGGTTTGTGTGGAGAGCAATAAATACAAAAGGTGGAAAGAACAAATGTTTGTTCTCCTGAAAGTAGGACAAGAGGAAGGGAGAGCTGGGAATTGTGTGGGTGTGGAGCTGCCTTTGGAAAGGAGGGAACCCTTCAGTGCAGGCAGGGGCTGAAGGTGTCCAGGGAAGAGCCCAGAGTGTGGATCCAGCTGATCCAGGCTGTCAGGATGCCTGCGGAAGAGAAGGCACTGCTAGACATTTCCTTTCTAAATCCCAAAATCTGTCACAGCTCCAGAGCCACTGGGGTGCTGAGCACACGGAATTACAACATGGATGAGCAGGAATGCTGGAGTGGATAAAGGCATCTCCCTTCAAGGACAGGCTGGACACCACTGGGATCACCGAGGAGGAAGCTGGGAAACATTCCCTGCTGCTCCAGGTGTGCTATCACCTGGAGCAGCAGGGAATGGAGGGCAGGGCAGTGGCACTGCAGGAATGAGGTGTTCCTCACATAAATGGGGATGGACAACAAGGTTGTTGGGATTTGGCAGCTTCCAGGTGGAATCCAAGGCTATATTCCATGGGTGGATGTTAGCAACAGACCCAATTCCCTTTGAGAGAGCTGAGCACTGGGGGAAGAGGGAGTCTCCAGTTTTAGAGATTGTTACACCTGGAAATTCAGAAGAGATAAGCAGCCAAACAGTGGGAGAAAACACCAGGGGAACTGAGGGTATGAGGAAAAAATTCTTATGAGGAAGAAATTCTTCCCTGTGAGGGAGGTGAGCCCCTGAAAGGGCTCCAAGAGAGCTGGGGGGGAGACTTTGGAAAAATGCCTGGAGCAACAGGATAAGGACAAGTTCCCACTGCCAGAGAGCAGGGATAGATGGGATATTGGGAAGGAATTGTTCCCTGGGAGGATGGGGAGGCCCTGGCACAGGGTGCCCAGAGCAGCTGTGGCTGCCCCTGGATCCCTGGCAGTGTCCAAGGCCAGGCTGGCCGGGGCTTGGAGCAGCCTGGGCTAGTGGAAGGTGTCCCTGCCCATGGCAGGGGTGGGATGGGATGAGCTTTAAGGTCCCTTCCCACCCAAACCATTCCAGGATTCCATGATCAACCACAACTTCTGAAACTTTAGGGAACACCTGCTGTGCCTGGAGATCTGTGTCCAGGTGAGGAAACCACAGTCTCTCCCTGAGAGCAGAGAAATCATGGAAAAGCTGAGTTTTCCTGTCAGCTGAGGGTTTCTCCATGTGGATCAAGGCTGCACCTGAACAAGACTCAAGGAAATACCAGAGCTCTCCCTGGATGTTATTTTAGCTCCTGTGAAGTTCAGGATTTACCTGCCAAACCTCTGCTTTAAATCCAGCACTGTATCCTTCCATTAAAGCACTTCCCCAGTTTAACAGACAAAATAATCCTCAGCAGGGAATGATCTGGGAATAATCAGGTAATGATGTGTTTTCCTGGGATCGTGTTCCTCAGCACTTTGTCTCCCCCAACACCGATTTAGGCATAAAATCATTGTTAAAATATTTGGGATTAACACAAAGTCTGGAGTTTGAGTGTCTGATGGGGCCGGGACATCACAGACACAGAACAGCTTTGCTTTGGTGCTCAGGTGGGAAATCCAACCAAGGGAGGCCTTGGAGATGTCTCAGGAGGCACTGCAATATGGACCACACATTCCCAAAGTCCAGATCCATCAAAATGGATTTACTGGAAAGCTTTTTCCATCTGCCCCAGCAGTGGAGGTGTCTCGCTGTGGCACTGCTGTGTCTGCTAGGGGAGTCAGAATCTCTGGGAATTTCCTTTCCATCTCCTGGCGCTCCAGGTTCCCAGCCTGAGAGTTCCCAGCTCCTCAGGGTCCCAAACTCACCTCAGATCTCAGGAATGGAATGACTTTTTGTATCTGAACCCTTTCCAGAGGAACAGTATTTGGCTCAGGGGAGTTATCCATCAACTCCCAGCACCAGCCAAGTGAACGAACCAGATTTATCCTGGGGGGGAATTCAGTCCTGGGTTACAAAATTGGGAACACAGTGGGAGTCCTCGGATGCAGAGCTGGAGCCTCACAGTGTAGAAAGGCTCAGTGGGGTCTCGGGGCTCCTCTGATCTCTGCAGAGAGCAGAGACCCCCCAGAATAATCCTGCCCCACTTTTGGGGTCACCACAGGCAGGAAGGGCTGCTCTGGGAACACCTCTCCCTCCTCTGATGGTAGAGAGGGAATGCAGACAGCTCCAGTGAGATTTCAGCCGGGGGGGATGGACCCAGTTCCTATGGAAAAATCAATCTATTTATTGTATTTCCCAATATTTTATGCCATGGTTCCTTCACCCTCTGCACTCCGGGTTATGGGTTTCCACCTCTCCCTTCATTTCATGGAATTCACTTGAAAAACATAAATACGAAAAATCAGCGTTATCCTTATCCCGATCCTTTGAGGATTTGCTGCCTTTACTCTGCTCCACCACAGGTGCAGATGTGCTCCCATGGGAACACCTCTCCGTCCTCTGATGGTAGAGAGAGAATGCAGACAGCTCCAGTGAGATATGGAGCTTTCTGCCAGCGGGGATGGATCCAGTTCCTATGGAAAAATCAATCTCCCTCCGACCTAAGGAGGGGAAATGGAGCATGAGTCTGCTCACCCCTGGTTGCTGCAGCGATGATTTAGGTGGGGATGAGCTGATCCCCAAGCCCCAGCCTCCCCAGGCTCTGCCTTTTCCTGTGCCTCTGGATGCTGGTGGAGTCATCCTTCCCTCAGCTCTCTCCCTATTTATTGTATTTCCCATTATTTTATGAAATGGTTCCCTCACCCTCTGCGCTCCAGGTTATGGGGTTTCCACCTCTCCATTTCATGGAATTCACTTGAAAAACATAAATATGAAAAATCAGCATTATTCTTATCCTGATTCTTTGAGGATTTGCTGCCTTTGCTCTGCTCTACCCTCCCTTTTCCATTAACCAGCCTTTCCTGAGACCCAAAAGGTTCCTTAAAAATCTTGGGGTGTCAGACAGCAGGAAAGGATAAACACCTCATTAACTTTCCCACAGGTTGCACATGAAAAAACAGGAATTTTAGGGGCGTCACAGCAGATCCAAAAGTTTGAGAGAGAAGATGCTGCACCCCTGAGCAGCTGGAAGGCTCAGCATGGAATTCCAGAGGCTCTATGGAGGCATATGCACACGTGTGTGAATATACAGAGGTGGACTCTGGACAGCTGCACCAGTGCTGGCCCCTGGACATGTCTCTGAGGCCATGGGGACACTCCAGTTGCTGACACCCCTTTGATGGCTCCTTTGATGGGGTGGTGGCTTCTTTGATGGGCTTTTGGCTCCTTTGATGGGTTGGTGGCTCCTAGGATGAACCTGTGACTCTTTAGATGGGCTTGTGGCTCCTTAGGTGGCCTGGTGTCTCCTTTTGGTGGCCTGGTGGCTCCTTGGATGGGCTGGTGGCTCCAAGGATGTACTGGTGGCCCCTTTGGTGGCCTGGTGGCTCGTTCAGTGGCCGGGGACAGCTGGCCCAGGGGACTCTTTGAGCTCCCCCCACCCCTTTGTCTCCGTGGGCCCATTTTGGGGGTGCAGCTGAGTCCTTCCTGCCTAAGCCAGCAATTAACATTGAGTTTAATCTTGGCACAAAAGCCCATTTTCCTTCCACCCTCAGCTCCCTTCTGTCACTTTTGGAGCCCCTGGCATTCCAGATCCCTTTTCTGTATTTTAAGGACTTTTTTTTTAGCTGCTCCCCCCCTCCCCCCGAGCTTGCTGGAGGAGTTGAATTTTTCCCTTGGAAAATCCTGACGGAATCACTAATCCCCTCTGCCCCAGCCTCTCACCAGCCACCTTAAATGAGGCTTTGTGCTGCTTGGAACCTGCTTAACCTTTAATTCCCCATTTTAAATCCCTTTACCTCATTCCCATTCGGATAGAGCTGGGAAGGGTGGAAAGGGGGCCCTTGGTGTCCTTTGAATTCCTCACCCTGCTCTGCAGAGGGATCCTCTGGAAGGGTTTCTGATGGGACTCGTTAACGTTGCTCAGGCAGAAATGATGAGGGAGCTGCAGGAATTCATGTGGAAGTAGGAAATCTATTTTTATCCCAAAATCTCCATTCCTGTGTGCTTAAACCAACCCCATATCATTTACAGTCTTTAAGTGAAGGGGATCAGCCATGGGAGTAAGAGACAGGAGGAAGCTCTGGAAGGGTCGAGGGCTGGAAGGGCAAATCTTGGTGGAGGTTTCTGGGATGAGTTTGTGCAGAGCAAGGGTGGGAAATGAGTGGGGCTGGGAGAAGCTGGTTCCTGTGGCCTTTGGACTTCAGGACCTGCATGGAAAAGCTGGAAGGGTTCAAGACCATGGCAAGAGAGACCTGGAGGGGCTGGAGCGTGTCCAAGGAAGGGAACAGAGCTGGGGAAGGGGCTGAAGCCCCAGGAGCGGCTGAGGGAGCTGGGAAAGGGGCTCAGCCTGGAGAAAAGGAGGCTCAGGGGGGCCCTTGTGGCTCTGCACAACTCCCTGACAGGAGGGGGCAGCCGGGGGGGTCAGGCTCTGCTCCCAGGGAACAGGGACAGGAGGAAAGGGAATGGCCTCAGGCTGTGCCAGGGGAGGGGCAGGTTGGATATTGGGAAATTCCTTCACTGAAAGAGTTGTTGGACGTTGGCACAGCTGCCCAGGGCAGTGCTGGCTCATCATCCATGGAAGCGCTCAAAATCCTGTGGATGTGGCACTTGGGGACGGGGTCAGTGCTCAACATAGTGGTGCTGGGTCGAGGGTTGGACTTGATGATCTTCCAGGTCGTTTCCAATCTTAACAATCCCATGATCCTACGATTCCACTGATTTCCTATGGGACAGAGAATAACATCCCACCTTCTGGGGCAGAGGAAGAGTTTGGGTTTTTCCCACTTGGAAAAGGAAAAGTTGTGCCAGGGGAGGTTTAGGTTTGGATATTAGGGAGAATTCCTACATGGAAAAGTGCTCCCCCTCTTCCCACAGTTATCTTCTTCTCCTTTGTCCTTGTGCTAAATTCTTCCATTTTTCCACTTCTTCCTTGACCTTTCCACTTTTATTCTTGCAGCAGCTGCTGTTAAATGTTGATAATTCCAAGTGCCAACCAAAACGGTCCATACCCCAAAAAAATGCTGCTTGTTTAAAATCTCTGGGCCAAACAGTCCCAGGGAAACCAGGCAGGGATCCGATCCCACAGTTCCACAACCTGAATCATTCCCACAAAGTTCTCAGTGCCTCTTTCCCCAGCTTTTGGCTGAAACGTGGGCAGCCCGAAGTACAATAATGTAACCCCCTGAATTATGTGTTTAATAGGCAGCAAGCAGCCAGGAGATGAAAAATCCAGGCATAGAATCCATAAATTATTAAATTTAAAAAGGCAACAAGACATCTTTGGCCAGGAAGAAGCAAAAATGCTCCTTACAAGCTTTTTACTGAAACCTCCCGGTGTGCTCACAGCTCGCTGCCACCTTGCCTTGAATTGTTGCTTCAATCTTCAATTCTTGTTTGCTTGTCACCCCTCTCAATTATTTGTGAAAAAGGACCTAAAATAGATTTATATTTCTCTGATTTTATTAGATAGTAAAAAAGAGAAAGCTGAGCCGCAGCAGTTAAATAATTTATGACCTTTGTTAGCGGGACAAGAAGACCTAAAATAAAAATAAAAGTAATGTCTTGAAAAGACAAGGGTTTGTGTCTTATTGTTTTTCTTGCCCACTGGTTTGGCTGCCTACAATTTGAAATAAATATTCAATATATGGAGAAGTTTCATCCCCATCTCACAGCTACTCATTATCATCAGGTTCTACCCAGCAATTCCTCCCAGGGCCATGAGGCTGGAGCTGATCTGTGCTTGGATTTCATGGTGATAAGGCAGAGATAAGGCAGTGATAAAGCAGTGCTGGGTGCATGGAGAGGCATTTATTGTAAGTGGTGAATTCAAGCATTAAGCTCTGATGTCCTTTTCCATGCAGCTTTGAAATTCCATATGTTCCCCTCCAGTTCTTCCAATATTGTCATTAACTCCCCCTCAAAAAGGCTCCGTGAAACAGCCTCTGGGCACAGCAGCTTCCTTGGACACTCTCGGGTGGTTCATGGAGGCTCTGAGTTGTTTGGGACACCAACCTAGCCTGACATTCCTCCAGGGGCTGAATGCCCAAATATTCCCAACTTCAGCACCCAGCTGGTGCTCTTCAGAGCAGAAGGCATTTTCCCTTTGGTGGCCAGAAATGCCAGGGGCAAATTCCAGCTGCCACAGGGCTTTTATTCCTGCTGGAGTTGTGAAAACACAACCACAACTGAGAGGACAGAGTGGCTTAAAACTGAGAAAGAGGAGCTTAAATGGGATATTGGGAAGGAATTGTTCCCTGGGAGGGTGGGCAGGCCCTGGCACAGGGTGCCCAGAGCAGCTGTGGCTGCCCCTGGATCCCTGGCAGTGTCCAAGGCCAGGTTGGACAGGGCTTGGAGCAGCCTGGGACAGTGGAAGGTGTCCCTGCCCATGGCAAGGGTGGGATGGGATGGGCTTTAAGGTCCCTTTGAACCCAAACCACTCAGTGATTCCATGATTCCATGCCATGGATCCACCTGGTGACCTCCTCTGCCAGCCATGGTGGGCAGCACCACATGGAATAAAGATCCAATATTTTCAGTCAATATCCAATATTTTCAATATCCAATATTTTCAATCCTGAGCTTCCAAACTCCCCCTTTGCTGTCCACAGGGCTCCGTGGCTGATTTAATTTGAGAGCAGGAATAATTTATTCCCCCTAAACAAACGTTCTGCCTCTCACTCTTGTTGACATCTCTGCTGTTCCATCTCCCCTTGAGAAGTTCCCAGTCTTTGCCATGTCTTGGAGCAATGAGTTCCACAGTTAATTATCTGTTGGAAAAACCAATTACAATTAAACAAACAAAAGCCAGGCTCTGCTTCTGCCCAATCTTCTTCATTAGTCTTGTCTTGATAGATGTCAATAAAGTCTAATTCTGAACAAGCAGAGTCAAGATTCCAAGCACACCCAATTGTTCTCCCGTTTGCTTAAGATGATGTTCCCAGATTTCATCTCCACAAAAACCTTGTTGCTGTTTCCCGAGTCTCCACTCATCCTTTTGCTGTTCCTGCCGCCTCCTCTATTCTTATCCCACCTTTGGAAGTTCCCTTTCCAGCAGGGTCCCAGATGAGTCCACCTTGTTTGGAGATTGTCATTGGCACAGTGCTCTTTTCTTTGGGTTTTTGATTTTTTAGGGTACAGCTTCCTGTCCATAGACAGGAAAAGCCACAGCACTAAACTGATGCCTTCCCATCTTTAAATGCCTCCTGCTGCTGCATTCCAAGCTCAGGTTCAGGTTTGTGGCTGCTCTTCATCCACTTATCCTCAGGAAATGGAGTGACTGGACACAGGGAATGGCTTCACCCTGAAAGAGGACAGGTTTAGATTGGATCTCCTTTCCATCTTCCAGCTCCTGGCTGCTGCTTCCATGCTGAGCCCCAGTGGGAGCTGGACATGGATCCGGGAATGGTGGCAGAAATGGGGATGGAGACTGTGGGACCTGGGCAAGGCTCTGAGAGAGTTGGGATTGTCCAGCTTGGAAAAGAGAAGCTTTGGCCTTCCAGAACCTGAAGGGGCCGACAAGAAAGATGGAGAGGGACTTGGGACAAGGGATGGAGGGACAGGACACAGGGAATGGCTTCCCACTGCCAGAGGGCAGGGATAGATGAGATATTGGGAAGGAATTGTTCCCTGGGAGGGTGGGCAGGCCCTGGCACAGGGTGCCCAGAGAAGCTGTGGCTGCCTCTGGATCCCTGGCAGTGTCCAAGGCCAGGTTGGACGGGGCTTGGAGCAGCCTGGGACAGTGGAAGGTGTCCCTGCCCATGGCAGGGGTGGGATGGGATGAACTTTAAGATCTCTCTGAACCCAACCCTGATTCTGAGGTTATCCTTCACAAAGGCACTTTTTGAGTTTGTGCCTGACTCTAATTCTGAGTTTGGCTGTGCTGCACAAACTCTTCCCCATCTTCCCCATCTGATTTCTCCTTCACCCAAATGGATGTGCAGGAATCTTGGCTCCAGCAGTGGGATTTGTGCTGGGTGTTCCTGGCAGCCCATTTGTTTCCCCCTGCTGCAGATTGCTTCCCCTACAGCCAGGCTGAGCTGCTGCTCGTGGGGCTGTGCTGTGAACAGAGCAGGAGCTGGAGCAGGAGCAGGACCCCCCTCACACTTTACAAATAAAGAAGAGGAATTTTTCCTCAGAGTTGGCTCAGATGCAGCCCCACAAACAGTGAGCATCACACCTCAAAGGGCAGCACACTCATCCCGAGGCAGGAAGGAGCAAGTTGGAGGTGGGGAGAGGGAGAGAAAATTCTCAAAGCAGCTCTGCTGACAAGGGGGGCCTCACCTGCCTGGATCCCAACAAACGGAGCTGTTTGCCTTCATCTCTGTGGAATTTGATTGGATTATTCCGGGTCATGCCTCCAATTCATCAGGATCGTGTTCAGCTAGGATTCCATCCTCCAGAGCACTTTGAAAACTTCCAAGTGTTTTTGCCTCAGAACCCCTGAACAATTCCTGTTCTCTCCCTCCTGAACTATTCAGAGAAGCTGGGAGTGAACTCCATGGAAAGCTGAGGAGACACCGGAGGTGACAGCAGCAAAAGGAGTTGTGCAATTCACATTTTTGGGGACATTTTGGGCACATTTATGAGGTGCTCAGGTTGTCAATCACCTGCCAGAGCACACAGGACACACTTTAGGCTGAGCTTTAAAGGTCTCCTGCCAGGAACAAGGGGAGACGTGGCACCTCAGGGTGACAGAGGTGTCCCCAAAGATGTAGGACACAAGGGTGAGGCAATTCCACTGCTGGACATCTGGAGGGAATGTGTCAGGTATGGCTCTTCCTGTACAACTCCTGCAGCTCCTTCCCAGGCCAATTTTTCCAGGAAATCCATTTGCTTAAGAGCAAAGGAAGAAAATTTGATGGATTATCTTAGAGTTATCCCAGGGATGGGCCAGCTGGGGACAATGGCCACACAAGAGTCCATTGTGAGTGAACTTCATGGGGTCAAAATAGGCATTTCCTTGGAGCTGGATACAAATGCCATCGTGTTTGTGCTAATTTCTCCCATCAGCTTTTCTGTTCCCAAATCTGGGAACTATTCCCCTGAACATTCCCTAGTGTTGGATGTGTTTTCTGGGCTCAAAACCCCTCTCAGTGGTCATGTTGCTGCTGCCTGGAATGCTGGAAAATCCCTGTCCAGGGATGGCCATGAGGAGGAGGCAGAGCTGTGGGGTGGGGAGGAGCATTCTTCCAATCTCTGGAAGGTCAGGGTAAGGTCTGGGTTGATAATTGCGAGGTTTGGGAAGGGAACGAGCACAGATTCACTCTGGTTTCCAAGAGGGCTCCATCTCACCTGTCCAGACACTGCCTGAGGTACCAGATTTGTGGGAATTTTGCTGCCTTCTACCTTCAAAGCTCGAACCCAAAGCTGCTGACCCGAGCCAGGGCCTGTCTGCCACCACCCCCAAAGCGGGCTGGGAATCACCCAAGGTTCTGCCCAGGTGAGGTTTTCAGAGATGTTCACCCCCACAGCAGCTCAGATTTCCCAGATTTGCAGCTCTGCCTTGTGGGCAATGTCAGAGCCAGGACAAATCCCACCTTCCCCTTTCCCCACTGACTGAAGCAGATCTCCTGCCAAGGGGAGGGAATGAGGCTGTTCCCACAGGAACTGTTTTTGGGCTCTTACCTCATTGTCCTCCAGGTGCTTATAAACCACTGCTTATTCCAGTGTTTTCCAGGTGCTGAGGCTGGACTGACTCATCTGGATTTCCCCAATTATTCCTTTGGAATGGCAGATGTTGTAGTTATTCCCTCCTACTCTTCCCAGGATTTCCCTCTTCCTCCCTGTGCTCTCCCAGGTAAAAGCTGAGGATTCAGCTCCTATTTTCTTCCTGCCTCTCCTCAAATTAATTTCATCAATAATTGGCCAAAAGATAAAATTCCCTTTTTAAATGAGGGATGCACAGAATCCTTAAGCTTCCTCCCTATCATCCATTATTTTCTCTGTGTGGGATTATCCAAGGATTTATTTTATTTTCATTTTCATATATGTTAATAAATCCATGGATTTATTTCGTTTTCCAGCTCCATTTCATTTCAGAGCTTCTGATAATTTATTTTCACATTTAGTTGCCATTCATGATCTGATTCCTTTCTTGTTCCCAAGTCCCTGGAAATGCTCCAATGCAGCTCCCAGTTTCTTCTATCCCAATTATTTATTTTTCTCCTGGTCTTTTGACAGCCCTCTTTTGTAAGTTTTTGGCCTCCTTCCTTCCTTTTTAGTTTGCACTCTTTTCCCATGAAATAATTCACCAAATTTCTGGAGTCTTCTTCCTTGGAGCTTCCGTTCCCAGGTATCTTTCAAAGGATTAAGCACATTATTAATATTATAATAATTCCCTGTGGTGAGATCCTAAATCATCCATAAGGATCTAAAATTTCAGATCCTCTCCACTGCTCATTCTGGCAGAGTGGGCAAGACAGGCTGCAGGAATTTCATGAGGAGATTCCAAGGATTCCAGGAAGCCTCAATGGCCAATTGTTTTCTTCAGGCTGTTTTTATTTAAAACCTGTATTGTGTTTTCCATTTATCCATGGGATGCAGCGTGACCTCCACAAAAAGCACATTGGGAATGACCAGTATTGACTCTGGAAAGCTTGGAGACCTTGGGAAGCTCCTCTTCCCTGCTGTTTCTTTCCAAGTGTTTTGGGATCTGCACGTGGGCAGAAGGTGACTGTACAAAACTCATCACCCTCCTCAGAGTGAGAACATTCCTGGGTCCAGGAATTGCTGCTTTTCATCCCTCTGGGATAAACGTCCCAATCTTTTGTTGTCCCATTTATTATGGAGGTATCCATAGGCTTTTCCTGCTTCCTGCTCCTGTGTCCCACACCTTCCCAGGATCAGTCATTTCATGCCATCAGCCCAGCTGTGGTGGTCACTTTGTCACCCCAGCAGCAAAACTATTCATTATTGAATTAACTGTGAACAAAATCCTGTCTCAGAGGGCAGAAAATCCCAAAAAATGATCCCTAATCCAGCCTTCCCAGAGACTTTTCCTTCTGCTTTTGGGGCTTGATCAGGAGAGGGCAGATCCCAGTGGATCCTTCCAGCAACTCTGAGGGCTTTGAGCTCCTCCACACAGAGGTGACTTTTCCAGCAGGATTGGGAGCACTTTTCGTGGGATAACATCCTATTCCTTCAGGATATCCATCACAACCCCACCTGGCAGCGGAGAGGATGCAGAGGGAGCTGCCACTGGAGAAACCACAGGGAAAGCAACTAAATCTATGGGAAAGCATCAAATGTTGGGATGATTCAGCTCCCCCGATGGAGGGAGCTGCTCCTTCCCTAATCTGAGACCCAGCATCCCAAAAAACTCCTTCTACATCCCAAATTTTTGCCCAAATCTCTCCTGAAGAGGAGAGTGCTCCTCTTGCAGCTGCTTTTCCTGATATCCCGGACCTGATATCCTGGGACAAGGAGCGAAGGGATCAAAGGAAGGTACAAACTGTGTTGTTCAGCATGTTCCAGCCTGGCTCCCTCAGCAACTCAGAGTTCCTCACAGACCCCTTTGAAAATCAAATCTTTCCCTTGTTTTCGTGGGATGAGTGGCAGAAAAGCAGGAAGAAAACACACTGGAAACCTCTGAGCCTGACTGTGCCGGATTTCCTGGGATCTCCTCTCTCTGGGGAAACTGAAGCAAAGGAAGGGAAAATCCTGAAAGGATTTCTGCCGGAAAAAAATGGGCAACTTCCCATACAAAAAGGGTGCACTCCATGAAAAAGTGGGTTTGATCTGTGGTTAAATGGGATATTAATCTCTCTAGGCATTTTTATGATTTTATAGGATTAAAAGCAAACTTGATGTGGCTCTGGGGTAAAGGGAGAGACTGTCCTGTTTTTGCCTGGAGTTTGTATGAAAACAGAAGGTGCAGCTTCCACGTTTAATAAATCAAACAAAGGTAGAGCAGCTCTAGAATCCATGAATATTTCATGGAATTATTCCTTGGAAAATATTTGTTATGAGAATTTGGATGGTGGGTAATGAGCTGGGTAAACAAAGAACTGCCATTCCAGGATTATCCATCTAAAATCCATGAGTGTGGATCATAATGAATGGACAGGCAGGAGCCGGGGGAGGAAAATGGGGAATGTGGGAAACACTCCTTTTAAAGAGGATATGAAGGGAACTGAATGTGGAAATCCAGCGAAAAAGGCAACATCCAGCCCAGATCTGGATTTTATTCCAAAGATGTTTCAATCTCAGGTAGTAATTGGAGAAACAGTTGCTGGGAGGTGTTTTCCACCCTGTGCTTGGAGCTGCTTCTGCACAGGAATCTTTCAGTGACCTCTGGGCTCAGACTCCATGATTTTATGTCCATATTTAATAATTCTTCCTGGTTATGCGCATCCAGACAATAAATGACATTTTAACATTAAAAATCAGCTTTTCTCCCCTTTATCTTTCCAATAAATAACTCTTAAGTCAGTCTTGTAACCCCTCCAAGCAGGAAAAGAGAGCAAATATCTGCAAAACAATTTAATCTACCAAGGCCTTTGGAAAGGAAAATGAAATATCTGCAGCTCTTGCTGGTGAGAGGTTCCGCTTCACGAAATGATGGGATTTGGAATTATTGTCACTCCGTCTCAGACTTTTCCTGTGTGTTCGGATGATGGGTGTCCTGGAGCCAAGGCATGGCCACAGGATGCAAAGGATAACTATGGAGGAAGAGCAGGGATGCAGCTCCAATGTGTCCTTGTAGGGAACTGCGGGAGGGTCCTATGGAAGGTGGTGCCTTGTATCCAATGAGTATTTGGATGGCTGTTTCATCCATGGCTCTGTTTATTTTTTTGAGTTTCCCATTGGATTTTAGCCTCTGCAGCCTTCAGCGATGGAGATTCCATAGTTTATCTTCCAATGGTTTTGAGTCTGCCCCCAGCAACCCATCCTGCTGCCTCATTTCCAGTTTCTCCATTTATTCCTACTCCTAAATCTGCATTTCTTTCCTCTCACATCCTTTATTTCTATATGGAAATTCTCTCCTGTGCTCCTCATTCCAGATTCCTGATCCCACACACTGAACTCTTCCCAACCCTTGACCATTTCCCAACCCCACTCCAACCATTCCTGGGGGATGAGCAGTGTTCAGGACACAGGGATTTAGCCCTGCCTTCAGTCTGGCTCTCTTTTCCTTCCTTAGCACATTCCAGCACCCATTTCCATCCTCTCTGAGTTGATATCTCAGAACCATCTGTTCCCAAACTCTGAATCCCTTTGGATCCCCTGACCCCAGGAATATTTCCTGTACAGTAACAGCGAGCTCCAACCCCTCAGGATGGATTGATGTAGGGCCCTGCTCCTCCTGTTCCAGAATTCCCTGTTCACCTGTGCCAAATCCCAGCTGGCATTTCCCATCCAGTCACTGGTGACAGATTGAGCCGGGCTGAGTTTTCCAGTCCTGGATCACTTGATGCCATCAGCACTGGGATCTCACAATTCCTGGGCTTTCCAGATCATTTACAAGCATCCACTCCTGAAATCCCTCCCCTGATTGGTGCTTTTCTCATTCCTTAAGCACCCATTTGTGTCAGGATCAGCCACTTTATCCCAAGGATGTTGCATTTCTTTGGCTGGTGAGGATCCCTCCTGTGGAAATCCAAGAATGGAGCAGGACCTCGGCACTCCTGTTTTTCCAAATGAACTGTCAAAGTAAACATTGATTTCAAAATGGACTTTTCATAAAGGCCTGGAGGGATGGGAGACAGGGAATGGCTTTAAACTGAGAGAGGGCAGGTTAGATGGGATTTTGGGAAGGAATTGTTCCCTGGGAGAGTGGGGAGGGGCTGGGATGGAGTTCCCAGAGAAGCTGTGGCTGCCCCTGGATCCCTGGCAGTGTCCAAGGCCAGATTGGATGGGCTTGGAGCAGCCTGGGACAGTGGAAGGTGTCCCTGCCCATGGCAGTGTTTTGACTTTCCAATATCCGACATCTTTCTTTGTCACCTTTTCTTCAGGACTATTTCATCCCTGGATTCAGAATTGTTCCAATTAAAGTCTTATAATCTTAAATGATTTAACTGTCCTCTGCTTACTTTGTGCTCCCACTGCCTGTCCCTTAGACAGCAAGTCTGCAGTGTATAGTGAATATTGCTTTTACATCTCATACTTAGTGATTTCACTCATTTTTCAGGGATTTAACACTTGTAACACACATTTTTTGCCAGCTGACAGCATCCTTTAATTGAAATTATTTCTTTTATTGTGTCTATATTCCAAATTGGAGCTGGCTGTGGGCAGGAGTTTCTCGGTGTTATTTTTTTTCTTTCTTTAAAAGTGACAAATTCCAGCTGCATTTGTTCTTTGTCTTTCAGACAGGTGTGAGCTTTGCTTTGTTATTTGGGTTTTTTTTTCATTTATTATTCCTACACTTTCATTTACTTCTGTTTTCTCTTTATTTCTAGGCCTTCTCGTCCTCCTAAATCAAGATCATTGTTTGCCAGGGATAAAACTCCCAATCTTTTCTTCTCCAGGAAGCTCCCAGATGCCTGTGCTGGGGATGATGTATGAAGGGAATGTGATGAGCCTGTGTTTAATGGACAAGTTTTGCCCTTTAGCTCGGGGCTGTAACTTGGATGTCACATTGAGGAGCATACCTGGGGCTGGCTGTGCTCAAGCTGACGGGAGAGTCACCAGAAGCAGCTGATTTTTGGGACTCTTGATTTTTGGGACTCTCAACAATTACTTTTTTTTTGAGATGCAGGCAATCTAAACTTAGACCTTTTCCATTCATTTTTCAGCTGATAACCAGCTTGGTTTTATGAGTTAATGTGCACTTCTAACCAAACCCTGTGCTTTAGATCTTGCTAAAGAAAAAGTGGTTTATCTTCACTTTTGGGGGCTCACTTGGCTGATAAATGTGACTGATAAACCCCAAACTTTTGTGGTTCACTTGACTGATAAACCCCAAACTCCTGGGAGTGTCTCCCATCTGTCTCCTCAGTTCTGGAATGCTCCAGACCTTGGTCCTTGAGGGTGTTCTTTATCCCAGCCCCTCATGCATGGGAATGTCTGACCTTACCCAGCAGTGCCACTTTTAGTGCCGGTGGAGCTCTCTTGGATTTGATGAGCAGCGAAACTTCCCCTGGCCTTTCTGGGGAGGTGTTGCTCTGAACATGAACAGGTGAAAAACGGTGGGATTTATAAGCTTGATTGAACACACAGTTACAGGAAGATCATTTCTAAATTAGTATTTTACATATTGCTCATCACAATCCACAACTTCCTCCCAAGGGCAGCTCCGATCTCTGCTCCCTGGGACAGGGACAGCACCCAGGGAATGGCTGGAGCTGGGCCAGGGCAGGCTCAGGTTGGATATCAGGAAAAGGTTCTTCCCCCAGAGGTGCTGGGCACTGCCCAGGCTCCCCAGGGAATGGGCACGGCCCCAAGGCTGCCAGAGCTCCAGGAGTGTTTGGACACCGCTGCCAGGGATGCCCAGGGTGGGGTTGCTGGGGTGTCTGTGCAGGGCCACAAGTGGGACTGGATGATCCCTGTGGGTCCCTTCCAGCTCAGAACATTCTGTGATTCCATGATAAGGCCAAATCCTTGCTACAGCGTTGGCCCCTGGCCTGGAACTCCAGGGAATTCTGGAACTCCAGGGAATTCACAGGTCTTTGAAGCAGGAACAAAACTCAGTCCAAAGCGAGACTGGGGAGAGGAAGCTGCTCCCTGATATCCAAACAGCAGGGCAGAAAGCAAAGAGCTTTTTGGGAAGCAAAGTCACTGGAAACTGTCCCTTCCTGCCACTCCTGGGCTCATTTTGCAGGGGACAAGGAGAAGTCACTGACAGGGCCTGAGGGCTTGGCTGGGTGAGGCCTTGCTGACCAGGATTGCTGGGGAATCTTTAAATTCCACATTTCTGGGGCCACCAACAGTCGGGAGACCTCAGGATGGATCTGGCATCAAGGTGGCCCTCAGGTCTCAGGGAATACACAGGACTGATTGCTGTGCACAGGGAAAATATGAGGGAAAAACAATGGGAAAAACAGAGGCCGAGAGAGGAGGAAAGGCCCTGTGGAGTCTGTGTGTGAGAGGTTGTAAACTACAGCTGTTAGTAACTACAGCTCCTAGTAACTACAGCTCTCACTGCTCCAGCTGCCTGCTGGGGACAAGGCCAGGGAAATGCTGATTTCAGCAAAGCCAGCAGGAACAGAGTTTTCCAGGAACCACCAGGGAGACTCCCACTGCCCAGCATCAGCTCAGACAGGGTGGCATAAACTTCATCTTTTTAATAAAACAGAGGAAAACAAATCACAGTGGCAACAACCACCCTGCCATCCCTACCACGTGATTTCATTTCCAATGGAATTACAAATGTTCCCAGAGCGTGCAGATGTGTTTAGTCCCACAAAGCAGAGCTAATTTATTCATAAGCAGATTTACAAGGCTGCCCGGGCAGAGTCCTCTCCATATTCCAGGGGATTATTAAACTGGGGGGGGCGAAGGGTTTCTTTGCAGGAGTCTCCAGTGCATGGATCCAGCAAGCAGCCAAATGAGGGGAAAATGGGAATGACAGGGAAGACAGGAAGGCGAGAGGGGCTGTTTGCATGAGGAAAAATTGGCAGTGACAGACCCAAACTGGCAGAGTTTCAGGAGGGAAAAAGGCTGCACAGCACAAGACAAACACCTCCAGAAATAGGGAACAGCCCTGCAAGAACTGATACCTTGGCAGGTAAATCCAAGTTCTCCTGTGGGCTGTCGTCTCCAATTTGTGGGAACGTGGCAGGTGTTGCTGCTGACACCCCTCTGCTCCAGCTGGAAAACACCCAGAACATCGAACCAGGGCAGAGACAGCATCTTCTCCAGGTGGGCTGGTGCTGCTTGAAAAATCAAAGGAGCTTTTAAACTCCAGCCCAGCAGTTCCTGACCCACTGCACGTTCCACATCTCCTCCAGTCAGGAATGATTTCTCTGCCCTGGGCTGATGCTGCACTGGGGCAGAACAGTGGGAATGGTTGAAAGGGCAGGGGAATAAATTCAGAGTGGCTGACCAGGCCCTGCCCCAGTGAGCAGAGCCAGCAGGGCCCGGCCAACCACTCTGAATTTATTCCCCTGCCCTTGCAACCATTCCCATTGTTCTGCCCCAGTGAGAATGTCTGAAAGGGTAAGGACGTGCGGGATGCTCCTCTCCACTTTCCAGCTCCCGGCTGCTGCTTCTATGCAGAGCCCCAGTGGGAGCTGGACACGGATCTGGGAATGGTGGCAGAAATGGGGATGGAGCTGTGGGACCTGGGCAAGGCTCTGAGAGAGCTGGGATTGCTCAGCCTGGAAAAGAGAAGTTCCAGGGTTTCAGTGCCTGAAAGGGCCGACAAGAAAGATGGAGAGGGACTTGGGACAAGGGATGGAGGGACAGGACACAGGGAATGGCTTCCCCCTGCCAGAGGGCAGGGATAGATGGGATATTGGGAAGGAATTGTTCCCTGGGAGGGTGGGCAGGCCCTGGCACAGGGTGCCCAGAGAAGCTGTGGCTGCTTCTGGATCCCTGGCAGTGGCCAAGGCCAGGTTGGGTGGGGCTTGGAGCAGCCTGGGACAGAGGAAGGTGTCCCTGCCCATGGCAGGGGGGGCACTGGATGGGCTTTAAGGTCCTTTCCCACCCAAACCATTCCACAAATCCATGATCAACTCAGCAGCCCCAGCTGGCTTTTTCTGAGGGTCTTCTGTCCCCCCAAATTCCAACATCAAGCTGTGGTGGGACAGGAGTTTTATCCTTCCTTGTTTTTACAGATGAATGCCAGAAAAATCAGTATTTTTTCTTTGCCCTTTCCTTTCTTTTTTCCCTTTTTTCACTTGCAGCTTCTCAGAACTTTCTCAACTTTGTAAAAGTGACAGAGCTGAAAAAGAAAAGTGAATTTGTCATAGTGTCACTTTCATGTATTGAAAACATTTGTAAAGTTACAAGGTAGGAAAGGGGAGGAAAGGCAAAATTCACACTTTGTATTCTTCACGAAAAGGAAGAAGAAAAAAAACCTAAAAACCCAAACCCAGGGTGGCAGGTGTTGAAAATATATCTTCTCCAAACATGGGCAGGGTAGAAAAATGGATGTAGCCCAAATTTCTCATGGGAGAAAGAACTCCTCAGTTGTGAGGTTGCCAGACCTGAAGGACAGGGCCACCCAGGGGGACCTGGGCAAGCTCCAGAAGTGACCTTTGGGAGTCTCCTGGGTTTTAACAGGACCAAGTGCTGGTGCTGCACTCTGGGCAACCCTGGGATCAATCCAGGCTCAGGATGAGCAGATGCAGCAGCCCTGGGAGAAGGACTTGGGGGTGCTGGTGGGTGAGGGCTGGACCTGCCCCAGCCCTGAAACCCCTGAGCCTGGGCTGATCCCCAGCATGGGCAGCAGGGGAGGGGGGGATTCTGCCCCTCTGCCCTGCTCAGGTGAGACCCCACCTGCAGAGCTGCCCCCAGCCCTGGGGCCCAGCACAGGAAAGACCTGGAGCTGCTGGAGCCAGTCCAGAGGAGGCCACGGAGATGCTCCAAGGGCTGGAGCCCCTCTGCTCTGAGCCAGGCTGGGAGAGCTGGGGGTGTTCACCTGGAGAGGAGAAGGCTCCAGGGAGACCTCAGAGCCCCTTCCAGGGCCTAAAGGGGCTCCAGGAGAGCTGGAGAGGGACTTGGGACAAGGGATGGAGGGACAGGACACAGAGAATGGCTTCCCACTGCCAGAGGGCAGGGATGGATGGGATATTGGGAAGGAATTGTTCCCTGGGAGGGTGGGGAGGCCCTGGCACAGGGTGCCCAGAAAAACTGTGGCTGCCCCTGGATCCCTGGCAGTGTCCAAGGCCAGGCTGGACAGGGCTTGGAGCACCCTGGGATAGTGGAAGGTGTCCCTGCCCCTGGAAGTGGGTGGCACTGGGTGGGCTTTAAGGTCCCTTCCCACCCAAATCATTCCATGATCCCATGATTCCAGCCCAGTGGTGCCTGATGATGGGAGCTGACTCAAGCTGCCCCTTTAGGAGTAACAATCTGGAAAGTTCTTGGAAATGGAACACCTGTGAAGGAGCAAAATCCCAGTGTCCTGCATGGAATTAGCAGAGCACGGGTAGGGTGGGAGGGCAGCGAAAGCATTCCCAGATATGGGAGCTCAATCATCTGCTGTGGACTCCTCAAGAATGGTGATGTTTTAGTGTCTCCTCCTCCACAAGTGCTCTGGATTTAAACACCTTTCACATCCCTGCTGGAGAGGGAGGGAGTTAAACCTTGGGAATCCATCCCGCTTCCCTTCTCTCTCCCAGCAGCTCCCAAGGATGTCCCTGCTCAGCCATGGGACCTGAGTTCACCGCACATTTACTTTGCCAAGCAACTGAGTGAAAATTCCTGGAGAAAACCGCACTCTCTGAAGTCATTAGACTAATTAGGACAGGGATTATATGCACGCTCTCCACTCCGGCTTAACTCTGGAACCAAGTCTATGTCTTAATTTTGCCTTCCCAGAATAACACAGGGAAAAGCAGCCGTGTCCTAACTGGGTGTCCTGCGTTACAATGTATTCTATTACCATGAGCTGTTGAAACCAGGTGTAGCGATGTTCCTTGCCTCCTCCCTCTGGACTAGTTCCTGTTAATGGGCCCATCAGTGCCTTGCCACATGACTCAGAGATAACTCACTCCTGGATTATCTCCTGTTAATGGGCCCATCAGTGCCTTGCCACATGACTCAGAGATAACTCACTCCTGGATTATCTCCTGTTAATGGGCCCATCAGTGCCTTGCCCCATGACTCACCATCCCATTGTGAGATGCTCTGCCCAGGGGGAAGGAGCCAAGCATTCCCACCGGGATAAAATCTGGGGTTTGGAACAGCACAAGCAGCCTTATCTACTGGGGTCCCACCACTGGGTGACTACACCACCACTGGATTTTCGGAGGAGGACCAGACTTCTCCT